>CM061749.1:131312708-131632707 GCA_030979885.1 Lolium multiflorum
TTTAATTATCCAAAGTGTAAAAATTAGGGGGAACAAAAACTTTTTCTATAAACTAATTAAGATGAATTGCCTTGATCTGTTTGTTATGATGAATTGCCTTGATCTGTTGGTAGATGAATTGTCTTGATTTGCTTGTTGAGTTTTGTTTTGATCTACCCTTAAGAACAACACCTCTAGTGGTTAAACAAGAGACTCACTAAATAAAACACATGTGTGGCTTATAATTTTTTTTCCTTCTTACTACATCAAACCCTTCTCCTGTTGGCAACAAGAGTGTGCCTACATGGAATTCATCCTTGTGTTATAATCTAGCTCAAATCATCCTTGATTCCAAACTTGGGATCATCTACCCCTCACTATATCCTTCTCTTGAACCCTAGTCCAAAACCCTGGTATTTGGCTAAGTCCTAAATCTATTTCCAGGTTCCATTTTGGAGCCCCCGGATTAAGCTATCTCTTGCCATCTTAGGCAAAGCACTTGGTCCTAAACCTACCATATATTGAGGACTTCTCAACCATATTCTTGTCTTGAACCAAATCCCTCTATACTCTTTTATCCTTGTCTGTTTTGCGGTTAAGTCAACAATCTGATTTGGTAGGCTTAAAATATTCAAACTTTGGCAGTTGATATCGAAGCAACTACAACTGTTATTGCTGATCTCAATGCATGGATTCTCCTCTATGCAACACCCTCTACAACCTCCACGTCTTGCATGTCTCAGTCTATCCTTGGAACACCTATATTCAACTTGATCTTATACCTTATTCAATGTTCCAACACTAGATCACTTCTTCCTATTTTACCTCTTGATTTTATTTTATCCAGGTTTAATCTTCACAAAACTTAGAGTGGGAATGATGGGTACATTTTGTAGCCACCACCTACCCTTGAGAAGTCTCCTCCCTAAATGAGTTTTCTTTCTCAAAACCCTACTGTTTTTCTTCTCTGGTTTTGACCACAAAACCACTGTTAGTCTTACTAATACTCTTTAAAATGTTTTCTTCAAATAACAAGAGAGATTGTGTATGGTGTTTTGTATCATGTTATTTCCTTCAACCTAAAATACCTTCTCATAAAAGTATTTGATTTTATTCTTTCTTTTAAATGCATGGTTATGGTGCATGTGCCATCCTTGCACCCTTTTTGATAACACATGGGAAAATTCTATTTTGCATTATTATGCAAGTAGACCTATTTTGTTTTAAATATATTTGGTTCTCTTTCAAAATGTTTTCAGAGGCAAGTTCCATGAAAACCCCTCCAACTTTTGATCAACTTACATATAGTGGTCCATATCAATCCTTCCAAATTTGTTTTCAAATAAAAACCTCTGTTCATCAACAATACCTTGGATCTATCTCTTTCCATCATTTGTTTGTCACAAACAAAGTGATAACAAATTTTCCTTTTAATACATATCACTCTCACTCTCCATTTCTATCTCTATGTCTCTACCTCCATTGACATTACCTCCTCAACATGCCTTGTCTATACACATGGATGTTGTGCATCTCTCTCTCATTTTTGTTTGGCAAAAATGGAGCCGGCCCTATGCATCAAATTTCGGCCAGCCATTCCTCTCATTTTCCTTCCTCTACAAGCCTTGCCTCCCAACTACCCCAATCAATAAATGGGCAGCCTCCCAACAAACCCAATCAATGAGGAGGCAGCCAACCCACCATCCCTCTATAAATAGAGCTTGGCTGGCCACCCTCCTCTTCTTTGCTCTCATTTTCACTCTCCACTCCTTCCTCCACTCCCTCACACTCTCCTCCTCCACTTCCCCACGAAAATGGTGCTCCTCCTAGATCCATGGCCGGCCATGGCCATGGAAACCATCCAAGAGGAAGCTATCCTCCTCCCTCAAGCTCCTCCTCACCATGAGAGCATCCCTCTCCTTCTTCTCCCCAACCCTAGATGGTTTTTGTCTTCTCTTATTCTTCCTCCCTTGCTAAGATTGGATCTTGATGCAGGTGCATGTTGAGCTAAGAATGGAGAAGCTTGAGCAATCCTCAGATCTGAAGTTCTTGAGCAAAGTTCATCCAAATCCCTGCAGTAATTTCTGCTATCTTGCTGTTTCAGATTCTGTACGATTTTGTAATATCCGCCAAAACTCATGTGCAGATCTGAATCGAGTGATTCAAAGTTCCACGGATAGATAATATCTACAACTTGGCGTTGGTCTCATCTTAAAATTCGTTACATATTTTCCTCGGTAAATAAAGTCCTGTAAACATGCAGATTCACTGTTTGTTAGATTTGTTCCGTTTTACAAAACCTTTTTGAGCAAACTCAACTACGGGTGAAAGCACTCTTCAATACCTTCATTTTGGCGTTGGTTTCACTTCGAATGACCTTCTGAAACTAAAATGGTTCACATATCAAGATCTGGTCAGATATGACTTTGTCGAATTAAACCAGAAGCTTGGGAACGAATCTTTGAATGAAACAAACTGGGTAAGAATCACCTTTTCAATAAATTTCAGATGCAACTGACCTCCTATTTGTATGAATTATTTACGATTTTTGGTGAATTAAACTTGTTCTATGTGTTGTGCAGACATGGCTTTTAGCTTTTAAATCACCAAAAATCCATTTTAAAACTAATTGAGTGATTCCAACTTTGTGGGACTGCTGGATGTTTTCTTAATCATCTCAAACAAGTTTCAAACATTTATCTGTTCTGTAACTCCAGAGATAAAGAAAATGGTAAAAAGATGTTGTAACCTTGTTAATTCAATTTTGAGAGTTTCAAAAACAATTTAAACTCAAATCCAATTGTGTATGCATATAAATTTAAATATCTTTCAAATGCCAGTGGTCTCATATTTTTAGGATTTTTCTATGATTTATGGCTTACAGATCTTGTTTTTTGTACAGTCAGATTCAAAAAAATTCCTAAATTTGTAGGATTAATATTTTTGAGTGAATCCAATTGGGTTAGTCTTGTTTTAGTACTGGACATCAAGGAAAAATAGTGTTAGTCTCTGTTCATGCATCTTTGTTACTGTTAGTAATGTGTATGTGTGACATGGGTTGTTGAAGCAAAACCTTTTGGTTTATTTGAAAACTTTAACCACCTCTTTGCATTAAAATTGGTCAACCTTTGTTTTATTCTTGCAAAACAAAACCTCTGCAACTTAACCTTAGTTCTATTGATTGGCTTAAGATTCCAAATGGTGTGGCATATCATTTGCTTCCTATTCTTGTGTAGTGTTATGTAAGATTTATAAAATAGAGAGAATGATTTCCCGCTTTCCAAAAATATTTCAAAACATAATATGAATGTTTGTGATGCCAAATTAATGCACTTGTCCTCTTTATGATATTATCTACCAGGGGATACTTAGTTTGTGATATGGTGATACCGATAGAGGCAATTGCTAAGTATGATGCTCTCATACCTTTACTAGGTAAATAAAATGGGTTTTCTTTTAGATGCTTTGTAGTATCTATAAGTCTTTAATATGTTAGCCGTAGTAGAGTGGTTAGTTTTTGATTGTGGATTGTTGAATGTTGTTTTGCTGGTGCTATGTGTTGATTGAGTTCCTTTTATATTTTCTGGCGATAGATGCGAACAATTCCGGAGAGGGAGAAGAAGTGGTTCGGACAAGGATTTTATTTATGTTGATGGGATTCTTATTTGATGGAGTTGAAGAAGTCCAGGGACAAATAAGCCAAGGCAAGGCCAAATGAAGAGTTATCATAGTTATGACTCTGATCGTTTGGCATCTTGTTTGCGTGCCTTCGGGGTTTTTCCCTCTTACCATCTTACCCTTGCTAACTTACACTCGAAGAGAACTTTGCTACTTACCCCCAAGCATGGGATCCTCATCCACCCTTGACACCACTACCTTATTTCCACCTACATGACACTATGATTGGTCTTGTTTTATCATGAACCTCTTGTATCTCTACACCCTTCATGGTCTCAATATCTTCACACACCCCTTGGTGGTATGAGGGTTATCATCATGTTATCGGTTGTCTTAGTCCTACACATAAAACTTTAGGTTGGGAAACCCTCAAGGTTTTACCTTGTTGTAAATTTTTTGAAAAAACCTTGGGAAGATGAGGTCTTGCCCATGGGTAACTTTTAAATGAAAGGTTTAAAAGGGAAGTAACATTTGAATATGATGGAGAGGCTATGATGGTAACTTGGTTTTTGGAAAAACAACACATGGTTCTATGTATTCGCCCGGAACAACCAACCCGCGCAACCACAACTACTCCAACGTGGGCACGGAGCTTAGCTTGACGTTTGTTCTTCTTAGCATGAGGCACCGCACAACTATACAAGGGTACGGTTACCCCGAGTCCGGGTTGTCATGGTTGGGACAATAGTATAATGGGAGGCCTTCGGGGCTGACCCGTCCGGAAGACACTATGGGTCTCCTGGCTTGGCGGTGGAGCCACACTCAAAAGGGAGGTGAGCTCCCACGGTGCCGGGGAGGTACATACTCCATAGGGTAGGACCTCTTGCTAAGTCGAATGGGCGAAAGGTTATGTTCGGGTATCCGTCGTGGCATAAGTTGTTATGCGGGGATGATGCCCACACGATAGGTATCCGGATAGAGGTGGGGAAAGTGTGCAAACTCTGCAGAGTAAAATCTATTCGAATAGACGCGTCCGCGGTCATGGACAGTTGGGATGGCCGTTGCTTAGCTGTGTTGAGTTTTGCTTTAGAAAGGCTTTACAAAGAAAAGAAAGTGTTTTTGGAGTACCGGATGGTACTGGAAAGTGGTGGTGACCATGTGAAAGGAAACAAAAATGGGTTTACACTTCCTAGTGTTTTATGTTGTAGTCCCTCTTTGGAGGAATCTTCTCCAATAAAGATATAGGGATGTCTTAGATAAATTCTTGAGTTGTCCCCTTCGATCGAGAAGTTGGGATGCTATCTCCACCAAAAACATCTCTTCTCTTTCACATGCTATATCCACAAGAGAAACTACTTCTCTTCTTCATGCTATTTCCACAAGTGAAATTAGCTCTTCCTTCTTGTCATCCTAGATTAGCACTTGTTATCTTGCACTCTTGCAAATTACCTTTCTTGATGGTTTGCGAGTACAATTCCATTGTACTCACGGCTTTGTCCCCGGCTATTTACTTGGCCACTTGAAGGAGTTCGACAGATGAAGAAGGAGTTGACGACGTCTATGCGAGCTAGGAACGTCTTCCCAGTCAGTTGCCTGTAGGGTTATGGAAGATGACTTGGGCTCTTGTTACCCTCCAAAACCCCCCGACGGGCTTTGGTTAAGCAACACGAAGAGCCGGGAAGCTCCCAGGGCCGCTTAGTGGATCCCTGGCACCTCGCGTCGTCCCGCAAATCTTCTGGCCAAACGTCCCGCGGTTGCTAGGCGTGCCACCTGACCTAGACCCGATGGGAAGGTGTTAGTGCTTCGATTGTCCCTGCATGGCAGACACGTAAACATTAAACACGAGCCTATCGGCTCTCCCTGTGGATCGGCTCAAGGAGCCGATCGCCCCATGCTTCACGTTGGATTTACAATGGCATGGGGATCTGCTTGATCAGGACAAAGCTAAAGCGATCCACGACAGTTTAGGGTTTTCACCGCATAATCGGAACGTCCTAAGTGCGATCGGGCCTAGCAGCTACGAGAGAAGATGCAAACTACCCCTACGAGAGGCCTAAAAACCAACATAACATTGATCCCCGGAACATCCCTCGCAGGGACGGTAAACAGCATCTAACGCACCACCGGATCCTCCGACCCCAACATAAGGCCTAACTATGCAGATATTAAACTAATCCTTGCGTAGCAAGGAGCAACCATAACGGATCGGATCTACTAAGTAAGAACAAGCAGGATGCTGCCCTTACGTCTAGATCGACGTAAGGGCAGCTAGGTGCCTAGGGACGGCATTGCCACGCAGATATGCACGTGAAAGCACCAATGCAAGCCCCTAAACACCTAAGGATAAATAGTACTGCTCGCCATCAACAAGGCTTCAGCACGAGCAGTACAAGGTTGACGAATAAACTTACGCTGCCTAGATCGCTAGATGCGATCTAGGCAGCATGGTGCTTACCCAGAGAAACCCTCGAAGAAAGGGGTGGCGATGCGCCGTATGTTTGTGTTTGTTGGAACGATGATTGTCCTCCTTTTACGATAACCCTAGATACATATTTATAGTCCAAGGGACTTTCTAATTGAGGCGTGCACCTAACCGTGCACGGGCCGGACTCTATCTCTTCAATCTAAATTACAACAAGATCTAATATGTTACAGATACATGGGCAGTTAAGCCCGAACTCTTAGCGCAAGGCCGCTTCGACGATGCTTCACGTGTAATCTTCTAAGCCCATCTTCGCTTACGGCCCAACTCCTGATTTGGCCAAAATCGGGTGGTAACACATGCCCCCCTGGTTTTGATAATGATAATTGCAAAACCATCTGTCTCCTTCGAAGGGTCATGTCGTGGCAGAACCGTCGCAGTTTCCTTCATGATGACGTCTTGCCTCCTCGCCTTCTCTCGCACGACTGACGGTTCACCACGTCCTCGGGAACTGCTTAGGCATTAAACCATATATTCCCCCTTTTATTCGGCCACTTCCTGTAGTTCTCTTCCTCGTCCTCCTTGCACTAGCACTTCCAAAGAAAAACCCTTCCTGCGCCACCATGTCTTCCTCTTCATCGGATCTTTCTGCGCAGTCCTCCCCCTTCCGCGAGCCGACGCCGGAGTGGAACCCGGATGAAGCCCATGCGGCCAACATCCGCCGCGCCATCGAGGCCGGGGACGAGCCAAGCCACGACTTCTCTATCTGGTCAGAGGACGACCAATCCTTGACCGATGGGGAGAGCGTCCTCCGCAGCCTCGTCAATGGGGCAGCGGAGAGCGACGAAGACGACCTCCCCTGGGAGGGAGTAACCTCCTCCGAGGAGGTGGAGGAGGAGGAGGACGATAGCTCCTCCGACGAGCCGCCGGCCAAGCGCCACTGCCCCTGGCCCGGCAATCTCAGCGACTTCGACAGCGACGACGACGACGCTGATGAAGAAGACGAGGACAACGAAGGTCCTGCCGGCGGTCGCTACAGCAGCGACGACGAGCCGGCTGGGAGCAGTGCCGACGATGGCGATGATGACGACGACGACGAGGGCAGCAATGGCCCCTAGATAGGACCTTAGCCTAGGGCCAGCAATAGTAAACGGGGCAATGTACCCCATAGAACCTCCTTTTGAGAGCAATCAGCTCTTCATGTAAGAAATCTTATTTGTTAAGGAAGAGTTTCCCCAACTTGATTTTGCCGATTTCTTGCCCAATGATTTAGCCGGTTCTCCCTTATATGGATTTTGCCGATTGTTGGCCTGATCAACGCTCGATGAACCGATGGCAACGCACCGGTCTCTTATGATAAATTTCGAGATAGATCAGTTCAGATCCTCAAATTTCAGTCGAACAGGACCAAGCCGGAATCGTGCACACCTTGATTCTTGGAAATCCGAGTCCCCTGAGCTTAAAGTCAGCTTTAATCGGCAAGACTCCCGAATTGAGGCCTTCAGGAGAACTCTAGGACCACTGCTGAACATCTTGATCGCATACAACTTTCGCAGCGATGCTTCGTATCTTTGCGGCAGCAAACTGGCCCAAAGCCTATTAATTATGATGGCTCCTTCTTCAAACTCCTCCTGCCAACCTGGTAATTCTCCTCTGCAAGAGTTCGCCACCTTTCAGCATGGTTACGATGCAGAGACAGCCGATTTCAATACCATCGGCTCTTCAGAGCGAAGAATCTTCAGGGTCAGCTGCCCCCCGAGTCTCGGTCAAGACGAGGATAAAGGTGTATCAACCAAATGGTCCATCATCGGCTTCCCAAGGGTAGTGCAGCGTTAGCCGATTCTGACCACATCGGCTTCAATAGCAGAGAACCTCCAAGGTGAGCTGCCCCCCGAGCCGCTCCAGCTCTTCATCAGAACAGGGCAGGAAAGTTTACACCCAAGGAGACGATGCACTAGGACGGGTTTGGAGATCAGCGGCTCCCTTGAACTCCTCCCAGCCTTATTCTCGCACCTTACTGCTCAGATAGGCTCATCACCTCGGGCAGACTGATGCAGTTTCTGGTGAGGATGTTTGGTGAAGTTGTCACCTTGGCTCAGCCCGTAGGCAGCAATGCCACAGCCGATTGCTCCATCATCGGCCACCCTCATGGTCCCTTCGTTGGGCTCATCCTCAACCTAACTTGTATGCTTGTGCTGCTCTTGTGGTTGATCAGGGTTACCACCCTCAGTCTTGCAGACGCATATCAGGGGCTTCAAATAAATCAAGGCAGTACTGGACGCCACAGCTGATGCTCCTGCTAGCACCGCTGGACCTAATGGCGCTAGCACTGCTGAACCTGATGGCCCGCCACGGAATTTGGAGGTCCTTGGCTTTTAATTCTAAGTCGATGTCTTCGCATCGGCTGTGCTCAAAATTTTCTGTATTTTCGATTTTCTTGCGGCCGATTTGTTTACGTATCGGCCCCCATACTTGAGATGCTCTGCTGGACGTTTGACACTCGTTCCCAGCTCCGTATCCTCGTATCTCATCCATCTATGTGCCCCCCGAGCCGATTCTGTCAAGTAATTGATGACATCGGCTCTTCAGGCATCTGTTGGATCAATGCTGAAAACAGACAAAAGAATGTTGATGATAACTTTGGCCGATTGCGGGAATCGGCCTCCTTTCCGTTGCAATGCTTTGGCGATGATTTGCAACTTCCTGAATTTCCGCTGTAGCTACGTGGCATGCTGGAGATAAGATCCCTGCTTTTCATTTTTGAGGGCCGATCTCAGGGATCGGCCTTGCCACGTATGTCCAATGCCTTGGACTTGCTACTCCATCCAGGTCACGGATATCATGTTTGTATCAGCCGATGTCTTCGCACGGCATCGCCGATGCGTGCATCGGTTTCTGTTTTGGGCGCCATACTTTCTTTGACGGGCGCACCTTCGTCTCCGCTGTTTGCTGAATTTTCACGGCCAGATCGGGCCGTGCTCTTCTCAATGTGTACAGGTACTGTGCCTCGGCTTCTTCCAGATTTCGCAGCCGTTGCACCCGACGCTTCTGAGAATGGCTGAGTCCATCAGGGCACCACCTTGGTCGGTGATACCTATCTGCTTCATCTGACTCCTCGAAGTCTTCTTCTTGAGATAACTCAGCTCGTTTATTCGAGGTGGAGAGGTCCTAGACGCTCAAACACCGAAACTTCACTTGCCCTCCTTCTTCTTTGCTGTTTGCATTCTGGGCAGTTCTCGATTGTTGGCAATCGGCTCATTCCTGAGTCCCAGCAATGTTTGAAGAAAGGACAGCTCCAAAGTTATCCACGTTGTCTTGCTCCCTGGACCTCCCACCGGCGCGACGTTCGTACCCGTCGTTGTTGCCGCTGTTCTGACGATACCTCCTGTTCTCCGCATCAGACCGACGATGTCTTTCATCGTCTTCGTCGTAGCGCCGACGTCGGTCGTACTGCTGCTCATATTTGTTGAGGAGATGTACGGATAATGGGCGCTGATACCGTATGCTTCTCACCTCCTCCTCGGTTAGGTACCGTCTATCGTCGTCTTGGGGCCGGTCGCGCGGAACGGCCTCCTCTTTATCCTTGCCACGAGAGTGGCTGCTCTCTGCTTTGTCCGCGCCATGGCGAATCACAAACCCTGCCATATTGACATCGAAAGAGAACCCTGGCTCTCTTATGGAGTGGCTTAGGTCCACCATGTTGACGTCCGGAAACGGACGCATGTCTACCTTCATGGCAAACTGTCCGAAAGTTAATCGGCCTGCTTCTATCGCCATCTGAATTTGTGCGCGCAACACTTTGCAGTCGTTGGTGGCGTGCGTGAACGTATGATGCCATTTGCAGTATGGCCTCTTGTTCATCTCCTGTGCCGTAGGGATCTTGTGGCCTTCGGGTAGCTTCAACTGTTTCTCTTTCAGGCAGATCGAAGATCTGTTCGGTCTTGGTCACGTCAAAGTCCAACCCTCTTGGAGGCCCCGGCGGGTTCACCCATTTGCAGGACACAGCACTGGCGTCCGAGTCCACTCTACCGCAACTTCCTGATCTTCCGCAGGATCTTCATCCTCATCAGCATTGACCAGGGTTATCGCGCGCTTGAACTTGTCCTGTTATAGTTCTGGATGGCGCTGTTCATATAAGGTCAGTCTATTGACCAGGTGCGTCAACGAGTTGTACTCGACCTGGAACGTCAGTCCTTGAACGACGCGGCAAGGCCTGCCACGGCCAGCTCGACCGCCTCTTTCTCGTTAGGTGAGCCGAATAGCATCGGTTCTTGACAGCTCTGAAACGTTGGATGTATTCAGAGACTGTTTTCTCGCTTCTCGAACCTGAGCTAGTTCTTACCACCTTCAGCACCTTCATGGTACTGGGTGTGGAACAGTTCCTCCAGCTGCTTCCATGATTGCACTGAATTTGGCGGCAACGAGGTGTACCATCCAAACGCTGGACCGGTGAGGGATTGCGAGAAGAACCTCACCCGTAGCTGATCCGATACTGAAACCATGCCCAAAGTATCGACTCACGTGCTCGATGGAGCTTGACCCTTCGACCCACTGAATTTGTTAAAGTCCGTTTACGGTAGTGGGATCGGTCGAACTCATTGGGGTACGGCTTGGAATAGCCAATTATCTTCTTCTTCGGCAGGATGCCGAATTGATCTCTCAAGACGCATGATCTGATCCGTGTGGAGGTAGTGGCAGCTGAGCTTTCCGGACTGGTGCAAGGGTACTTGGGTAGCCACGCTTGTTTTTCAGCTTCGCTCCTAGACTCCCCGCTGCTGCAGCGTTCTTCCTGCCGGAACGCTCCTCCGGCAATCCCTCCTGGTGGAGCCTGGATCGCTTGCGTCCAGCTGTTGCAATCCGGCACATACGCGCACACGTATCCGTGTGGGATTTCCTTGGGCGGGTCATGTAAGAACTGATAGTCGCCCGGGTCACCCCCAACTTTGTAGACGACGTATGCCGGTGAGCCTTGTTGCTGTGGAGCCGCCATTGCGTACGGCAGAGGCGGCCTGGTGTGGAGTTGTATCTCTCCCTGGTGGGTCCCTAGAACAGGTCCTGAAGGGGAGTAACGACGCTCCATGATCTCTTGCACCACACGGAGCGCAACGCGCTCCAAAGTGTTCACCAGGCTCTCAGAGTGCCGATGCAGTGAATGGGCCACCATGTAGTTGACCTCCTGTCGCAGGGCTCTGGTACGTTCATCCGACGGGAGAGATAGATCTACCCCGTCGAGGACGCCTTGTGGCGTGAATCCTTTGAATCTGATACCGTGCGAACGGGTCTTCTCAAAGGAGCCGATGAGTTCGGCTTCACAGATGGCTTTCAGCTCGTCGTACTTTTTCTTGTGATCCGGAGGGAGTTCCTCGTACGTGATCTGTTCCTCTGCCATCTCAGATGCCGATGTTGACGTGGATGTTGCAGAAGCTGTCGACGTGGAGGTCGACGTGGATGTCCCACCGGGCGTGCCAGAATGTGTTACCATCCAAAACCCCCCGACGGGCTTTGGTTAAGCAACACGAAGAGCCGGGAAGCTCCCAGGGCCGCTTAGTGGATCCCTGGCACCTCGCGTCGTCCCGCAAATCTTCGGCCAAACGTCCTGGCGGTTGCTAGGGCGTGCCACCTGACCTAGACCCGATCAGGAAGGTGTTAGTGCTTCGATTGTTCCTGCATGGCAGACACGTAAACATTAAATACGAGCCCTATCGGCTCTCAGGTTTCCCTGTGGAGCCGATCGCCCCATGTTTCACGTTGGATTTACAATGGCATGGGGATCCTGCTTGATCAGGACAAAGCTAAAGCGATCCACGACAGTTTAGGGTTTTCACCGCATAATCGGAACGTCCCTGCGATCGGGCCTAGCAGCTACGAGAGAAGATGCAAACTACCCCTACGAGAGGCCTAAAAACCAACATAACGTTGATCCCCGGAACATCCCTCGCAGGGACGGTAAACAGCATCTAACGCACCACCGGATCCTCCGACCCCAACATAAGGCCTAACTATGCAGATATTAAACTAATCCTTGCGTAGCAAGGAGCAACCATAACGGATCGGATCTACTAAGTAAGAACAAGCAGGATGTTGCCCTTACGTCTAGATCGACGTAAGGGCAGCTAGGTGCCTAGGGACGGCATTGCCACGCAGATATGCACGTGAAAGCACCAATGCAAGCCCCTAAACACCTAAGGATAAATAGTACTGCTCGCCATCAACAAGGCTTCAGCACGAGCAGTACAAGGTTGACGAATAAACTTACTGCCTAGATCGCTAGATGCGATCTAGGCAGCATGGTGCTTACCCGGGAGAAACCCTCGAAGAAAGGGGTGGCGATGCGCCGTATGTTTGTGTTTGTTGGAACGATGATTGTCCTCCTTTTACGATAACCCTAGATACATATTTATAGTCCAAGGGACTTTCTAATTGAGGCGTGCACCTAACCGTGCACGGGCCGGACTCTATCTCTTTAATCTAAATTACAACAAGATCTAATATGTTACAGATACATGGGCGAAAGCCCGCTTTCAGGCGAGCTAGGAATGTCTTCCCAGTCAGTTGCCTGTAGGGTTAAGGCAGATGACTTGGGCTCTATGCTGATTGAAGTGATTCGCAACTCTGATGATTAGGATAGGCCCTTCGACGCTGTTATGTAAAGATGGGTCATGTGACCTTATTTTAATTTTCTTATTCCGTTTTGTAAAGGATGATGTAATTTGATATCAGTTCGGTTATGTGTTCACGGCGCAATGATCATGGGATCGTGAACTGTATACATAACGGGTATTTCGGACCGCTAGTCCGGGGTCCCCACAGTACAACTCTAGGCGGCATGTCTTAGGCTAAGGCGAGCAGGCGAAAAACTACGATCGGGTACTTGTTGTGGCATATGTTGTTATGCGAGGATGATGCCCACACGATGAGTATTCGGATCTTGTGGGGAAAGTGTACAACCTCTGTATAGCGAAAAACTATTCGAATAGCCGTGTCCGTGGTTATGTATGTGGGAAAGGCTGCTGCTTGGCATCAAAGAAATTTTGGTTTTTCCAAAGTGTTTTCTAAAAATATTTTGTTTTATGCCAGTGGGACTGGTGGAAAGGTACCTGAGAGGTACGGTGGAAATATGGAAAGTTTTGACGGCCATATGACATGGCCGGAAAGGAAATTGGGTCACCCTTACCTATTAGTCTGCAAACAAAATGTTTGACAAAAATGGTTTTCAACAAATTTTTAGAGATGCCATACTCTCGAGAGGAACTACCTCTCGCTCCTTGTAGCCCTATTTTAGTGCATGTTCCTTGCTACTGTCATATTGCCTATCCTTTATTTCTCTCTAAGGTGGTTTGCGAATACATTCAAACGTACTCATTGGTATTGTTGTCCTGGCTATTTACTTGGCCAGACTTTGAAGATGAGTATTTTGAAGAAGAAGCGTACGACACTGAAGACGCGAACTAGGATACTCTCCCAGTCATCCGCCTGTAGGGTAAAGGCCTGACTTGGGTTCCATCGCTGTTTGGAGTCAAATAAATTCCACTGCTATTTGTTGAACTACGGCCTTGATGGCCTATGATGTAAGACTTCCGCATTAATGTTAATTCGGTACTGTAATGGATGATGTAATCTGGTATTAGTTCGGTTATGTATTCACGATGGAATGATCTTGGATCGTGAAATTGTATGCATAGCAGGAGTTTCGGAATGGTAAGTCCGGGGCCCCACACAGAAGTAGTGGCAACTGATCGCTTGGTTAAACTGCTACGGGTATGGAATCCTTCACCGTCAAACGGCGGGAGAAAGAAGAGGTTGCAGCTACCACCCCGGCAAGACCAACCTTATCCATCACAGATCCGCTAGCTCGCCAAGCTTTAGTTCTTCAATAACCGTAGCAAGGCGATCGTTGTTGACCGAGAGGACTCATGTTTCAAGGAGAGACAATAGTTGGTCTTTGTCAACACCCGGATTTTTATGTCCGAATGCCTATTATGTCATTCATCGCAATCCCAGGAATATTGTTGTTGCGAGACATAACAGTTGATATCATAAGTCATCATTCATTACAAACCACCATTGTCTTACAAAAGGGGATCACATGATCCAATATTACACAAATAGTTGATCTATTGATCAACGAACAACATAGTAGCGGAAGCGTAATAAAAGTGGACTATCTAGTTCCACAGGCCAACGCTTGACGTTAGGCGAACTCCTAGTTGTGGTAGACGTCCTGCTGGCCGTCATCTTCATATTGCTGCTCCTCTTCATATTCTGGCCATTTTAATAGCCAGGGACACAGCCGTGAGTACTTTAAAGTACTCGCAAACTAATACTATTGTAATCACTATCAATTTTATTAAGGGAATGCTAAGCTCTAGGTTTATTTGCATAAAGCCAATTTTAGTGCATAAGCATTTCATAAAGACTCTTTATATGCTAACTAACTCAAGTGGGAACATTAGTGTCATTCCCACAACTCAGTTGTGTTTCAAAAATTCAAGTCACCATCTTAAATTCAACCATCATTTTCAAGAAAAGATCTAATGACGGAACATTATGGCCTTTCCAATTGCCCGTAACCGTGGAGACGGCTATTCGAATAGTTTTACATTCTGCAGAGGTTGCACACTTGTGCCACAACATTTGATTACATCCGTCAAGGATAACCTTGAATAATCGTAACTCAGTACACGGATCATCAACCCTAACCTTTCATTTACACATCCTAGTACAGGCACCTCTCCCCATGAGCTTGGCCTCCCAGTGAAGACAAACCGTCAGCCTGGGAACTGCACAGGGCTTGGGCCGGACAATTCACCTCATTCACGTCATTTCACATCATTTCACATTTAAAGGAGGCAGCCTCGGCATAACCTCTATGACGCTTGTTTAGAGGCAACCAATACTAAGACATATAAACTTTCAGTTAGACCCTACCCATAATCAGGTATTGTGGGGGTACTTGTAGATTGGAATGGTATCGCATCCGAACCCAACCATTAGTTTTTAGCGAATTCACCAAGTCATTCATTTCATTCAAGTCATATTCACCTTCAAATATTTTCAAGTCATTTCACTTCACCATGTTCCCATCTAGAGTAGTCAATTTTATTTATTTAGCACTAGCCACTAGTCATGAGGGGTGCTATCTAGCTTTAATTGCCATAGGCTAACTTTGATGATCTTGTTCTACTCTAGACCAAGTGAATCATGAATCACAAAGTACTTTGATAAAACAAAAGTAGTAAGACTTGTAAGTAAAAGCTTGTAATAAAAACTTGGGGTGGGCTTATTAAACATAAAGTAAAGTGTGGGGGTGCTTTGCTCTTGTGGAGCTTTGCACTTTGCAAGAATATTAGCTTGCCTTGGTTGGTGTACTGGTCAAAGTGGTCTTCCTCTCCTTGGAAGTAGACCTCCTCCTCCTCGGTGTATTCCTCGGTACTAGCGTCTAAAAACGAATACGATACACACAATCACCACACAAAGTTTAAGTACTAGACTAAGCACACACATGAGTCACTCAAACTAAACTATCATCACAACATGCTCATTATGTGAGTTGACTTTGTTTTATTCTTAAGAAAAATAATTTCCTCTCATTATAAATATTAATTAGTGTTTCTATTTAATTCTTGAGAGAAATTATTTCCTCTCATTGAATCTTGTTAAGATTTAATTTCCTTCATTAATAATATATGACCTAGGTTGACCAAAGTCAACCTCTTCATAATTATCACTTGGGAAAATGATTTAAATGAGGTGATGCACCTCATGTATTTTAACAACACATGGTAATGATTTAATATCATCAACTAATTCAATATGAGATTTAATTGACCATGGTCTCCACCTCATGTTGACTTAGTTGAGACAAGATTTAAATGAGAGAGAAGCTCCCATACATTTTAATCAATAATATTGCACATTTAAAAAGAACTAGTAATAGCCATAGGGCATTTTTCTAAACTAGGCCATGATCATACAAACAACTATGTTATATTTTTGTACATTTGGATAGACAAAGTGAAATATGATTTTTGAGAGTTGGAATCAACTCAAAAGCATTTTTAGTTAATTTTTAATAATTGTTTGAAGTTACAAAAGGCCCTGCCTTGTTATTTTTATCACATTTATTCTATAAATAATCTAGAGTTGAGACCAGTGTATTTTTGTAGATAATTTAACAAGGTTTCCAAATATATAAAATTTGTCGGATTTGGTTTGGTGGATTTTATCCTATTTAATTTTGAAAACAGCTTCTGAGAGTAATTTACCAAATTCGAAATTTCCTATTTGAATTAATGGGCTTAGGCGGGAAAGCTAAACGGGTTGTACGGGGGAAACTAGAGATGGGCCGGCCCAGCAGTGCGTCTAGCGCAGCGGGCCGCCTGACGATTGGGGGCCAGACATCAGTGAGTTTTAAACCGCGAAACGGTACGCGTGATGTGAGCAGTTGGATTAGAAATAGATCGAACGGACGACGAGCGTCGTCGTCTCCGACGAGAAGTGGCTACTGGTGCGGCGAGGCTAGGGGGTCGGCGGCTCACCGGCGCCGCGGCGAGGGTCGGCGACGTTGTCGAGGTAGAGGGAGCAGCTGGTAGCAGTGGCGCGTGCTGAGGAGGCTTCAATCGACGACGAGCTTCTCAGCACCTCCGCGGCTCCGGCGATGCAATTGAACGGCGGCGGTGGCTAATCGAGCAAGGGAAGTAGATGAGGAGGGTGAGAAGAGTGAGAGGAGGCTGGCGGTGTGAAGAAATTGGAGCGGGAGGGCCTCCTTTTATAGCGTCTGGAGGTGGCCGTGGCGCGGTGATGATCTCATCGTCGGCGACGCGTCTACAGCGGCGTAGAGGCACTGGCGATGATGCACGCGGGCAGGAAACGTCCTGGCGAAGACGTGAAGCGTGATTGCGTTGAAAATGAGGGACTGGCGCGTGCGTGAGCTTGACGGGAGCTTGCAGGGCCGTGGCGGACGTTGGCGAAGTGGGCGAGGTATACGTCGTTCCCGCGGGCCAATGGCCATGTCTGGGCGGCGCAGGGTGACGTTGCGGAGCTGGTGGCGCAAGGGACAGGTGCAGGGGTCAACGGAGGCGTCCTAGCGTCGTCACGTTCCGGGCGTGTCTGGGCGTGCCGTGCGCGCTCTGGCGTGCGCGTGCACATTCTGGGCGTGGCTGGTTTGGGGCGTGTGGTGCATTGATCGATCGTGGGCGTGTACCAGTCGATGCAGGGGAGTGAGGGGAAGTGTAATGGCAAGGTGGTGCACGTTGGGGAAGGCCAGAGAAAGAAATGGCATGATCACCTCCATGCCATGCCACGGCATGGATGAGCTAGGTCAAACCATGATGCAATCTTGTACCACTCCTTGTCTTTTCTGCTTGGCAAAGCTTAGTGAGGTCAGAGAGGTACTGGAGGTGACCTAGGGTTGAGGAGGGAGGCTAAGAACTGCTGGACATTGCAATGCATAGAGTTGGCAGATTGGTGCTGGCAAGGTGTTTGATGAAATGGCCGCAAGAGACTTACTTTGGAATTTTTGAGTGAAATTTGGTGGGTTTGAATCATACATTATTTGCAGTGGATTGGTAGTGGTAGTGGTCAAATTTGAAAAGATTTGCAAAAAATCAAAATGCATATGATCTTACATATGCTTCAAAGTCCTCACTTTGCTTGATCCTATCTTTGAATCCAAGAAGAATTTTCAAATGAGTGCTTGAGAAAAGTTGTTGACTCTTATGTTGTCTTGGATGAGGTGCAAAGAGTTGGCAAGTTTTAGTTTAGAAATCTTTAAATAACAGGGCTCAAAGTAGGCATCATGTTACAAATTGTCATTTTGACCATAATTGTATGTGAGCTCAAATTTGATTCAAATTTGATTTGATTCAATTTGTGTTTATTTGATTCAAATAGTGTTAAATAGTGTTTAGTATCCATTTACAACTAATGGTGCAAGACAAAATGGCCTAGGTTAAGTATTTGCACAGTTGGCCAATTTCATATGTGAGTGTGTGTAAGGTTTTTGTTATTTCTTTCTTCTTTTATTTTTCCTTTGGTTTGATTGATCAAGTGATCATGGGATTAGGGTTTTGGCACATTTGCACACACACAAACAATCATCATGGCAAAGTGCACACTTAACACTAAAATGACATATGAGTATATGCATAGCACTTGTGTTGTGAAAAAGTTTTTGTTGGTTCTAAAATTTGGTATTTTTGAAACTCTCTTTATCTCTTTATTGAATTTTTGGGATGTTACAAACCCTTCCTCCTAACAAAAGATCTCGTCCCGAGATCTTAAAGAAAACTAGGTACTAAAGAGATCTGGGTATTCCTTCTTCATATCTTCTTCTCGCTCCCAGGTGGCTTCTTCTTCGGTGTGGTTGCTCCACTGAATCTTCAAGAACTTGATACTCCTGGTGCGGGTGGTTCTGTATGCTTCTTCCAGGATGCGAATAGGCACTTCGCGATACGTCAAGTCCGTGTTGATATCCACCGATCGGTGATCGATATTCTTGAACACTTCGGTCTTCTCCGGTACTTCCAAGCATTTCCGGAGCAGTGAGATGTGAAACACATTGTGCACAGCCGACATTTCTTCCGGCAGTTCCAGTTGATAAGACACTTCTCCTCGGCGACTCAGAACTTTGAAGGGTCCGACATATCGGGGCGCAAGCTTTCCTTTCAGCTGGAATCTCTGCATTCCTTTGAGGGGTGACACCTTGAGGTAAACAAAATCTCCGATCTCGAAGGTCATCTCTCGGCGTCTCTGTTATCACCAGAATTTGACCAAGCCAGAGGTGGGCCGCGATCAAGATGGACTTGAAGATATATGCGTAGAGAGATGTGTGAATCGGCCTTGTTTATCAAGTTTGGGCTAGTTAGCCCGTGTATCTTTATATAGTAGGTTACGTAGAGATTAGAGTTTGTCTCGTGCACGGTTTAGTGCACGCCCACATTAGAAAGTCCCCTGGACTATAAATATGTACCTAGGGTTTATGGAATAAACAACAACCAACGTTCAACACAAACCAATCTCGGCGCATCGCCAACCCCTTCGTCTCAAGGGTTTCTCCGGTAAGCACCATGCTGCCTAGATCGCATCTCGCGATCTAGGCAGCACGAGCCTGCCCACGTTGTTCATGCGTTGCTCGTATGAAGCCTTTTTGATGGCGAGCAACGTAGTTATCATAGATGTGTTAGGGTTAGCATTGTTCTTAGTATCATATGCTGTCGTAGTGCAACCCTTGCGCATCTAGCCGTCCCTGTACCTCATCATGGGTGCAGGGGCGGCACCCCGCTTGATCGTTATTTAGTAGATCTGATCCGTTACGATTGCTCCTTGATTCATCAAGGATTAGTTTAATATCTGCAATAGTTAGGCCTTACAAAGGGTTGGAGGATCCAGCGGCACGTAGGGTGTAGTTTGCTGCCCCTAGACAGGACGTTCCGAGGATCAACCTAGTGTTGGTTTTTAGACCTTGTCTAGAGCTGGCTTACGATCACCGTGCGTGAGCGCGAGGCCCAATCGTGAGTAGGATGATCCGATTATGCGGTGAAAACCCCAGATCGTCGTGGATCTCATACGCTTTATCTTGATCAAGCAGGACCACCATATATTCGGCCACCTTGGACGAATCATGGGTGGATCGGCTCCATGAGCCGATTCACAGGATAACCTGAGAGCCGATCGAGGCTCGTATTTAACGTGTACGTGTGTGCCCTGCAAGAAACTAAGCGAGGCATCATCCACACCTTCCTGACCAGGTATAGGTCAGGTGGCACGCCCTTGCAATTTGCATCGGCGCGCGACCAGGAGGCTTTGCGCCGTCGCTCCGAGGGACTGGGCCAGCCGCAGCCCTAGTTGTTCCCGGCTCTACGGTGTTGACCCACTGCCCGCCGGTGGGTTTCTGACGTCAACACATTCTGGCACGCCCGGTGGGACAAACCTCAACATCAACCACATCGCAGTCTACATCAGAGATGGCAGAAGAGACTCCGGTCACCTACGAGGAGCTCTCTGGCGAGCTCAAGAAGAAGTATGACAAGGTCAAAGTCTTCCTCGAAGCCGACCTAATCGGCTCTTTCCACAGGACCCGTTCCCATGGCATCAGATGGAAGGGGTTCTCACCTGAAGGCGCGCTTGATGGAGTGGACCTGTCCACCCCGTCGGAAGAACGCACCAGGTCGCTGCGTCAGGAGATAAACTTCATGGTGGCTCATTCGCTGCACCGCCATTCGAGAGCCTGGTGAATACGTTGGAGCGCGTCGCCTGCGCGTGATCCAGGAGATCATGAGCCATCGGTACTCTCCGTCAGGACCAGCCCTAGGGACTCACCAAGGGGAATTGCTACTCCAGTCCCGTCCACCGCTGCCGTTCGCGTTGGCAGCGCCCGAAGCGCCGAACTCATCGGCCTATGTCGTCTACAAGATTGGTGGTGACCCCAGTGACTACCAATTCCTACATGACGCGCCCAAGGAGATCCCGCACGGATACGCATGCGCATATGTGCCAGACTGCAGCACCTGGACACCCTCGAACCAGGTCGCTACAGCAGGGACTTCTGGAGCAACAGGAGGAACGTCGGAGGCAGACCCTGAGAAGCAAACGTGGCTAGCTAAATACGCCACCCCGACAAAACTCCCGAGCCCAGCTCCTGCAGTTGGCTCAGAACCGGAAAAACAAGCATGGCTGGTTAAGTACGCCACTCCGACGAATCTTCAGGTTCGGCACCTTCAGCCATCACCGCGGATCAGATTTGTACGATTCTGAAAGATCAGTTCGGCATGATGCCGAAAAGGAAGACGGTCGGCTATACCAAGCCGTACCCCAACGAGTACGAATTGATCCCGCTACTACCCAAGTATCGGCTCCCAGACTTCACAAAGTTCAGCGGATCAGATGGTTCCAGCTCCATCGAACATGTGAGCCGATATTTGGCACAGCTGGGCATGAGCTGCGTGTGAGGTACTTCTCACAGTCCCTCACAGGATCGGCTTTCGGTTGGTATACATCGCTACCACCGAACTCGGTCCAGACTTGGAAGAGCGGTTCCATGAGCAGTATCACTCAGAGGCTTCCGAGGCTGGCATTGCCGATTTGGCACAAGTACGACAGAAGCGCGGGGAAACAGTGGCGGAGTACATCCAGCGCTTCAGGACCGTTAGGAACCGATGCTATTCGGTTCACGTGAGCGAAAAAGAAGCAGTCGAGTTGGCGGTGGTGGGTCTATCATCATCGATCAAGGACGTGGCCTCCCAAGCGGACTACCCTTCATTAGCACACATGGTGCAGAAGCTGTCAGCGTATGAACAGCGTCACCCAGATGTCTACCAGGACAAATTCAAGCGCGTGGTGACCATGGTTGACGCAGGCGAAGATGAAGGTGCTACGGGAGAACAAGAGGTCGCAGTGGCCGAGTGGACTCGAGCGGCAGGCCCAACCTGCAAATGGGTAAAGCCACCAGGGCCTCCAAGAGGGTTCGACTTCGACGTGACGAAAACCGAGCAGATTTTCGATCTCTTACTCGCGGAGAAGCACATAAAGATACCCGAAGGCCACAAGGTCCCTACGGTGCAAGAGCTGAACGGAAAGCCATACTGCAAGTGGCATAACACGTTCACCCACACCACTAACGACGGGTGTGGCGTCAGCAGATCCAAATGGCGATAGAAAATGGGCGACTAATTTTTAACCAGACGCCATGAAGGTCGACACACACCCCTTTCCCGCCGTCAACATGGTGGAGTTTACTCACCTCGGAGGGTGCCAGCCAGATTTCTCAGCCAGCATCAACATGGTAGAGCTTGGACACCACTCTGAGAAGGACGGGGATGAGGACAGCTGCTCTCAGAGCAAGGACACAGAGGGGGCCGCTCCATGCGATCGGCTCCGTCAAAATGGCAAGCGCTACGTCACAGAGGGGGAAGTGAAGAACATAAGATATCAACGACCCCTCTCTCCGATCACCTCCTCAACAAGTATGTGAGTCGGTATGACCAACGCCGGCGACACGGCGACGATGATGAAAGAGATCGTCTGGCCAGAAACGACAGAAGGCATCGTCGGCATGATCACGATGAGGAGCGGCAGGAGCGCCACGCCAGGGAGCAGGACGATACGGACATGCATTGGGACTGCCCTTTCTTCAGACACTGCTGGGATTCAGGAATGAGCCGATTACCAACAATCGGCAACTGCCCAGAATGCAACCAGAAAAAGAAGGAGGCAGCCAACGTGTCTGTGTTCGAGCGCCTAGGGCCTCTCCCACCACAAAACAGACGTGCTGAGACCCCTCTGTTGGAAGATCTCGAGGATTCGGAAGACGAGGGGGAAGACGAAGAAGATAGGTGTCACCGTCCAAGATGGTGCCCTGATGGTCTCAGCCATTCACAAAAGCGCAGGGTTCAGCGATTACGCGGTCTGGAGGAAGCCGAAGGCTATACTTGCATACGCCGAGAAGGCACGACCTGATTTGGCTGCAAAAGTCCGAGGACCCTGGATGAAGAGGGGCTGCCGCAAAGGAAAGAATGGCGCCCCAAGCAAAGGAAAGCCGATGATGAAACATCGGCTGGCACGAACATGGTGCTCGTTCGTCCGGCGGAGTGTAGACCTCCACGATCACACGTTACACCCAAGGTGGACATCAGCAAGCGCTCCAACGTGATAAAATCGGAGATTGGGCTGGTTTTATCCACCGACATGGACGAGTAGCAAGACTACGTCAATAAGCAAAGGTGGCGAGGCTGATCCTTGCGATCGGCCCTCCAAAAATTTATGAAGGGACATTACAAAACCTTCATCGAACCAGCAGCGTGGAGGCCGATTCCAGCAATCGGCCAAAATTATCCTCACCATCTATTTTGCCTGGGATCAACGTTTGACCCAACAGGGACTACCTAAAGAGCCGATACCATCAATTCTCTTGACAGAATCGGCTCGGGGGGCACCTAGATGGATAAAACACGAGGATATGAGGTAACACTATCAAGTATGGGGGCCGACACACAAATCGGCCTAAAATTCAAAAAAAAATTAAGCACAGCCGATGCAGCAGACATCGCCTTAAGAATATAAAGCCGATGCATGGCCATCGACTCAAGAGGTACAATTGTTCTAACCAGAAGGTCAGCCCTAGTGAGCTACGAAGAGAGACCCCAATGAAAGAACTCCTCAAGGGAGTGGTTTAATAGCTCAGATCTTCTCTTCAAGAACAATGCCAAGAGCAGCTTGGGTGTCCAGATCAGGTTAAGGGTGGGTTGCATCAGATCCACCAAAGGAAGGGAGCCGATCTGACCTGCAAAGACGAAGAGGCGCACTGAGGAAACTCGGGGGGCAGCTCACCCTAAAGGCTCTCTGCTTTGGGAAACCGTTTTTGTTGAAATCAGCTGGCTCTGCGGCGACACATTTGGCTGGATCACTACCTTTCTCGCCTTGACTAAGGCTCGGGGGGCAGCTTGCCCTGAAGGACCCCTTGCTACAATACGTTCAGTAACTGCCGATTGGACCTGTTCGGTCGGAGGTTTGGGAATCTGGATTTGGGCAAGGTCCACAGGTTGCCGATGCGTTACCATCGACTGGTTAAGCTGTGATCAAATTAACAATCGGCGAAATCAAGTGAAGGGAAGTCCTTCATTAATAAATAAGATTTCTTACAAAGGAAGATCCGATTGCTCAAAGAAGGGAGAACAAAAGAAGGGTCTATTGACCAATCTACTGCTACTAGGCCTATACTAGTAGGTGCCAATCTACGGGCCATCACTGCCCTCGTCGTCGTCCTCGGAACCCTCATCGGCACTGCTGCCGATGGGCTCCTCGTCGCTACTCCCGTAGCCTTCTACGGGAGCTTCATCCCCGTCTTCATCATCGCTGCCGTCGTCGTCCCACCACATGCGGAGGCGCTTCGCCGGTGGGTAGCCCTCGAGGGAGTCGTCGTCGTCGCTGTCGTTTTCCCTTCCTCCTCTTCAGAGGTGGGAAAGCCGTCCCAGGGAAGCTGGTCATCCTCGCTTTCCGACTCCAGTTCCCCGTCGACAAGGAACTGAAGGTCTTCATCCCCGCTGGTCAGGGACTGGTCGTCTTCGGACCAGATGGAGGAGGCGTGGTCTTCCAAGTCCCAGTCTTCTGGGGCGCGGATATCCGGCGGCGTCTCGCGGGAGGAGGAGGACCCGTTGGAAAGCTCGGAAGAGGAAGAGGACATGGTGGCGCAGGAGGGTTTTGTGGGTACTAATGCGAGGAGGATGAAGGAGGAGCAAGCTGTTTAGAACGGCTAAATAGAAGGGATATGAGGGAGATTCAATGCCACAGCGGTTTCCGAGAAGGTGATGCCCAACGGGAAAAAATTTCGGCCGCATGGAGAAGCGGAAGGGGCAAGGCATCATGATGAAGGATTCTGCGGTAGTTTCTGCTCTGCCACGACATGACCCTACTAGAGAAAAGCATAATGATTTTGGAAATGTCATTTCCAAAACCAGGGGGGCATGTGTTATCACAGAATTTGACCAAGCCAGAGGTGGGCCGCGATCAAGATGGACTTGAAGATATATGCGTAGAGAGATGTGTGAATCGGCCTTGTTTATCAAGTTTGGGCTAGTTAGCCCGTGTATCTTTATATAGTAGGTTACGTAGAGATTAGAGTTTGTCTCGTGCACGGTTTAGTGCACGCCCACATTAGAAAGTCCCCTGGACTATAAATATGTACCTAGGGTTTATGGAATAAACAACAACCAACGTTCAACACAAACCATTCTCGGCGCATCGCCAACCCCTTCGTCTCAAGGGTTTCTCCGGTAAGCACCATGCTGCCTAGATCGCATCTCGCGATCTAGGCAGCACGAGCCTGCCCACGTTGTTCATGCGTTGCTCGTATGAAGCCTTTTTGATGGCGAGCAACGTAGTTATCATAGATGTGTTAGGGTTAGCATTGTTCTTAGTATCATATGCTGTCGTAGTGCAACCCTTGCGCATCTAGCCGTCCCTGTACCTCATCATGGGTGCAGGGGCGGCACCCCGCTTGATCGTTATTTAGTAGATCTGATCCGTTACGATTGCTCCTTGATTCATCAAGGATTAGTTTAATATCTGCAATAGTTAGGCCTTACAAAGGGTTGGAGGATCCAGCGGCACGTAGGGTGTAGTTTGCTGCCCCTAGACAGGACGTTCCGAGGATCAACCTAGTGTTGGTTTTTAGGCCTTGTCTAGAGCTGGCTTACGATCACCGTGCGTGAGCGCGAGGCCCAATCGTGAGTAGGATGATCCGATTATGCGGTGAAAACCCAGATCGTCGTGGATCTCATACGCTTTATCTTGATCAAGCAGGACCACCATATATTCGGCCACCTTGGACAAATCATGGGTGGATCGGCTCCATGAGCCGATTCACAGGATAACCTGAGAGCCGATCGAGGCTCGTATTTAACGTGTACGTGTGTGCCCCGCAGGAAACTAAGCGAGGCATCATCCACACCTTCCCCGACTGTATAAGGTGGCACGCCTTGCAATTTGCATCGGCGCGCGACCAGGAGGCTTTCGGGCCGTCGCTCGAGGGACCGGGGCCAGCCACAGCCCTAGTTGTTCCGGCTCTACGGTGTTGACCAGTCACTGCCCGCCGGTGGGTTTCTGACGTCAACAGTCTCTTGTCGGCGTAACTCTTCTGTCTTGATTGTGCAGTCTTGAGGTACTCGCGGATCTTGTGAACCTTCTATTCGGCTTCTCGAAGAACATCTGGTCCAAAAACTTGGCTTTCTCCGACTTCCGACCAATTCAGAGGGGTACGGAACTTCCTTCCGTACAGGGCTTCAAAGGGGGCCATCTGTAAGCTGGCTTGGTAGATGTTGTTGTACGAGAATTCTGCATAAGGTAGGCAGTCTTCCCATCTTGGATCCATATTCCAATACACAGGCTCTCAACATGTCCTCGAGTATCTGGTTGACTCTCTCAGTCTGTCCATCAGTCTGAGGGTGATAGGCGGTGCTGAAATTCAGCCGGGTTCCGAGTCCTTCATGTACTTTTTGCCAGAATCTTGAGGTGAACTGGGATCCTCTATCTGACATTATTGACTTCGGGGTTCCGTGCAGGGCGACTATTCTTGAGATATATAGCTCAGCTAACTTGGGGCCTTGATAGGTGGTCTTGACAAGGATAAAATGGGCCACCTTGGTCAATCTGTCGACCACTACCCAAATAGAATCATTTCCTTTGCTAGATTTGGGCAGTCCAGTGATAAAGTCCATTCCGACCGAATCCCACTTCCATTCCGGAATCTGTAAGGGTTGCAACAGTCCTGCGGGTCGTTGATGTTCTGCCTTGACTCTCTGACAGATATCACACTTGGCGATGTAGCTCCCGATTTCTCGCTTCATTCCATGCCACCAAAATTGTTCCTTCAAATCTTGGTACATCTTGGTACCTCCGGGGTGGATAGAGTATAGGTTGCCGTGGGCCTCCTGTTACCCTCCAAAACCCACCGACGGGCAATGGCTGAGCAACACGAAGAGCCGGGAAGCTCCCAGGGCCGCTTAGTGGACCCTGGCACCTCGCGTCGTCCCGCAAATCTTCTAGCCACGTCCTGACGGTTGCTAGGGCGTGCCACCTGACCTAGACCCAATCAGGAAGGTGTTAGAGTGCTTCGATTGTTCCTGCATGGTAGACACGTAAACATTAAATACGAGCCCTATCGGCTCTCAGGTTTGTGGATCGGCTCAAGGAGCCGATCGCCCCATGTTTCACGTTGGATTTACAATGGCATGGGGATCCTGCTTGATCAGGACAAAGCTAAAACGATCCACGACAGTTTAGGGTTTTCACCGCATAATCGGAACGTCCTACGTGTGATCGGGCCTAGCAGCTACGGAAGATGATGCAAACCACCCCTACGAGAGGCCTAAAAACCAACATAACGTCGATTCCCGGAACATCCCTCGCAGGGATGGTGAACAACATCTAACGCACTACCGGATCCTCCGACCCCAGCGTAAGGCCTAACTATGCAGATATTAAACTAATCCCTACGGAGCAAGGAGCAACTATAACGGATCGGATCTACTAAGTAACGGACAAGCAAGATGCTGCCCTTACGTCTGGATAGACGTAAGGGCAGCTAGGTGTCAAGGGACGGCATCGCCACGCAGATATGCACGTGAAAGCATCAATGCAAGCCCCTAAACACCTAAGGATAAATAGTACTGCTCGCCATCAACAAGGCTTCAGCACGAGCAGTACAAGGTTGACGAATAAACGTATACTGCCTAGATCGCTAGATGCGATCTAGGCAGCATGGTGCTTACCCGGGAGAAACCCTCGAAGAAAGGGGTGGCGATGCGCCTGATTTGTGTTGGTTGAACGATGATTGTCCTCCTTTTCCGATAACCCTAGATACATATTTATAGTCCAAGGGACTTTCTAATTGAGGCGTGCACCTAACCGTGCACGGGCCAGACTCTATCTTCTTAATTCTAAATACGACACGATCTACTATATTACAGATACATGGGCAACTTAGCCCAAACTCTCAGCACCAGGCCGCTTCAAAGATGCTCCCCGTGTACGTCCTTCAAGCCCATCTTCACTTACGGCCCATCTCCTGATTTGGCCAAAATCGGGTGGTAACACATGCCCCCTGGTTTTGATAATGATAATTGCAAAACCATCTGTCTCCTTCGAAGGGTCATGTCGTGGCAGAACCGTCGCAGTCTTCTTCATGATGACGTCTTGCCTCCTCGCCTTCTCTGCACGATTTGACGGTTCTGGCACCATGTCCTCGGGAACTGCTTAGGCATTAAACCATATATTCCCCTTTTATTCGGCCACATCGAACAGTTCTCCTCTTCCTCCCTCTGCGTCAGCACTTCCAAAAACCCTCCTCTGCCGCCATGTCTTCCTCTTCGTCTTCTCCCTCATCGGGTCTTTCCACCCAATCCTCCACCTCCCGCGAGCCGACGCCTGAATGGGACCCACAGGAGGCCCACGCGGCCAACATCCGCCGCGCCATAGCCGACGGGGACGAGTCGACCCACGACTCCTTCGTCTGGTCCGAAGACGACCAGTCCTTAACGGACGGGGAGAGCGACCTTCGCTTCCTTGCCATTGGGCAATCGGAGGAGGAAAGCGACGACGACGGCTTCTCCTGGGACGGTTTCTCCTCCGCCGAGGAGGTGAAGGAAGAGGAAGAGGAGGAAGACAACACCTCCTCCGACGAACCGCCGGCCAAGCGTCTCTGCCCCTGGCAGGCAACATCAGCGACTTCGACAGCGACTATGGCGACGCTAGCGAAGAAGATGAGGACAATGAAGGTCCCGCCGGTGGTCGCTACAGCAGTGACGACGAGCCGGCCGGGAGCAGCGCCGACAGCGGCGATGGCGACGATGAGGGCAGCAGCGGCCCCTAGATAGGATAGAGCTAGGAGTAGTAGATGATAGGGCAATGTACCCCTAGCAACCCTTTTGAGAGCAATCAGCTCCTTCCATGTAAGAAATCTGATTATCAATGAAGAAATCTCCCCAATTGGACTTTGTCGATTTCTTTCATATTGATTTAGCCGATCCTCCCCTATCTTGATTTTGCCGATTGTCACCTTGATCGATGTTCAACGAGCCGATGTCAATGCATCAGCTCTTATAACAAATTGCAAGACAGATCAATCTAACCACCTCCCCAGATGGTAACTTGCAATCTTTGAAATTCAGATCCAAAATCCCAATCGAACACGCCCAGAATACAGCCTTGAGACCCTCAGATCTTTGGACTTTAAAATCATCCGATCGTAATGTTTGTCCTGACGGCAAAACTCCTGGATTAATGCTTCCAGGAAAGCTCCTTAGTCCGTTGCTGACAACCTTGATGTTGAAGCTGATACTCCTGTAAAACAGGTGCCACTTGTTCACAGCTTCCCTTGTGATGTTTGTTTCTTTGCAGCAACGGACTGGTCTAGAGCCTGATCAACGATGATGGCTCCTTCTTCAAACTCCTCCTGCCATCCTGATGGTTTTCCTCTGCAAGAGCTCGCCACCTTTCACCATGGTTACGATGCAGAGACAGCTAATTTCAACAGCATCGGCTCTTCAGAATGAGGAATCTTCAAGGCTAGCTGCCCCCCGAGCCTTGGTCAAGGCGAGAATGAAAGTGCACCAGCCGCATTGGGCCACTACCAGCTTCTCAACTGTGGTGCAGCATCAGCCGATTCTAACCAAATCGGCTTTTCAAAAGCAGAGAACCTTCAACGTGAACTGCCCCCGAGCTTCTTCAGTCCAATGAGGCAACCTCTGATGAGAATGCAGTTCAGTTCAACTGGACGACCGTCGGTCATTCTCATGATCCTAGCCTGATCTGCACGTCCATGCTGTTCTTGTTGTTGGCCAGGGCTGCGATCCTCCAACTTGCCGGCGACTACCAGCAGCTTAAATGAGAAAAAGGGCCGTCTCGGACGCCCAAACTGACGCTCCTGCTGGTGCTGCCAAGCAATCCCATTGAGGGGTTCCTCCAGTAGATGACTGCTCTATTAGGCTTCCGCATGTAACAGTGGTATCCCTTGAGTCGATGGCCGTGCATCGGCTTTGAATTCTTAAGTCGATGTCTACGCATCGGCTGTGCCCAAAAAATTCTATATTTTCGATTTTTTACGGCCGATTTGTTTATGTATCGGCCCCCATCTTTGAGCTGTTCTGCTGGGCGTTTGGCATCCACTCCAAGCTTCGTATCCTCGTGTCTCATCCATCTATGTGCCCCCGAGCCGATTCTGTCAAGTCATTGATGGTATCGGCTCTTCAGGCATCTATTGGATCAATGCTGAACACAGACAAAGGGATGTTGAGGATAATTTTGGCCGATTGCGGGAATCGGCCTCCCTTTCCATTGCAATGTTTGACGACGGTTTGCAACTTCTCGGATTTCCACTATAGCTACGTGGCATGCTGGAGATAAGATCCTTTGCTTTTCATTTTTTGAGGGCCGATCTCAGGGATCGGCCTTGCCACGTATGTCCAATGTCTTGGACCTGCTACTCCGTCCGGGTCATGGATATCATGTTTGTATCAGCCGATGCCTCTGCATCGGCATCAGCCGATGCCTGTGCATCGGCTTTCGCCTGTTTTGGGCGCCATACTTTCTTTGGCGGGCGCGCCTTCGTCTCCAACGTTTGCTGGATTTTCACGGCCAGATCGGGCCGTGCTCTTCTCAACGTGTACAGGTACTGTGCCTCGGCTTCTTCCAGGTTTCGCAGCCGCTGCACTCTACGCTTCTGAGAATGGCTGAGTCCATCAGGGCACCACCTTGGCCGGTGATACCTATCCTCTTCTCCATCTGACTCCTCGAAGTCTTCTTCTTGAGAGGACTCAGCTCGTTCGTTATGTGGTGGGAGAGGTCCTAGACGCTCGAACACTGAAACTTCGTTTGTCCTTCTCCTTCGCTGTTTGCACTCTGGGCAGTTCTTGATTGTTGGCAATCGGCTCATTCCTGAGTCCCAGCAATGTTTGAAGAAGAGACAGTTCCAGTGCTTATCCACATTGTCTTGCTCCCTTGACCTCCCTCCAGCGTGGCGTTCGTACCCATCGTTGCTTCCATCATACTGACGATACCTCCTGTTTTCCGCATCAGACCGACGATATTCTTCATCGTCCTCGTCGTAGCGCCGACGTCTGTGATACTGCTCCTCATATTTGTTGAGGAGATGCACGGAGAGTGGGCGCTGATACCGTATGCTTCTCACCTCCTCCTCGGTTAGGTACCGTCTATCATCATCTTGGGGCCCGCGTGGAACGGCCTCCTCTTTATCCTTGCCACGAGAGTGGCTGCTCTCGGCTTTATCTTTGCCATGGCGGATCACAAACCCTGCCATATTGACATCAAAAGAGAACCCAGGTTCCCTTATGGAGTGGCTCAGGTCCACCATATTGACGTCCGGAAACGGACGCATGTCTACCTTCATGGCAAACTGTCCGAAAGTTAATCGGCCTGATTCTATCGCCATCTGGATTTGTGCGCGCAACACTTTGCAGTCGTTGGTGGCGTGCGTGAACGTATGATGCCATTTGCAATATGGCCTTTTGTTCATCTCCTGTGCCGTAGGGACCTTGTGGCCTTCAGGGAGCTTCAACTGCTTCTCTTTTAGTAGCAGATCGAAGATCTGTTCAGTTTTGCTCACATCGAAGTCCAACCCTCTTGGAGGCCCTAGCGGGTTCACCCATTTGCAGGACACAGGTACTGGCGTCCGAGTCCACTCGGCTACCGCAACTTCCTGATCTTCCGCAGAATCTTCATCCTCATCAGCATTGACCAGGGTTATCGCGCTTGAACTTGTCCTGGTACAGTTCTGGATGGCGCTGTTCATATAAGGTCAGCCTACTGACCAGGTGCGTCAACGAGTTGTACTCCACTTGGAACGTCAGATCTTTGAATGACGCTGCAAGGCCTGCCACGGCCAGCTCGACTGCTTCTTTCTCTTAAATGAAACGAATAGCATCGGTTCTTGACAGTTCTGAAACGCTGAATGTACTCAGCCACTGCCTCGTCTCTGCCGAACTTGTGCTAGTTCGGCAATACCAGCTTCAGTAGCTTCTGAATGATATTGGGTGTGAAATTGTTCCTCCAACTGCTTCCATGATCGTACTGAATTCGGCTGCAGCGAGGTGTACCATCCAAAAGCTGGACCGGTGAGGGATTGCGAGAAGCACCTCACCCGTAGCTGATCCGATGCCGAGGCCATGCCCAGCTGGGCCAAGTATCGGCTCACGTGTTCGATGGAGCTAGACCCTTCTGACCCACTGAATTTGTTGAAGTCCGGAAGCCGGTACTTAGGTGGTAGTGGGATTAGGTCAAACTCATTGGGGTACGGCTTGGAATAGCCGATTATCTTCTTCTTCGGCAAGATGCCGAACTGATCTCTCAGATGCGCTGATCTGATCTGCGGTGGAGGTAGTGGCAGCTGAGCTTTCCTGGACTGGTGCAGTGGTATACTTGGCTAGCCACGCCTGTTTCTCAGCTTCCGCTCCCAAACTCCCCGCTGCTGCAGTCGTTCCTCCCGCCGGAACAATGGCTCCTGCTCCGGCAATCCCTCCTGCTGGAGCCTGGATCGCCTGTGTCCAGTTGTTGCAATCCGGCACAAACGTGCACACGTACCCGTGTGGGATCTCCTTGGGCGGCTCATATAAGAACTGGTAGTCGCCCGGATCACCTCCAACCTTGTGGACAACGTATGCCGGTGAACCTTGCTGCCATCGAGTACGGCAATGGTGGCCTGGTGTGGAGTTGCACCTCTCCTTGGTGAGTCCCTAGAGCAGGTCCTGAAGGGGAGTACCGACGCTCCATGATCTCTTGGACCACCCGGAACGCAACGCGCTCCAAAGAATTCACCAGGCTCTCAGAATGCCGATGCAGTGAATGGGCCACCACGTAGTTGATTTCTGTCGCAGGGCTCTGGTACGTTCATCTGAAGGGAGAGACAGATCTACCCCGTCAAGGACGCCTTGTGGCGTGAATCCTTTGAACCTGATACCGTGCGAACGGGTCTTCTCAAAGGAGCCGATGAGTTCGGCTTCAACGATGGCCTTCAGCTCATCGTACTTCTTCTTATGATCAGGAGGAAGATCCTCGTATGTGATCTGTTCCTCCGCCATCTCGGATGCCGATGTTGACGTGGATGTTGCAGAAGGTTGTCCCACCGGGCGTGCAGAATGTGTTACCCTCCAAAACCCACCGACGGGCAATGGCTGAGCAACACGAAGAGCCGGGAAGCTCCCAGGGCCGCTTAGTGGACCCTGGCACCTCGCGTCGTCCCGCAAATCTTCTAGCCACGTCCTGACGGTTGCTAGGGCGTGCCACCTGACCTAGACCCGATCAGGAAGGTGTTAGAGTGCTTCGATTGTTCCTGCATGGTAGACACGTAAACATTAAATACGAGCCCTATCGGCTCTCAGGTTTCCCTGTGGATCGGCTCAAGGGGCCGATCGCCCCATGTTTCACGTTGGATTTACAATGGCATGGGGATCCTGCTTGATCAGGACAAAGCTAAAACGATCCACGACAGTTTAGGGTTTTCACCGCATAACCGGAACGTCCTACGTGTGATCGGGCCTAGCAGCTACGGAAGATGATGCAAACCACCCCTACGAGAGGCCTAAAAACCAACATAACGTCGATTCCCGGAACATCCCTCGCAGGGACGGTGAACAACATCTAACGCACTACCGGATCCTCCGACCCCAGCGTAAGGCCTAACTATGCAGATATTAAACTAATCCCTGCGGAGCAAGGAGCAACTATAACGGATCGGATCTACTAAGTAACGAACAAGCAAGATGCTGCCCTTACGTCTGGATAGACGTAAGGGCAGCTAGGTGTCAAGGGACGGCATCGCCACGTAGATATGCACGTGAAAGCATCAATGCAAGCCCCTAAACACCTAAGGATAAATAGTACTGCTCGCCATCAACAAGGCTTCAGCACGAGCAGTACAAGGTTGACGAATAACGTATATGCCTAGATCGCTAGATGCGATCTAGGCAGCATGGTGCTTACCCGGGAGAAACCCTCGAAGAAAGGGGTGGCGATGCGCCTGATTTGTGTTGGTTGAACGATGATTGTCCTCCTTTTTCGATAACCCTAGATACATATTTATAGTCCAAGGGACTTTCTAATTGCAGCGTGCACCTAACCGTGCACGGGCCAGACTCTATCTTCTTAATTCTAAATACGACACGATCTACTATATTACGATACATGGGCAACTTAGCCCAAACTCTCAGCACCAGGCCGCTTCAAAGATGCTCCCCGTGTACGTCCTTCAAGCCCATCTTCACTTACGGCCCATCTCCTGATTTGGCCAAAATCGGGTGGTAACACCTCCTTCAGGATGACTTGCTTCAATTCTGAATCTGACGGCACACATAGGCGACTGTTGTACCAAAGTACTCCTTCTTCATCTTCGGTGAATCCCGGTGCCTTTCCTGCAGCAATTTGGCTCTTGATTCCGTCAATGCTGGCATTTCCCTTCTGGGCTTCTTTGATCTGGCTAATTGATACGTCTCCAACGTATCTATAATTTCTAATGTTCCATGCTACTTTTATGACAATACTCACATGTTTTATACATACTTTACATCATTATTATGCATTTTCCGGCACTAACCTATTAACAAGATGCCGAAGCGCCAGTGTTGTTTTCTGCTGTTTTTGGTTTCAGAAATCCTACAAAGGAAATATTCTCGGAATTGGACGAAATCAACGCCCAGGTCTTATTTTTCCACGGATCTTCCGAAGACCGGAGAGCTACGAAGTGGGGCCACGAGGTGGCCAGACCACAGGGCGCGGCCAAGGAGGGGCCCGCGCCGCCCTATGGTGTGGGCCCCTCGTGAGTCCCCCTGCGCTGCCCTTCCGCCTACTTAAAGCCTCTATCGCGAAAACCCTATTACCGAGAGCCACGATACGGAAATACTTCCAGAGACGCCGCCGCAGCCAATCCCATCTCGGGGGATTCAGGAGATCACCTCTGGCACCCTGCCGGAGAGGGGAATCATCACCGGAGGGCTCTACATCATCATGCCCGCCTCCGGACTGATGCGTGAGTAGTTCATCCTTGGACTATGGGTCCATAGCAGTAGCTAGTTGGTTGTCTTCTCCTCTTGTGCTATCATGTTTAGATCTTGTGAGCTGCCTAACATGATCAAGATCATCTATTTGTAATGCTACATGTTGTGTTTGGCGAGATCCGATGAATATAGAATATTATGTCAAGTTGATTATCAATCTATCATATATGTGTTGTTTATGTTCTTGCATGCTCTCCGTTGCTAGTAGAGGCTCTGGCCAAGTTGATACTTGTAACTCCAAGAGGGGGTATTTATGCTCGATAGTGGGTTCATGCCTCCATTGAATCTGGGAGTGAGAAAGTTCTAAGGTTGTGGATGTGCTGTTGCTACTAGGGATAAAACACCAATGCTTTGTCTAAGGATATTTGTGTTGATTACATTACGCACCATACTTAATGCAATTGTCTGTTGTTTGCAACTTAATACTGGAGGGGGTGCGGATGCTAACCCGAAGGTGGACTATTTAGGCATAGATGCATGTGGATGGCGGTCTATGTTCTTTGTCGTAATGCCCTGATTAAATCTCATAGTGATCATCATGATATGTATTGAATCTTTATTTGTCAATTGCCCGCCTGTAATTTGTTCACCCAGCATGTTATTTATCTTATTGGAGAGACACCACTAGTGAACTGTGGACCCCGGTCCATTCTTTTACATATGAATACAATCTACTGCAATCATTGTTCTCTACTGTTCTTTGCAAACAAACATCATTTTCCACACCATACGTTTAATCCTTTGTTTTCAGCAAGCCGGTGAGATTGACAACCTCACTGTTACGTTGGGGCAAAGTATCTTGATTGTGTTGTGCAGGTTCCACGTTGGCACCGGTTTCACTGGTGTTGCGCCGCACTACACTCCTCCACCAACAACCTTCACGTGTTCCTTGACTCCTACTGGTTCAATAACCTTGGTTTCATACTGAGGGAAACTTGCTTCTATACGCATCACACCTTCCACTTGGGGTTCCCAACGGACGTGTGCTTCACGCGTGTCAACCTAAATTTCTGGCGCCGTTGCCGGGGAGATCAAGACACGCTGCAAGGGGAGTCTTCCACATCCAATCTCTTTACTTTGTTTTTGTCTTGCTTTACTTTATTTTATTTACTGTCTTGTTTGCTTTATATCAAAAACACAAAAAGATTAGTTGCTTTACTTTCTGTATTGTTTACTTGTTCTATATCAAAACACAAAAAAAATAGTTACTTGCATTTACTTTATTTACCTTTTGTTTATTTCATCATGCTTCATCCTAAGTTTACTTTGAAAGATATATCGGTAGGTAATGGGTCTATCATTGGAAAAGATAATATAGAAGAATTTTTCACTCATGTTACACTACTAGGAAAATGGCTATAGGTGGAGGCAAGTGGTGCCGGCGCACCACCTCGGACATGCGCCGGTGGAAAGGGTTGCCGGCGCACCTGTTTGCAGCCGCGCCGGCGATGAAAGCCTACTGCCGGCGCACCTGCCGGAAAGACGCGCCGGGGAAAAAACTTGGCATGGCCGCGGTCGATTCGGGCCAGGCCCAAGAGTCATTGCCGGCGCACCAGCCCAGGGGTGCGCCGGCGGAAAACGCGCTATTGCCGGCGCACCCCTGGGCTGGTGCGCCGGCAATGACTCTTGGGCCTGGCCTGGGGGTGGTATAGCCGAAATAGCTATGTTCTGCCGGCGCACCCGTGCCATGGTGCGCCGGCAGTAACCTGGGCAGTTATTTCTGCTCAACAACCACTCCCCCACTCTACTACCACTCCACTCCTCCACACAAACCCGAGCCTTCTCCCAACCCAGCTCATTTTTGCCCATTTCTATCCCCAATTTCACCAATTTGACCAAACAAAATCATATTTTTTGAGCAAATCTTCCCTTCCTACATGCATCTCCCACATCCCCCTATGTAGATCTAGATCTAATATCCCGCATTGACCGCTCAATCTAGATCTAGATCTAGAAAGTCGGCTTCCATACGCCATTGTCGCGGCGCGTCGTCTCGATCTCATCGACGAATATATCAAACAAATAGGTGATTAATGAACAAATTAAGGAATGAAATCGACGTCCCAAAAATTTCAAACAAACAAAATGAATTTCCCTAGTTCCAAATTTTGGAACTAACAAAAACTTTTATTAAATCAAGTTGATACATAGAGATCTTGTTTAATCCTTGTGCTATTGCCATGATTGCTTGTTCAACTAGTATTTGAAATACTCTTAAACCATAAACCTCACATTCCTTTTTACCATCCAAGTTAAAATAAAATAAAATAAAAATTTAAATAAGAAAAAGGGCATATGTGCCTATGACTATTTTTATAAAACTTTACCCTAGACCTTTCCACTTTATATAGAGGATTGGAAAACCTTCATAAACCTTATCTAGTACTTCTCAAACCAATTCCAAGTTGAAACCAAAGAAAATAAAAAGAAACTAAAAATGCCATAGAGGCATATGAGAGGAAAATGCAAATTTGTGAAATTGAGGATCATGACCCTAAGACTTGTGGTGAATAGTTGGATCACTCCTATATACCATTTCAACACTCAACAACATCAATTGGGTCAAGCCTAGTCAAATTAAAAATCAAATGCAACATATGCATAGAGGCATATGTGACACATAGCCATAATACCCAATTCTTGTTCTATGCACTTGTACCTTACCCAAATGGTGTGAAACCATATCTAAACCAAATCTCACACTATATGGACCCTAACCCATGCCCAAGTAAAGCAAGGAGAACAAATTACAAGAATAAGAAAAATTGACACATCACCTCTTATGTGTTATGGCCACTTTTGCAAATCTTTGAGCTAGACCTTTTGGAATGGTTTCAATGGTTTGGAAATGTTCCTAAACTAATAAGAATCACTTTGGAGTCAAGAAAAACCAAATCAAAAAGGGAGAAATCAAATAGGGAGAAAATCCCATTTTCACTCACATACACACTTAGCCAATTTTGCAAATCTTCAACCAAGGCCACACTTGCTTGCTCCCTTGCTTGTAAAACACTTATATATCAATTACAAACCCAAATGCATCAAAGAAACCAGAATCAAATCAAAGAAAATTGCAAATGCAACTTACATATGATATTGGTCAATTTGTCACTTTATATTATCTTACCCACTTTGAGCCCTTTTAGTAAGAGATTCTTAAACCAAACCCTAACAACTCTTTGCACCTCATCCAAGACCTCATCGAGATGAGCAACTTTGATGTTGACCACCTTGACCAGATCGTTGACCATTGCTTAATTTAGTCAAGCCAAGTGGCAACATTGAAACAGATTCTAGATTCCCTCCACTTTTCGAAATTTTCACAAACCATCTCCAAAACCCAAACCAAGACCACCAATGTGTGTCAAATCTTATTTAGAACACAATCATGCAGCAAAGTGGTCAAAATTACATACAAGAGAAGTCAATGGCTTGAGATAGAGAAGTATACATAGAGTAATATGGAAGTACAACCACTATGCAACCACTATTCACCACCTCACCCTCTCTCTCTTGTGATCATCCACAGTACATTGTACCTCTGACCACTCTCAATGACCTCATCTAGCCTTGTCATGATCACCTTGACACAAGGACACTCCATGTCATTGCATATGTCACACACCTTTTTGACTTTGATCATTTGTGCACACTCTAGACCCCTCTCACCTTGCCCACCATGTCTCCTAGACTCACCTCACCCCACTTAAGCTTGCAGCACCTTGGTACACAAGAAAAGTATGCACAAAGAACCAATGCCATGCCATGCCACTCCAAATGACATCACCATGCCAACCCTTGTCTTTCTCCCTCTCTGGTCACCCTCACCTTGTCAATCTGACTCATCTCACTCCTCTGAACACCACCCTACCATAGTTGACCCCAAAAACCCACTTGCACCACCCAATGCCACACCATGCCACTCACATGATCACCACTATGTCACCACCTGCCCTGGCTCTTTTCCCTCTCTCTCACCATGTCTTTCCGCTTGATATTGACCCTAGACACCTGCTAGACATGACCCTATGTCAAGGAGAGCAAGTGGATGACCACAATGATCATGCCATTGCTCATGATCACCAACCCGTGGCCACCCATGTCCCTCTTCGTGCACACTGCATCCCGTCGCGTCCCACTGCGCCACTAGCTTCCCCTCACTCCCACGCACCTCCTAGACATGACCGTTCGGCCCAGAACGCCCTGTAGCCACGCCATCGACGACATGGCCACCATGCCGGCCATGCCGCGCCTCCCTCCCCTGGAGCCTATATAAACCCCCCTCCTCGCTTGGGACAGCACCACACCATCCCACAGCATCCTCCCCTCCCTCCTAGCACCGCTCCTCTCTTCTCTTTGCCGCTCATCGGTGCAAAAACTAGCCGGCGGTCACCACCAAAAGCCGCCCAGATTTTTGTCACCATAGCCCTCGAGCCCTACACCAAAGTTGTAGCCCTTGGAAAGAGCTTTCCAACGCACCTAACCCCGCCTCAATCCGAGCTACGAAGTGAAAGATACGGCCCCCGCAAGGTTGCAGAATCGCGAGGTACACGACGAACCAGCCCCGTCCGATCTCGATCCAACGATCTGAGCGCCCCGCGCGTCGGCCACGTGCATGCGCCATGCATGCACGGCCCGGGCAGCAGCTGGGCCGGCCCACTTCCTTCCCGCCCTCAGTTTTAGTTCAAATTTCGTTTTAATTATTTTCTGTGATTTGCTCTCAGATGCTTTGCCAAATCTTTAATACGTTCAAATCTACTCGGTCATTTTTGATAAATTTTATATATTTAGAAAGCTCATGAAAGTCCCCATCCAACCACGCTGGATTAAAATCAAAATATGTTGTAGAATTTGAATAGTAAAAATAACAAAGCAGTAACTTTTCAAACTTCAAACAATTATTAAAAATCAACCATAAATGCTTTTGAGTTGATTCCAACTCTCATAATTCACTTTTCAAATACTCTAATTGATTATGTAAAAATATGATATGGGTACTGTATATGATCATGGGCTAGATTCAAATAGTGGCTATATGGCCATTTCTAGCTCATTTAAACTATTTCAAAAATAGTATTTAAATTATATGAGGTGTAGCATCTAATTTAAATCATTACTCCAAGTGATTCAATGTGAGTTGATGACACATGTCTTCATGACCCATATGTTCTTATTTGAAAATATTAAATCATTTTCATAGTAATATCTAAATTGTTCAAAACTACTTATTAAATCCTATGAGATGTTTTGGTCTCATTTAAATCTTGGTCTCAAGTAATTCAACATGAGGTAGAGGCCAGGGTCTATTAACTCTCATGTTGAATTATTAGATGATATTAAATCATTATTATGTTGGTATTAAATTGCATGAGGTGCATCACCTCATTTAAATCATTTTCCCAAATGATGATTATGAAGAGGTTGACCTTGGTCAACCTAGGTCATACATTATTATTAGAGGAAATTAAATCTTAAACAAGATTCAATGAGAGGAAATTATTTCTCCCAAGAATTAAATAGAAACCCTGATTAATATTTGTAATGAGAGGAAATTATTTTTCTTTAAAGGAAACACAAAGTCAACCAACATGAGAATAATGTGGTGATACTAGAATAACTTGTGTGAACCATTTGTGTGATTAGTCTAGACCTTAGGTATTGTTTGGTGATTGTATCCTCGTATTCGTTTATAGACGCTAGTACCGAGGAGTACCAGGAGGAGGAGGTCTACTTCCAGGAAGAAGAAGACCACTTTGATCAGTACACCAACCAAGGCAAGCTAATATTCTTGCAAAGTGCAAAGCTCTACTAGAGCAAGGCACACTCACCAATTTACTTTATGCTTCATGATCCCATCCCAGTTTTATTCTTACAAGCTTTTACTTTGATTATTATAACTTGCTTTTATAGTTAACTTTGGTCTAGAGATAGAATAATACAAGAGTATCAAAGTTAGCATAGAACAATCAAAGCTAGTTAGCACCCCTCATGACTAGTTGCTAGTGCTAAATAAATAAAATTGACTACTTTAGATGGGAACATGTGAAATGACATGACTTTGAAAACCTTGGAATGAGAAGTCATTCTATTGAAAGATTTTGAAGGTGAATATGACTTGTGAATGACATGGTGAACTTTACAAAAACTGATGGTTGGGTTCGGATGCGATACCATTCCAATTTTACAAGTACCCCCACAATACCTGATATGGGTAGGGCTTAACTAGAAATTTATGTATCTTAGTATGGGTTCCCTCTAAACAAGCGTCATCGGGGTTATGCCAAGGGCTGCCTCCAAAGAAATATAAAATGATGTGAAATGACGTGAAATGAGGTGAATGTCCGGCCCAAGCCCTGTGCAGTTCCCAGGCTGACTGTCTGTCTTCACTGGGAGGCCAAGCTCATGGGGAGAGGTGCCTATACTAGGGTATGTAAGTGAAAGGTTATGGTTGGTAGTCCGCACACGGAGTGTGATAAATCAGGGCCAGTTAACCCTGACGGATTATTGCAAATGTTGTGGCACACAAGTGTACGACCTCTGCAGAGTGTAGAACTATTCGAATAGCCGCGTCCACGGTTATGGACGATTGGAAAGGCCATACTGTTCCGTCATTAGACCATTTTCAAAATGTGACATGTGAAGGGTGACTTGTGATTTGAACTTGAAATGGTGACTTTGACTTGAATCACAACAGAGTTGTGGGAATGACACTAATGTTCCCACTTGAGTTAGTTAGCAAATGAAGAGGTTTTTACTAAATGCTTATAAAATAAAATTGGCTTTATGCAAATAAACTTAGAGCTTAGCACCCCCTTACTATAGTTGATAGTGCTTACATGAGTATTAGTTTGCGAGTACTTTAAAGTACTCATGGCTTTGTCCCTGGCTATTCAAATGGCCAGACTATGAAGGAGAGCAGCAGTACGAGGAAGATGGACAGCAGGACGTCTACGACAACTAGGATCACTCCTGACGTCAACAGTTGCCTGTGGAATAGATGGACCGCAACCGTTACTTCGCTTCCGCTCTGTGTTTTGTAATAGGATCTCTAGATCCACTATGATGTATTAAGACTGGATCATGTGATCCCTCTATGTAAGACAATTATGTGATGTAATAAATGATGTGTTGTGATATCAATCTATTATGTCTCGCAAAAACAATATTCCTGGGATTGCGATGAATGGCATAATAGGCATCTGGACTTAAAAATCCGGGTGTTGACAAGTTGGTATCAGAGCCATTGTTGACCTTAGGAGACCCTAGTTAGAATGGACGTCCTGAAAAATTTAGTTTCAAAAAAAAACAAATGAAGTGAATATTTATGAAAACCTATTCTCACTCTTATCCTTGAGATCCTTTTTCGAAGAAAGAAATCCATACCCCACTTTTCCTTGAAATATTACATAAAATTTTGCACACTTGATCACTTCTCTCACTTACTTATTCTAATTGCTCACAGATGGAATACCAATGGGAATGCTATCAGCTTGGTCACGGAGGAGAACTGAGGTTCGAAAAGGATTTGAAGCAACTAGTGGAATATCTAGGCCACCCGTATCCCGAGTTCTTCGGAATACCCCTCAAAAACCACTCCGGAGAATCACCTCAGTGGGAAGTTTCCACTGATCTACGAAGAAAGCCTGGAGCCCCGGTATGGGAAACCCTATGGTTTTCTGTAACGGGAAACACTTGGAAGGAAGGACTAGTCAGAGCTATGCAAGAAACAATTTCCCGTCTATGTGGACAAAATGAGAACAAGATCCGGAACACTCGTTTCATCTACTACCCAAGACATGACTCCATGGGAAGATCGATGACCATACCACCACCCACGGAGATGAACCCCTATGTAGCACACCAGGACTTCAGGCAGTACAAAACCCGCAGGGATTTGGACAACGCCCTCACCTCTCGCCAAGCACCTCAACCGTAAAGACAAAGAATCCCCCTGAAGAGTAGTATCATTTAAGCACTTTCGTAGGTGTGAGTTTGTATCAGGATCCCCTTGTATCGTAGAGCGAATGAATGGTTCTTCAAACCAATGGTGTGTTAGATTTGTAATGTGTGATGCTTGATATGAATGAAAAAGTGTTGTTGGTTTCTACCCCCTCAACACTACTCAAGTTTTGAAACCTTTTTAAATTTAACTCAAACAAACCATAGAAATTTCCCTCTTATCTTATCATCTATCTCAACCTTCAGATGGCCCCACCAACCCGCAGCGCCAACCAAGACGCAATGATGCAGATGATCCAGATGATGATGGAAGACCGCGAAGCCGAGAGAGCTGAACGACAAGCCAACATTGCTGCACTGCAGCAGATCGCTCAGAACAACAACGGCCATGGAAACCACGATCACCCTGGATCGAAGCTGAAGAATTTCCAAAACACTAATCCCCCAATGTTTAGTAAGACAGAAGAACCCCTTGATGCTGATGACTGGCTCCAGACAATGGAGAACAACCTTGCGGGAGTTGAAGCCGCAGAAAAAGTATTGTTCGCCACCCACTACCTCAGGACCTGCCAGAGCTGGTGGATCACCCGTGCCATGAATGCACAGATGATGACCTAGGAAGACTTCAAGCTAAAGTTTAGCAAATACCATGTACCCCAAGGACTGATCAAGAAGATGAGAGACGAGTTCCGGGAACTCAAGCAAGGAAGAATGTCCGTGGTGGAATACCGCGACAGGTTTCTTACTCTGTCAAGGTACGCCCCGGATGAAACCGACACAAATGAGAAGAGGAAGGAAAGATTTCTGAACGGACTGCATGATGAGATGCAAACTGTGTTAGTGAACATTCCGTTCGCTGACCTCGAAGCCCTTGTGGACTCAGCCATCCAGATGGAAGGGAAGCTGCATCAAGCCAACGAGAACCGCAAGAGAAGAATGATGAACCAGAATGGACCCCACCATGCACCGAAGCACCGCAACAACTCAACTGGAGGATTTGCCTCAAGATACAACAAGCCCCCAGCTCAGATTTACCGCCCAAGCAACAACAACAACCACAACACCAACAATAGCCGCAACAACAGCAACAACAACAACAACAACACCAACAACAACAACAACCACCCCAATGGCAACAACCACCACCCCAATACTGCCCCCGTGACTGGGAGTAACGCTGTTCCCGTCAACCCCAAAGACAAGTCCACCGTCAACTGCTATGAATGTGGAGTTGTGGGTCACTACTCCAATGAGTGCCCCAAGAAGCTTGCCAAGATTGCCGCCAACACCGCTGCACCTGCTCAACAGCGCCGCTTTGCAGGAAGAAGGAACCAGAACAACAACAACGGCCGTTTCTATCACATGACTGCCAATGAAGCCCAGGAAGCCCCTCAGGCCATGCCAAGTATGTTCCCCTGTTAATCTCACTGCTCAATCTTTCTTAGGAACCTAACTTTTCTTAAAATCTCGGGACGAGATTTGTTTAAGGGGGAAGGGTTTGTAACATCCCAAAAATTTCAAAACAAACAAAATGAATTTCCCTAGTTCCAAATTTTGGAACTAACAAAAACTTTTATTAAATCAAGTTGATACATAGAGATCTTGTTTAATCCTTGTGCTATTGCCATGATTGCTTGTTCAACTAGTATTTGAAATACTCTTAAACCATAAACCTCACATTCCTTTTTACCATCCAAGTTAAAATAAAATAAAATAAAAATTTAAATAAGAAAAAGGGCATATGTGCCTATGACTATTTTTATAAAACTTTACCCTAGACCTTTCCACTTTATATAGAGGATTGGAAAACCTTCATAAACCTTATCTAGTACTTCTCAAACCAATTCCAAGTTGAAACCAAAGAAAATAAAAAGAAACTAAAAATGCCATAGAGGCATATGAGAGGAAAATGCAAATTTGTGAAATTGAGGATCATGACCCTAAGACTTGTGGTGAATGGTTGGATCACTCCTATATACCATTTCAACACTCAACAACATCAATTGGGTCAAGCCTAGTCAAATTAAAAATCAAATGCAACATATGCATAGAGGCATATGTGACACATAGCCATAATACCCAATTCTTGTTCTATGCACTTGTACCTTACCCAAATGGTGTGAAACCATATCTAAACCAAATCTCACACTATATGGACCCTAACCCATGCCCAAGTAAAGCAAGGAGAACAAATTACAAGAATAAGAAAAATTGACACATCACCTCTTATGTGTTATGGCCACTTTTGCAAATCTTTGAGCTAGACCTTTTGGAATGGTTTCAATGGTTTGGAAATGTTCCTAAACTAATAAGAATCACTTTGGAGTCAAGAAAAACCAAATCAAAAAGGGAGAAATCAAATAGGGAGAAAATCCCATTTTCACTCACATACACACTTAGCCAATTTTGCAAATCTTCAACCAAGGCCACACTTGCTTGCTCCCTTGCTTGTAAAACACTTATATATCAATTACAAACCCAAATGCATCAAAGAAACCAGAATCAAATCAAAGAAAATTGCAAATGCAACTTACATATGATATTGGTCAATTTGTCACTTTATATTATCTTACCCACTTTGAGCCCTTTTAGTAAGAGATTCTTAAACCAAACCCTAACAACTCTTTGCACCTCATCCAAGACCTCATCGAGATGAGCAACTTTGATGTTGACCACCTTGACCAGATCGTTGACCATTGCTTAATTTAGTCAAGCCAAGTGGCAACATTGAAACAGATTCTAGATTCCCTCCACTTTTCGAAATTTTCACAAACCATCTCCAAAACCCAAACCAAGACCACCAATGTGTGTCAAATCTTATTTAGAACACAATCATGCAGCAAAGTGGTCAAAATTACATACAAGAGAAGTCAATGGCTTGAGATAGAGAAGTATACATAGAGTAATATGGAAGTACAACCACTATGCAACCACTATTCACCACCTCACCCTCTCTCTCTTGTGATCATCCACAGTACATTGTACCTCTGACCACTCTCAATGACCTCATCTAGCCTTGTCATGATCACCTTGACACAAGGACACTCCATGTCATTGCATATGTCACACACCTTTTTGACTTTGATCATTTGTGCACACTCTAGACCCCTCTCACCTTGCCCACCATGTCTCCTAGACTCACCTCACCCCACTTAAGCTTGCAGCACCTTGGTACACAAGAAAAGTATGCACAAAGAACCAATGCCATGCCATGCCACTCCAAATGACATCACCATGCCAACCCTTGTCTTTCTCCCTCTCTGGTCACCCTCACCTTGTCAATCTGACTCATCTCACTCCTCTGAACACCACCCTACCATAGTTGACCCCAAAAACCCACTTGCACCACCCAATGCCACACCATGCCACTCACATGATCACCACTATGTCACCACCTGCCCTGGCTCTTTTCCCTCTCTCTCACCATGTCTTTCCGCTTGATATTGACCCTAGACACCTGCTAGACATGACCCTATGTCAAGGAGAGCAAGTGGATGACCACAATGATCATGCCATTGCTCATGATCACCAACCCGTGGCCACCCATGTCCCTCTTCGTGCACACTGCATCCCGTCGCGTCCCACTGCGCCACTAGCTTCCCCTCACTCCCACGCACCTCCTAGACATGACCGTTCGGCCCAGAACGCCCTGTAGCCACGCCATCGACGACATGGCCACCATGCCGGCCATGCCGCGCCTCCCTCCCCTGGAGCCTATATAAACCCCCCTCCTCGCTTGGGACAGCACCACACCATCCCACAGCATCCTCCCCTCCCTCCTAGCACCGCTCCTCTCTTCTCTTTGCCGCTCATCGGTGCAAAAACTAGCCGGCGGTCACCACCAAAAGCCGCCCAGATTTTTGTCACCATAGCCCTCGAGCCCTACACCAAAGTTGTAGCCCTTGGAAAGAGCTTTCCAACGCACCTAACCCCGCCTCAATCCGAGCTACGAAGTGAAAGATACGGCCCCCGCAAGGTTGCAGAATCGCGAGGTACACGACGAACCAGCCCCGTCCGATCTCGATCCAACGATCTGAGCGCCCCGCGCGTCGGCCACGTGCATGCGCCATGCATGCACGGCCCGGGCAGCAGCTGGGCCGGCCCACTTCCTTCCCGCCCTCAGTTTTAGTTCAAATTTCGTTTTAATTATTTTCTGTGTTTTGCTCTCAGATGCTTTGCCAAATCTTTAATACCTTCAAATCTACTCGGTCATTTTTGATAAATTTTATATATTTAGAAAGCTCATGAAAGTCCCCATCCAACCACGCTGGATTCAAATCAAAATATGTTGTAGAATTTGAATAGTAAAAATAAAAAAGCAGTAACTTTTCAAACTTCAAACAATTATTAAAAATCAACCATAAATGTTTTTGAGTTGATTCCAACTCTCATAATTCACTGTTCAAATACTCTAATTGATTATGTAAAAATATGATATGGGTACTGTATATGATCATGGGCTAGATTCAAATAGTGGCTATATGGCCATTTCTAGCTCATTTAAACTATTTCAAAAATAGTATTTAAATTATATGAGGTGTAGCATCTAATTTAAATCATTACTCCAAGTGATTCAATGTGAGTTGATGACACATGTCTTCATGACCCATATGTTCTTATTTGAAAATATTAAATCATTTTCATAGTAATATCTAAATTGTTCAAAACTACTTATTAAATCCTATGAGATGTTTTGGTCTCATTTAAATCTTGGTCTCAAGTAATTCAACATGAGGTAGAGGCCAGGGTCTATTAACTCTCATGTTGAATTATTAGATGATATTAAATCATTATTATGTTGGTATTAAATTGCATGAGGTGCATCACCTCATTTAAATCATTTTCCCAAATGATGATTATGAAGAGGTTGACCTTGGTCAACCTAGGTCATACATTATTATTAGAGGAAATTAAATCTTAAACAAGATTCAATGAGAGGAAATTATTTCTCCCAAGAATTAAATAGAAACCCTAATTAATATTTGTAATGAGAGGAAATTATTTTTCTTTAAAGGAAACACAAAGTCAACCAACATGAGAATAATGTGGTGATACTAGAATAACTTGTGTGAACCATTTGTGTGATTAGTCTAGACCTTAGGTATTGTTTGGTGATTGTATCCTCGTATTCGTTTATAGACGCTAGTACCGAGGAGTACCAGGAGGAGGAGGTCTACTTCCAGGAAGAAGAAGACCACTTTGATCAGTACACCAACCAAGGCAAGCTAATATTCTTGCAAAGTGCAAAGCTCTACTAGAGCAAGGCACACTCACCAATTTACTTTATGCTTCATGATCCCATCCCCAGTTTTATTCTTACAAGCTTTTACTTTGATTATTATAACTTGCTTTTATAGTTAACTTTGGTCTAGAGATAGAGTAATACAAGAGTATCAAAGTTAGCATAGAACAATCAAAGCTAGTTAGCACCCCTCATGACTAGTTGCTAGTGCTAAATAAATAAAATTGACTACTTTAGATGGGAACATGTGAAATGACATGACTTTGAAAACCTTGGAATGAGAAGTTATTCTATTGAAAGATTTTGAAGGTGAATATGACTTGTGAATGACATGGTGAACTTTACAAAAACTGATGGTTGGGTTCAGATGCGATACCATTCCAATTTTACAAGTACCCCCACAATACCTGATATGGGTAGGGCTTAACTAGAAATTTATGTATCTTAGTATGGGTTCCCTCTAAACAAGCGTCATCGGGGTTATGCCAAGGGCTGCCTCCAAAGAAATATAAAATGATGTGAAATGACGCGAAATGAGGTGAATGTCCGGCCCAAGCCCTGTGCAGTTCCCAGGTTGACTCTTCACCGGGAGGCCAAGCTCATGGGGAGAGGTGCCTATACTAGGGTATGTAAGTGAAAGGTTATGGTTGGTAGTCCGCACATGGAGTGTGATAAATCAGGGCCAGTTAACCCTGACGGATTATTGCAAATGTTGTGGCACAAGTGTACGACCTCTGCAGAGTGTAGAACTATTTGAATAGCCGCGTCCACGGTTATGGACGATTGGAAAGGCCATACTGTTCCGTCATCAGACCATTTTCAAAATGTGACATGTGAAGGGTGACTTGTGATTTGAACTTGAAATGGTGACTTTGACTTGAATCACAACAGAGTTGTGGGAATGACACTAATGTTCCCACTTGAGTTAGTTAGCAAATGAAGAGGTTTTTACTAAATGCTTATAAAATAAAATTGGCTTTATGCAAATAAACTTAGAGCTTAGCACCCCTTACTATAGTTGATAGTGCTTACATGAGTATTAGTTTGCGAGTACTTTAAAGTACTCATGGCTTTGTCCCTGGCTATTCAAATGGCCAGACTATGAAGGAGAACAGCACGAGGAAGATGGACAGCAGGACGTCTACGACAACTAGGATCACTCCCGACGTCAACAGTTGCCTGTGGAATAGATGGACCGCAACCGTTACTTTGCTTCCGCTATGTGTTTTGTAATAGGATCTCTAGATCCACTATGATGTATTAAGACTGGATCATGTGATCCCTCTATGTAAGACAATTATGTGATGTAATAAATGATGTGTTGTGATATCAATCTATTATGTCTCGCAAAAACAATATTCCTGGGATTGCGATGAATGGCATAATAGGCATCTGGACTTAAAAATCCGGGTGTTGACAGAAATCGACGTATGTTGGACATTTGAAGCAAAGCTAGCTCTCGTGTGTGGCATATATATATGTTGTGCTTGTGCTTGTGTGTGTGTTGGCGTTGAAAATGAGTTGCCAACATTGCGCCGAAATGTTGATTCTTCAAGTTTCCGTTTCGGCACATTTCTGGCGCTCCTATGTCCTACCGTGTAGGAAGGTCATGCCGAAATTTTCCGTGAAAACTACCGACGGATGCATGGTTCTAATCAATTATGTAATCTTACCATGCAGGCGAGAATGGTTATCGAGATGAGTGAAAGCATCGTGATGAGATATCTGAAACACGCGATCATCGACATGTATGAAAATAAACGCACGGAGGTATTGTGTCCGTGCCGGAGATGCAAACGAGGGAAATGGTTTGACCCGTATTCAGGCAAATTGCAGGGGCACCTGCTCACTAATGGTTTCATGCATGGACACACTCAATGGATGAGCGATGATGGCGCGGAGGTCAATGGGGCGACGGCAGCAGGTGGTAATAATGGCCGACAAGAAGGAGGGCATCATGACATTGATGACGATGAAGAGTTTGTCGCAGAAGACGATAACCTTGACGACGATAATAACCTTGACGATGACAATAACCTTGACGACGAAGAGGTGCCGCTAGCTTCAGTCGTGCGGGACCCTCATCTTCAAGATCTGCTTCTCGAAAAGACGAAAGGCGCCAAGCGGAAATCAAAGCTTGAGCAACTGGAGATAGACTCGAATACTCCGTTGTACGACTCAGGTCGCGGGTTGGGGGAGTCCCGCTTGAGAGTAGCGCTCGATGTGCTGCAGATGAAGGTGAAACACGGATGGACGGACTCAAGCGTCGACGACATTCTGGAATACGTGAAAGATCTCCTTCCTGCCGGGAACACGTGTCCTGGTAGTCTAGCCGAGGCCAAGAGAATCACGTGCCCTCTCGACTTACCCCACGAAAAGTATCACGCCTGCATCAACGACTGTATCATGTATCGCAAGGAGCACGTGGACAAGACCAAATGTCCTGTGTGTGACGCTGAACGGTACAAGAAAGGGAAGAAGAAAGCTCCTCGGAAAGTTGTGTGGTACTTCCCGCTCGCCCCCGGCTGCAACGGTTCTACGCGGACCGCAAGGAAGCAAAGCTCATGCGCTGGCACGCTGAAAGAAAGGAGGCAGTGTTGAATGATGAAGATCGGATTGAGCACCCAGTGCTGACACACCCTTCGGATGCAAGCCAGTGGAAAGCATTAGACAATGAATTCGGAAGTTTTGGGGCAGAACCCAGAAACATCAGGTTGGGTGCGAGCACGGACGGATTCAATCCGTTCGGAAACCAGAGCAGCACACATAGCACATGGCCCGTGTTTGTATGGATCTACAACCTCCCGCCCTGGCTGTGCATGAAGAGGAAGTACATACAGATGAGTATGCTAATTCAAGGGCCGACACAGCCAGGAAACGATATCAACATGTATCTCGAATTATTAAAAGAGGAGCTTGAAACGTTGTGGGCGGAGGAAGGGGTAGATACATGGGATGCCGTCGCGGAAGAATATTTCCCTTTGAGAGCCGCGTTGATCACGACGGTGCAGGACTACCTCGGATACGGTTATATTTCGTGCCAGGTGTGCCATGGACACAAGGCATGTGTCAGGTGCATGGAAGAGACGATGTTTTTGCAGCTTGGTAAGGATCCCGGCTCTTCGAAAACAGTTTACATGGGGCATCGAAGGTGGCTACAGAAGACTGACCCGTGGAGAAAGCGTGGAGATCTGTTCGATGGTACAAATGAACCCCGAGGACCTCCACGGAAGAAGAGCGGCGAAGAGATCGATACATTACTGAAAGGTTGGAAGGAGTGCCCTCCGCCGGGAAAGATACGTCAAAAGCCTGGAGAGAAGAAGAAGAAAAAGGCAACGACGACGCCGCTCATTGGTGTATGGAAAAGGAGGTCCGTGTTTTGGGACTTGCCGTACTGGAAAATTCTCGATACACCTCACTGCCTTGATGTCATGCATATTACAAAGAACGTGTGCGAGAGCTTGCTTGGCACTCTTCTCAACATGCCGGACCGGACCAAAGATGGGCCGAAAGCAAGACACGACCTGAAAGTTTTGGGCATCAGGGAAGAGCTTCAGATCCCGGCGGCCCAAGAGGGACAGTCGGAGGAGGAGGCGGACGGCGGTCAGAAGCGCAAAAGGATTAAGCAGCCAGACTATTACTGTCCCCCTCCTGCTTCACTTTTAGTCCGGCCGAGGTCGATCAATTTTTCAATTGCCTTCTAGGAGTCAGAGTGCCCTTCGGTTACTCCGGGCTAATAAGCAGATACATGGACCCCAAGAAACAAAACTTCAGCGGCATGAAGTCTCATGACTGTCACGTGATGATGACGCAGATTCTTCCGGTTGCAATCCGAGGTATAATGGATGACCATGTCCGTGCAACGCTGACTGGGCTCTGTAACTTCTTCGACGTCATAACTCGGAAGTCGATAAGCGTGAAGAAACTCGCAAGGCTCCAGGAAGAGATCGTGGTGATCCTATGTGAGCTTGAGATGTACTTCCCGCCTGCATTCTTTGACGTGATGGTCCATCTGTTGGTCCATATCATGGATGATATCGTCAGTCTAGGGCCGGCATTCTTACACAACATGATGCCGTTTGAAAGAATGAATGGGGTCATTAAAGGATACGTTCGTAACAGGTCACATCCGGATGGAAGCATCGTACAGGGCTGGCTCACCGAAGAGTGCATCTCTTTCTGCACGAATTATCTAGACATCGAGGACCCTGTTGGTTTGCCTCAAAACAAGCACCTCCGCAGGTTCGAGGGAGTAGGCCACAAAAATGGAAGGAAGGAACTGCACGTGCACATGTCTGGTCGGACTTCCGACTTTGACAGGGCCAACTTAGTAGCGCTACAACACATTGACTTGATCGATCCTTGGTTGAAAGAGCACAAAACCATGATAGAGAACAGTGGCAAGCCGATGATGACGGAAGCAGAAATATACAGAGAGCACAACTCCTCTTTCGCGCGCTGGTTCAAAGACCACATTGATGCTAATCCCCCACCAATGGATTCTGACAAGGATAAACTAGTATTGGCCTTGTCACATGGCCCCGCGCCCAACCTCATGACTTACCAAGCGTACGATATCAACGGGTACACATTCTACACGGAAGAAAAAGACAAGAACAGTGTTTACCAGAACTCAGGGGTAACGATGGATTCCTGGACGGGTGACGTAAAGACTAGATACTACGGAAGAATCGAGGAAATCTGGGAGCTTAGCTACGCTGGGGAGAAAGTGTCGATGTTCCGTATCAGATGGGCTAAGAGCGTCACAAAAGAAGACCGGTATTTCACCACCATGTTTCTACCCGAAGCCAACAAATCAAAGTCCACGAACGCCACCGCGCAGAATGAGCCATGGGTACTGGCAGAACACGTGCACCAATGCTTCTTCATAACCGACCCATCCAGGCCTAGCCGTGTTATCGTGAGGAGAGGCAAGAGGACCATCGTCGGAATGGATGGAGTCGCCAACGAGGAAGACTTCGAAGGACAAGTCGGAGACCCAATGATGGAAGAATCCGAGGACGAAGACACAACATACACCACAAGAAGAAGCAGGACCACGCTACCGAGGTCAGGTCGACCTTTCAAAAGAAGAAGTCACGACACGGGGCTAAATTATTCAACGACGAGCAAGAAAAGCAAGAAGAAAGTGAAACACTCTTCTCAATCGATGATGTAAAACTTTATTTGCAATGTATTACTCATATTTTGTGTAATTCATAACTACTCATATGGTCATGGCCAATATTTTATGTATGACTAATTAATATTGTGTTGGTCAATATTTTATGTGTATGTAATTCACATATATCTTTTTGTTTTTGCATAATTAATAACACTCATGCATATTTGCTTTGTTTTCCTATAACTCAAATATTTTTTTGTAATGCCTAATTAACTCATATTGCTTGGTTATTATCTTGAAAAGAGAAGGAAATAAAATAGTATAGGATTTGTGGGAAAAGAAAAGAAACATAAAAGAAAGTGAAAGAAATAAAGAAAAGAAGAAAAATAAAATAAAATAGAAAAGGAAATGGCCAGCCAGGGGCTGGGGGACAAGTCCCAGGTTATAGCCGGGCTCACCTTATTGCCGGCGCACCACCTGTTTGGTTCGCCGGGGGTTTAGTTGTCCCCGGCGAACCAAACATGTGGTGCGCCGGCAATAAGGTGGATCCGGCTATAGTCCGGACTTAACCGTTTTCTCTCTTCCTCTCCCCAGCCAAATCCCCCTCTGCCTAGAGATCGAGCGCCGCCGTCGTTGGAGAAGAAGGAGCCGCGCGCGCCACCCCAACTCCCCCCTCCCGAGCGCCGCCATTCTGCACCGCCACCGTCCTCCACCATCCCCTCCACCAGCCCCCACCACCTTCCCTGTACGCCGCCGCGGAGGACCCGAGAAGGAGGCCGCCGCACATCGAGGAGGAGGAGGCCGCTGCACCTCGAGGAGGAAGAGGAGAGGCCACCGTCGTCGCTACCGTCACCATCGGTGAGCTTCCCTCTCTCCTTCCCTCCACCTTCCCCCTCCCCTCTTCCCTCCCCTCTCCCCTTCCCTCCACCTTCCCCCCTCCCGGCTAGGGTTCCTGCTAGTTAGGGTTCATTGGAGTTCATAGTCTCTGTTTCCCCCTCTCTACTCTTTGATTTTGATGCCCTGGTTCGATCCCCTTAGTGAATTTGATGCCCTGGTTCATAGGTAATTGAATTTTATGCCCTGGTTCATAGCAAATTTGATGCCATGGATGATTACCCTGGTTCATGGATGATTACGTTTGGTTAACATTGCAAGAAATGCAAATTTTAGCAATTCTCTGGTTTAAAATGAATGATGAAATGATGCTTGCATTATGAAAATAAAATGGGGCATTTACCTACTGCTAAATTGGTTCAAAAAATGATGCTTGCAAATGGTGTACATTGCAAGAAATGCAAATTTTAGCAATTCTCTGGTTTAAAAAATGTTGTAGCTACTAGTTTAGTGTAGGTTTCATTCTCTGGTTCATTTAAAAAATGATGAAATGAGCACTTTAGTGTTTAATTCATTATCTGGTTCATTTAAAACTAAATGAAAATGATGTACATGGTTCTCTGGAAATGAATTGGGGTTTTTTATTATAGTGCAAATGAAATGGAAATGCTACTGGTTCATTTAAAATAGTTCTCTGGTTTAGTTCACTATTGCTAGTTCACTATTTAAAATGGAAATGAAATGGAGATGGCTGTATCAAGTATGGTAAAAATTGGTTGTGAGATCATGCACTGTATCAAGTATGGTAATGAATTGGGTGAAGTGAAAATATATTCAGATGTACATGGTTCTCTGTAAATGAATTGGGTGAAGTGAAAATAAAAATGCTACTGGTTTAAAATGACAAATGAAAATTTAAAATGCAGTAGGTTTGTTTGCTAGTTGCTATTTGCTTTAAATGATGAAATGCAGTAGCAAATTCTTGGTTCATTTAACCTGTGACTTCTTCTGGTTCAATTCATTCTTTTAAATGTGAAAATGAAAATAAAAATGCTTGCAGTACCTAGGTAGCTAGGCAGTAGGGTTTTTTGGTTATGCTAATGCCAATTCATATAAATTAAAGTAACAATTAAGCTCTCTGGTTTGAAACTAAACCAATTTTAAAATGAAATGCAAGATGCAATGCTTATGCTAATAATATGATGGTTCTCTGGTTAAAATAATTTAGTAGGTTTAGTTAATAAAATTTGCTAGCAGTACATGGTTCATTTAAATGAAATGAACACTAGTTGGCAGTAGCAAATGCTACTACTGGTTTAGCTACTGGCTTAGGTATTTAGTTCATTAGGTGGAGTTCATTGCTGGTTAGTATTTAGGGTTTCAATTTATATTTACTAAATGCTTTATATACTAAATGCTTCTGGTTTGCTTCTGGTTGAGATGGAAATGCAAAATGCAGTAGCTAGCTAGGTTGAAATGCAAAAATGCTGCCATAAATTGCTACTGGTTAAAAATGCTCAATTGTTTGGTTCAAAATGCTCATGCATGCTCACTGGTTGTAAATAAATTTGGTTCAAAATGAAAATGCATCATTACCTACTGCCAAAAAAAGAAAATGAAATAGAGGTTTGGTTCAAAATTGATTTTACTTGCAGTAGCTAAAATGAAAATTGATTTTGTTTAGTTAATTGGCCAGTGCATGTACAAGGTGAAGGAATGTCACTTTAATTCCACTTATTTGTACACCTTTTTCACTCATTTGTATTTCTCATAGCATTCATATCATGGATTAGTTTTCTGGACCCCAAGTAATTCCCTGAAGCTTATGTATATATAATGTATTTGGTTTCTCTGTTGGGGGTATATGATTGTGGTGCCCCTGTTTGGATGATTTTATTCATCCACACATATGTTTCTTGCTGTTTGGAAATGATGGAGGACCCATCCACACATATTTTTCTTGTCTGGAAATGAATTGGGGTTTTTTATTATAGTGGAAATGCTACTGGTGGTATTTAAATGCTGATGCTATGCATGCTGCTGAGTTGCATTTCTGTTACAGGGATTGAGTTGCTATTGAGTGCCGGAATGTCGATTCATTTCCGTTCCGGCAATTCTAGCACTCGGCATGACCAATTTTTAGCAAAGGTCATGCCGAATTTTTCCGTGAATTCTAACTCTTTTTCATCTTCTATTAGTGCAAGCCACCATGGCGTCTGAAGAACAGTTAGAGGAGCACTACAATAGGCACTTCTTTAGGATAGAGGAGGATGCCGAGGCCGCTGGTGTTGGCGGCGACGAGGACCATGAGATGGAGGATGACGCTGGGGGTAGTGGCGACGAGCCAAGCGGCAACGAGGCAAGCGACGCCGCCGGGGGTAGTACCTACGCGCCAAGCGGCGACGAGGCAACCGGCGCCGCCGGGGGTGGCGGCGAGACAAGCGGCGACGATCCTAGCGGCGCCGCCGGGAGTAGTGGCACCGGGACAAGTGGTTCCAAGAGGCCGCGGAAGGCAAGGCGCCAAAACACGGTCGGCACCGGCAGAGACACAGTCAAAGAGGTGGACCCCGCCAGTGGTTTGCCGGTGGAGCCTAAGGATGTTGCCAAGGGGTACGGCAACCAACTGGCATGTATCCTCCGAGAGGTCGTCAATCTCAACGAGACGGACCTCCGAGCTGAGAGCAAAGCGCCTCTGCGAGCCCAGCTCATTGCGAGGTTGCACGCACGATACAAGTTCCTAGGCGACTACGCCTCCAGTCATCAAACCAACAACATTGTGAACTCACAAGCCCTCCTGAAGTTCACCAAACACCTCAGCAGCTATAAGTACATGGTGCGGAAGCTGATTGCTGAGGGCAAAGGTTTCGAAGAGGTCCACTCCGCCTTTCCGCATGTCACCCAGGCGGACTTTGATGCTTTTGTGGCCAATGAAGAGCTACAAGCAACCAAGAATCGCAAGTTGTGGGGGAAGGAAATGCGGGAGCTTAACATCGGCAACCACAACCTTGGGAGCCGTGGGTACGAGGGAAAGGAGCCCTATTGGGCGAAGGAGGACGAGGCGTATGTAAATGCCGGCATTGAGAACCCCTGGCTCAAGTACAAGGACCCGCTTGAAAGAAGATTCATCAGGTCCCGGTACCATAAGAAGAAACTAACCGGGGAACTTGTCACGGACCCGAAGGTCGTAACCGACATAATTTGGTTCACGAACGACAAGAAGGTCCTGGCGTTGGAGAAAAAACTGGTAAGCAATTTACCGGTTTAATTAGATCAAGTATCGTTCATATAATAGTAGCAACATTTCTAAATGGTTCGCGTTTCTTCCGCAGGAAGAAGAAAGACAAAGACTTTCTCAATGTGACGAAGGCTCCTCCTCCCAGGCGTCGACGGGCAGGGTAGCCTGGGACAAGCCTCTCGTACGGGCGCTAAACATCGTTAATGAGCATTCACCGACGAGAAGGCCGCATAGAGGCCGTGTGGCTGGCGCCGGTACAGGCTACAAGCATGGTCACTATGGCTTGTCGTCTGCGGCCGATAAAAATGCGCGCAGTGAGAGGAAGCAGCGGGAGGCGGAGGAAATGAGGGAGTCAATCCTAGCCCAAGTCCAAGCTGGTTTGGTACCGCAACTGGTACCGCAACTCAAAGCTACACTCGTACCTGAAGTCAAAGCTGAAGTCGCCGCTTCAGTCCAAGCAGATTTCAACGCTCTACACGCGTGGTATGAGGGTGGCAAACAAGCCCCCCCCCGAAAATGCAAGTGGTTAGCTTCGACGGCAGCAACTCGATGGCGCCGCCGTCCGCCGGCAATGACAATGTTATAATGGAGACTCCTCCGGCCGCCGGCAATGTCGCTGGTGCTAGGGATTCACCGTCCATGCCGGGTAGCAGCCCCTCCGTCACTTGCACGCCCGCCACCGCATGTGCCGGCCCGTCGACATTAGCCGAGCTCAACGCCCTCACGGTAATTAACTAATGTGTACATCAAGTTAAAATATTAGTTTCGTCATCCTTGCCCTCTCTCTAACGCCATACACATGTTCTCGCAGGCGCTCTCAACGCCATGCACCTTCCTGATGAGAGTAAACGACGAACTCAAAGACGTCGCGAGGGGGTCCATCCTTCGGCCCCTGGATAAGAAGTGGCACACACGAGATATGGAGGATGATGTTTACCGGGTTGAAGTGGATCGGGCGTTACCGGGCTATGAGGATTTGTTTCCTCCTAATCAACCGCATGGTGCCGATGACGAAGACCCGTTGAATCTTGCCTCACTGAAGGGTTGGGTACTGCTATGGCCGAAGACCCTAATTAGGATCAACACCTACTCGGGGTCGACGGCAAGCAAAGACAAGCACCTTGCGGCGCCACAGGTCAGCGTCCCTCCACGACAGCCAGCGGCGCCGGTGGTCAGCGCCCCACCACAACAGCCAGCTGCGCCGGTGGTCAGCGCCCCACCACAACAGCCAGCGGCGCCGGTGGTCAGCGCCCCACCACAACAGCCAACGGCGCCAGAGGCCGAGGAATACGAACGTGACGACTTCCAATGGGATATTCCTACGTCTTCACAAGTTGTCCATGAGGATGCGCCGGCCCCGAAATATGTGTGCTCCAAGAAGCTGTTCGATTCTCAAGAAACGGCTGAGGAGGAAAATCCTGAGGAGGTCGCCGCCGTCGCCGTCAAAAAGATGCTGAGCCCAAACACACTCCGTGCTACGGTTACGGCGGTGGGAGATGGTCCAGTACTACAACCCAAGAAGAGGAAGAGGGCAAACAAGAAGGACGCCAAAGACAAGGCGGCGGCCAAAGACAAGGACAAGGTGGCACTCCTTGACAAGTTGCCAAACAATTGGCGACCTCTGCATCACTTGGGTGAACCGATGCTGCCGGAGCATGTCCTCAACCTACTCACCGGGGATATGGCGAGCTTGCATAACCAAGTCCAGTATTTGGAGAGGCAGCTTCTCAAATCAAAAAATCCTAGTTACCCTCTCTTCGTGGCGAAGGTGCCAACTGGCATGAACTTCGTCGAGAAGTACCCCGCGGACTTGTGCTTCATCCGGTTCAATGACATCTTCAGCATCTATCGCATGCAAATGCTCCACTTTAGTGTGGTTCGCCTAGTTGCTCTTAGCTTGTCTTCCCAGATCGTTAAGGAGGGGACGCCGACCATCGCGATAATGGACCCCTTCTATATGCGGGAGAGCATCATCTGCAACGCTGGGGATCGGGCGATTGCCACACGGCAGGTCGAGGATTTCATGCTGGCGAACATTAAGAAGGGCGCCATTCTCATCCCTTACTTCCCCGAGTAAGTAATCACTCGCTAGTCCCCATCACCATTCTATCCTATATCTCCATTTGCATTTCCAAAGGTTAATCCGTGTGTTTTCCGCAGAGACATGTACTGCACCCTCATCGTCGTGCACCCGCAACACTCGCATGCAGTGTAACATCCCAAGTTTTAACAATAATGAAATCAAGGAGAGATCAAGTACTCAAAATTTGCCACAAACAAAAACTTTTTATGTGCATAGTGTGTTACACATAAGTTAATGCATATGAGTGATTTCCTTTGGTGTAATTGCCATGATGAGTGTTGATATGCTTATCACATGCTATTAAACCCTAATGTATGATCATTACACCACTCTTTGAGAAAAATAAAAGAAATGCCAAGTGTGATCCAAAACCCTCACATACACATGAGTCAAAAATGCAAACCATCACCAAAGGCCACCATGGCTTGATCTTTTGTTTCTAAAATGATTATATAACTCAAACAAACCTAAATGCATCAAAGAAACCAAAATTGAATCAAATTTGAACTCAAAACCATCTCACATATGATGATGGTCAATTATGCAATTTATAACCTGATCCCCTCTTTACCCCTCTGGTTAAATCATTTCTTACACTAAACTTGATTAACCAAAGCAATGTCATCCAAGACCATGTCAAGATGATGAACTTTCATGTTGACCACCCTGGCTAGAGTTGACTAGGTTGACCAGAATAAGGGTGACAAGTGAGGACTTTATATCAATGTGAAGATCATACCCAATTTGAATTTTTGCAAACAACCTTCATTTTGACCACCACCACCACCACTCTACTGTAAATAATATATAAATCAAACCCTACAAATTTCAGGCAAAAATTCCAAAGTAAAGTTCTTGCGGCCATTTCAACAAACACTTGGTGTGCATAAATCTGCCAACCTTGTGCATTGTTAAATCCTTTGGACAATGGCCTCCACCATCAAGCATAGCTCATCACCAGTACTCCATTGACCCCTCTCTACCCTGCCAAGCACACCAGACAAACTTTGGTACACCATTGCATCATCAATAGATGGAAACCATGCCATGCCGTGGCATGGCATGAGCTCACCATGCCATCTTATCCTCTGGTCAATTTGGGCATGCACCACCGTGTCAATCGCGTGCCACTCACTCCCCTGAACCTCCTCGACACCTTGCTCGACCAAGCCGTGCACCAGACACGCCAGCAACACGAAGCCCAGACACGCCCAGAACGTGCACGCGCACGACAGAGCGTGCACTGGCATGCTCCAGAACGCGCCGGCCACGTCGACGCCCGAGCTGCTCCGTTGACCCCAGCCCCTGCCTCCAGCGCCAAACGCTCCACGACGACGCCGTGAGCCGCCCGGACACGGCCATTGGCCCGCGGGAACGCCGTGCGCCACGCCCACGCCGACGACATCCGCCACGGTACTGGCCGCTCCCGTCACGAGCTCGTCCTCACCTGTGCCTCGTTTTCACCGCAGTCAAGCGCTGCGTCACCGCCAGGACGTCGCCTACCCGCGTGCATCATCGCCAGTGCCCCTGCGCCGCTGTAGCACCATCGTCGACGATGAGATCATCGCCGCGCCACGGCCACCTCCAGACCCTATAAAAGGAGGCCTCCCCGCACCTAGCACTTCACACCATTCTTGCTCGCCTCCCTCTCCTCAAGCTCCTCGTCCCCTCGCCATGCTCGATTAGCCACCACCGCCGCCCAATTTCATCGTCGGAGCCCGTGAAGGTGCTGAGAAGGGCGCCGTCGATCCAGGCCACCCCCGGCGACGCCACTGCTACCAGGCGCCTCGCCGTCGTCGACAACCTCCCCACGCACACTGCCAGACACCTGCAACGGCCTGGTACTCCCTCCGACCCCCTACCTGAGCCGCCGGAGCTCGACCCTCTCGCCGGAGACGACGACGATTAGCGTCCGTTCGATCTCGATCTAATCCTACGGCTCACCTTTCTCTGTACCGATTCGGGGTTTTAAACCCACTGACGCGTGGACCCCATGCTGTCAGGCGGCCCGCTGCGTGGACGCGCTGCTGGGCCGGCCCACTTTCCTCTCCCGCTGTGCAGCCCGTTTAGTTTACCGCCTAAGCCCAAGTATTCAAATTGAGAATTTCGAATTTAATTAATTAACCTCTGATGCTGTTTTCAAAAATTAATAGAATAAAATCTACCCAACCAAATTTGACAAATTTTATATATTTGGAAACCTTGAGAAAATGTCTACAAAACTACACTGGTCCCAACCCTAAATTGTTTGTCGAATTAATCTGAGAAAATAAACAAGGCAGGGCCTTTTTCCACTTCAATTAATTATTAAAAATTGAATAAAAATGCTATTAAGTTAAAACCAACTCTCAAAAATCATATTTCAATATATCTATCAGAATATATAACAATATTGCATCTTTGTTTGCATGATCATGTCCTTGTTTAAAAATTGGCCCTAAGGCTATTTAAAGTACTTTTAAATGAGCCTATGTCTTATTAATATGTATGAGAGCATTCCTCTCCTTTAAATCTTGACCCCACCAAGTTAATATGAAGAAGGCACTATGGTCATATTAAACCCATATTAATTTAGTTGATAATATTAAACATTAATCAAGAATTATTAAAAGGCATGAGGTGGTGTACCTCATTTAAATCTTTTTCCCAAATAATGATTATGAAGAGGTTGACCTTGGTCCACCTAGGTCATATGATATTAATTGGGGAAATTAAATCTTAATCAAACTTAATAAGAGGGAATTATCTTCTCTCAAGAAGTAATTAGCAACTTAAATTAATATTTATAACGAGAGGAAATTATTTTTCTTAACAATAATAACTAAATCAACTCACATAATAAGCATGTGTTATGATAGCTTAGTAAGAGTGATTCATATGTGTGCTTAGCTTAGTATTTGAGTTGTGTGGTGATTGTGTGTATTATACTCGTATTTAGACGCTAGTACCGAGGAGTACGCTGAGGAGGAGGAGGTCTACACTCAAGGAGAGGAAGACCACTTTGATCAGTACAACAATCAAGGCAAGCTAATACACTTGCAAGTGCAAAGCTCTCAAGGGCAAAGCACCCCACCATTTGTTTTATCTTTATTAAGCCTATCCCAGTTTTCTTACAAGTTTTACTTGCAAGTTTTACTACTTTACTTTATCAAGGTACTTTTTGATTCATGATTCATTTGATCTAGAGTAGGACAATATCCTCTAAGTTAGTCTATGTCAATCAAGCTAAGTTAGCACCCCTCATGACTAGTGGCTAGTGCTAAATACCTAAAATTGACTACTCTAGATGGGAACATTGTGATATGAGATGATGATGGTGAAATTTATGAAAGTAATCTTGAAGGTAAATAATACCAAGAGAAGATAGTGATTTTTGATGAAAACTAATGTTGGTTTGGATGCGATACCTTTCCAATATTGAGTACCCCCACAATACCTGATTATGGGTAGGGCTTAACTAGAAGTTTATGTATCTTAGTATGGGTTCCCTCTAAACACACATCATAGGGGTTATGCCGAGGCTGCCTCCGTTGTTGAGAAATGATGTGAATTGAGGTGAATTGTCCGGCCAAGCCCTGTGCAGTTCCCAGGTTGACAGTTGGTCTTCACTGGGAGGCCAAGCTCATGGGGAGAGGTGCTCATACTAGGGTTAGTAAATGAAAGGTTATGGTTGATGATCCGCGTACTGTGATACGATGATTCGGGGAAATCCCGACGGATGGAATCAAATATTGTGGCACAAGTGTGCAACCTCTGCAGAGTGTAAACCTATTCGAATAGCCGTGTCCACGGTTACGGACGGTTGGAAAGGCCATCTAGTTTCCAGTATTAGAATCTGAAATATGAATGGTGAATGATGAATAATGGTGAATCACAACTGAGTTGTGGGAATGACACTAATGTTCCCACTTGAGTTAGTTAACTTATAATGGTCCACATGAAATGCTTATGAACTAAAATTAGCTTTACGCAAATAAAACTAGAGCTTAGCACCCTTTCATTAAAATAGATAGTGATTAGTTTAGTATTAATTTGCGAGTACTTTAAAGTACTCACGGCTGTGTCCCTGGCTATTCAAATGGCCAGAATACGAAGAAGAGCAACAGTATGAGGACGACGGTCAGCAGGACGTCTACAACAACTAGGAGTCGCCTGACGTCAAGCGTTGGCCTGTGGAATAGATAGTCTATTCCTATTACGCTTCCGCTACTATGTTGTTCGTTGATCAATAGATCAACTATTTGTGTAATATTGGATCATGTGATCCCCTTTTGTAAGACAATGATGGGTTGTAATGAATGATGACTTATGATATCAGCTGTTATGTCTCGCAACAACAATATTCCTGGGATTGCGATGAATGACATAATAGGCATCCGGACTTAAAAATCCGGGTGTTGACATGCAGTCTATCTCGACTCGGGTAGGGACAAGAAGAAAGACTACACCAACATCAGGGCCCTTCTCAATGATGCTCTCACCGGCTTCGCCAACAAGGCAGGCCCCCTCAAAGTAGAGAGGAAATCCCGAGGAGGCTTGGTCTTAACCCACACAACCAACTTCCCCTGCCTCAGGCAGTCGAAGCAAGACAATGGGATGGACGCGTGGTACGCCATCCTTCAGATGCAGGAGTACATAAAGTACGCAGATGACATGTTGCTGCCAGAGAGTCTCAGAGAGAGGTTTGTAAACATGGCGGATGCCCCTGATAGAGAGATTAGAAAGAACTGGGGTCGCATCCAGCAGTTCATTTGCACGGTAATCGTGCATGATGTCAACAAAAGGTCTGGCGAGTTCTTCTACGGCTACGGTCTACCACCTAATGATGAGATAGAACTCCGCTTGGAGATGTCGCGTGATGAGAGGCCGTTCAACACGCTTGAGGGCTGCCGTCCATTCCCCCTAGGCGTACAACCTGATCCTACGACGGGAACACTATTGCTAAAGCTTGAACGATATGTCTTTGAACTTCCGTATTGTAATACTTGCTACATATTCCCATAGAATCGACTAGTTGCTTTTATTTAGTTGTATGGATGTGCATGTGAACATGTGTCTATAGTTTCATTTACTTTGCTATATATTTCAAGATTATGGCGTAGATACCTTAATAATTATTTGCATTTACTCGACCCCTACTTGCCTCGTATTTGGAGTTCGCCGATGATTAGAATGTTCGGTCACTAGTACACTCGGGGGTGGAGCCAGTGAGCCTTGGTGCGATGGCCACAAGTATCAATCTATTATGCATCCTACCTAGCCTCACTGACTCCATCCCTGGATGTTAATATGTGTTTCGACCGACAAATTATGAGGCACGCTATTTAATTCGTACTACTTGTCTTTTATTTGAGTTCGCACTTCTTAATTGCATTGGCCGATGATTAAAATGTTTGGTCACTTGTACACTCCGGGGTGGGGCCAGTGAGGCTTGGTGTGATGGCCACAAATATCAATCTATTGTGCATCCTACCTAGCCTCGCTGACCCCATCCCTGTATGTTATTATTTATTTCGACCAACAAAGTATGAGGCACATGCTATTTAGTTCATACTACTTGTCTTTTATTTGAGTTCGCACTTGTTCATTGCGTTGGCCGATGATTAGAATGTTTGGTCACTTGTACACTCTGGGGTGGGGTGAGTGAACCTAGTGTGATGGCACAAATATCAATCTGTTGTGCATCCTACTTGGCTTCACTTACCCCATCCCTGAATGTTACTATTTGTTTCGACCGACAAAGTATGAGGCACATGCTATTTAGTTCATATTACTTGTCTCTTATTTGAGTTGGCACTTGTTAATTGCATTGGTACTAACGTTTTATTTGTCTTGTGCATGGAGATGCCGACGACATATGTCGTGTACAAGGGGAGGGTTCCTGGAGTCTACGACGACTGGGAGGACTGTCGGAGACAGGTGCACCGCTTCAGCGGCAACAACTACAAGGGATACCCCACTAGGGTGGAGGCGGAAGGAAGATACGCCCGTTATCTAGCGGGAGAGATGAGGGACATGAGGAGGAACCGGATGAAGACCATGGCCTTCGTGATGATGGTCATCGTGACCATGTTGGTCATGTTCTATGTGATTGTAGTTTAGGTTAGTAGCTACATTGGGAGGTGTATGACGACACTTGTGACGACTATGTACCGAGACTTCTAACTTTGTGAAACTTCGTCCTTCGGTGTTGCATATGCACATGTGTTGTATGAATCAACATTCCGGAACGAGACTTGCGTATTTGTGTATTGATACCGAAATGAGACTTGGCTCTCTATGTGCTTCTCATATTGCATGTTCTGCTGTATAAATATGAACTGTGTTGTAAATATATACTGCTGTCAAATATGTATTCTAATATGCTGGGAAAAAGCTGAAAAAAGAATTTTCGAATATTATTGCCGGCGCACCTAAATGACCTACTGCCGGCGCACGTGGCATGCGCCAGTGCTGCAAGCACTACTGCCGGCGCAGCTGCTGGTGCGCCGGTGGAACTTGCCCTTTGCCGGCGAATCTACCATGGCGCGCCGGCAGTACATGACCTATCGTCGGCGCACTGCCTGGTGCGCCGGCAGTGGCCAGTTATCACCGGCCCGTTCACAGCGGCGGGCTTGTGGTGCGCCGGCAATGGGCCTTTTAGGTGCGCCGGCGGTAGGCCTTCCCCTTGTAGTGTTATTAAGACTGAAGATTTTGAAGATAGATCATTGGTAGAACTTGCTCCTGATTATGAAATTGCTACTGCCTCATTAGTGCACATGTTGGAAGCTAGATTTGTTAATCTTAATCCAATAATGCAACATATGTTTCTTACACTCGGTGATATGGAAGAAGGAGAAAAGAAAGATTTTGTTCTAGAAACCCTTCTTAGAGAATTTGGTGATGTAGCTAGAGAAGCTAGGAAAGTCTTTATTCGATATAAGATGCTAGGCTTGTGTACCAATTTTGCAAATATCCTTGAAAGAAGGGAAAAAGATAGGCTAAGATACATTAATAAAGCCAATTGTGAGGGGGAGATCAAAGTACCAATACCTAGTAAGCTCCTAGGGATGCATGAAGCTTTAGAAAATAACTATGCTTGGCTTGTTCATGAAAATTTGTTTGATGAGAAAAGTAAGCCTAAGAGCAATGAAAGAGGAGTTACTTATATAGACCAGATACAATGCATTGTTGAGAAAACTCCCAACTCCCCAGGTAATAATGTTGATGCTTCATCTTTTGATAATACTTGATTTTCACTTTTTGCGCCTAGCTGAAAGGCGTTAAAGAAAAACACTTCTTGGGAGATAACCCATGTTTTATTTTACTACTGTATTGTTGAGTCTTGGAAGTTGTTACTACTATAGAAACCTCTCCTTATCATGTTTTTGTGCCAAGTAAAGTCTCTATGGTAAAGTTGATGCTAGATTTGGACTACTGCGCAGAAACAGAATTGCTGTCTGTCACGAATTTGCGTAGAACTCTCTGTAGAAAAATCAAAAAAGTCTGCCAATTTACGTGCGTGATCCACAGATATGTACGCAACTTTCATTAGTTTTGAGTTTTTCCGTTTGGGCAAGTTAAGTGCCTCTGGAAAATTTGTCTTTACTGACTGTTCTGTTTTGACAGATTCTGCCTTTTATTTCGCATTGCCTCTTTTGCTATGTGGAATGGATTTCTTTTTTCCATAAACTTTCAGTAGCTTTGTGCAATGTCCAGAAGTGTTAAGAATGATTATGTCACCTCTGAATGTGTGAATTTTTGATTATGCACTAACCCTCTAATGAGTTTGCTTTAAGTTTGGTGTGGAGGAAGTTTTCAAGGGTCAAGAGAAGAGGATGATACAATATGATCAAGAAGAATGAAAAGTCTAAGCTTGGGGATGCCCAGTGGTTCATCCCTGCATATTTTAAGAAGACTCAAGCATCTAAGCTTGGGGATGCCCAAGGCATCCCCTTCTTCATCGACAACTTATCAGGTCACTTCTAGTGAAACTATATTTTTATTCCATCACATCTTATGTACTTTACTTGGAGCGTCTATTTGCTTTTGTTTTTGTTATGGTTTGAATAAAGTTGGATCCCACCATCCTTATATTGGAGATATTACGCTCCGCTTTTTCATTTGAACACTTGTGTTCTTAGTTATGCTTTAATGTTCATGGCAAAGGCTGAAAATTGCTTCGTTGATTGCTATTTGGTTGGAATCAGAAAATGCTTCATATGGTTTGGAATAACTTGATACTTGGCAATTGTTTTGAGCTCTCATAGATCATGTTTAAGCTCTTGCATCATGTAGTTTAATCTATTAGTGGAGAACTACCATAGAGCTTGTTGAAATTTGGTTTGCATGATTGGTCTCTCTAAGGTCTAGATATTTTCTGGTGAAGTGTTTGAACAACAAGGAAGACAGTGTAGAGTCTTATAATGCTTGCAATATGTTCTTGTGTAAGTTTTGCTTTACCTGTTCATACTTGTGTTTGCTTCAAACAACCTTGCTAGCCAAAGCCTTGTACTGAGAGGAAATGCTTCTCGTGCATCCAAACACCTTGAGCCAAAACCCATGCCATTTGTGTCCACCATATCTACCTACTATGTGGTATTTTTCTGCCATTCCAAAGTAAATTACTTGAGTGCTACCTTTAAAATTTCATTCCTTTGTCTTTGCAATATATAGCTCATGGGAAAATAGCTTAAAAACTATTGTGGTGATGAATATGTAGCTATGTGTCTTAGTTCTTATAAGTTGCTTGTTGAGCGGTAACCATGTTTCTGGGGACGCCATCAACTTTTTACCTTTGTTGGATATCATGTGAGATGCTATGCATGTTCGTCTTGTCTGAAGTAAGGGTGATTTATCATGATCAAATGGTTTGAGTATGCATATGTTAGAGAAGAACATTGGGCCGCTAACCAAAGCCATGTATCATGGTGGAAGTTTTCAGTTTGGACATTCATCCTCAATCTCTTATGAGAATATTATCTGTTGTTGAATGCTTATGCATTAAAGAGGAGTCCATTATCTGTTGTCTATGTTGTCCCGGTATGGATGTCCTAAGTTGAGATCTATTAAAAACGAGAAATCAAATGCGATTGATCTCCTTGGACCTTTGTATAGGCGGCATAGAGGTACCCCTTTGTGACACTTGGTTGAAACATATGTTATGCAATGATAATCCATGTAAATCCAAGCTAATTAGGACAAGGTGCGGGCACTATTGGTATTCTATGCATGAGGCTTGCAACTTGTAGGAAGTATTATGCATAACACATATGAAATATTACTACCATTAACAAAATTGTTTCTATGTTTTCAAAATAAAAGCTCTAGCACAAAAATAGTAATCCATGCTTCCCTCTGCGAACGGCCATTCTTTTACTTTATGTTGAGTCAGTTTACCTACTTCTTTCTATCTTAGAAGCTAACACTTGTGTTAACTATGTGCATTAATTCTTACATGTTTACTTATTGCACTTGTTATATTACTCTATGTTGACAATTATCCATGAGATATACATGTTACAAGTTGAAAGCAATTGCTGAAACTTAATCATCCTTTGTGTTGCTTGAATGCCCTCTACTTTGAATCTATTGCTTTATGAGTTAGCTCTTATGCAAGTCTTTTTGATACTTGTCTTGAAAGTAATATTCATGAAAAGTTTTGCTATATGATTCATTTGTTTAGTCATTATCTCTTTGTTAGGAATCTATTGCTTTGAATCACACCATTCATCTCATATGCTTTACAATAATGTTGATCAAGATTATGTTGGTAGCATGTCACTTCAGAAATTATTGTTGTTATCGTTTACCTACTCGAGGGCGAGTAGGAACTAAGCTTGGGGATGCTTGATACGTCTCCAACGTATCTATAATTTCTTATGTTCCATGCTACTTTTATGACAATACTCACATGTTTTATACATACTTTACATCATTATTATGCATTTTCCGTCACTAACCTATTAACAAGATGCCGAAGCGCCAGTTGTTGTTTTCTGCTGTTTTTGGTTTCAGAAATACTACAAAGGAAATATTCTCGGAATTGGACGAAATCAATGCCCAGGGTCTTATTTTTCCACGGAGCTTCCAGAAGACCGGAGAGCTTACGAAGTGGGGCCACGAGGTGGCCAGACCACAGGGCGGTGCGGCCAAGGAGGGGCCCGCGCCGCCCTATGGTGTGTGCCCCTCGTGAGCCCCCCTGCGCTGCCCTTCCGCCTACTTAAATCCTCCGTTGCGAAAACCCTATTACCGAGAGCCACGATACAGAAATACTTCCAGAGACGCCGCAGCCGCCAATCCCATCTCGGGGGATTCAGGAGATCGCCTGCACCGCCGAGGGGAATCATCACCGAAGGGCTCTACATCATCATGCCCGCCTCCGGATTGATGCGTGAGTAGTTCATCCTTGGACTATGGGTCCATAGCAGTAGCTAGTTGGTTGTCTTCTCCTCTTGTGCTATCATGTTTAGATCTTGTGAGCTGCCTAACATGATCAAGATCATCTATTTGTAATGCTACATGTTGTGTTTGGGGATCCAATGAATATAGAATATTATGTCAAGTTGATTATCAATCTATCATATATGTGTTGTTTATGTTCTTGCATGCTCTCCGTTGCTAGTAGAGGCTCTGGCCAAGTTGATACTTGTAACTCCAAGAGGGGGTATTTATGCTCGATAGTGGGTTCATGCCTCCATTGAATCTGGGACAGTGACAGAAAGTTCTAAGGTTGTGGATGTGCTGTTGCTACTAGGGATAAAACATTGATGCTTTGTCTAAGGATATTTGTGTTGATTACATTACGCACCATACTTAATGCAATTGTCTATTGTTTGCAACTTAATACTGGAGGGGGTGCGGATGCTAACCCGAAGGTGGACTATTTAGGCATAGATGCATGCTGGATGGCGGTCTATGTTCTTTGTCGTAATGCCCTGATTAAATCTCATAGCAATCATCATGATATGTATTGAATCTTTATTTGTCAATTTCCTGCCTGTAATTTGTTCACCCAGCATGTTATTTATCTTATTGGAGAGACACCACTAGTAAACTGTGGACCCCGGTCCATTCTTTTACATCTGAATACAATCTACTGCAATCATTTTTCTCTACTCTTCTTTGCAAACAAACATCACTTTCCACACCATACGTTTAATCCTTTGTTTTCAGCAAGCCGGTGAGATTGACAACCTCATTGTTACGTTGGGGCAAAGTATCTTGATTGTGTTGTGCAGGTTCCACGTTGGCGCCGGTTTCACTGGTGTTAGGCCGCACTACACTCCTCCACCAACAACCTTCACGTGTTCCTTGACTCCTAGGTTCGATAACCTTGGTTTCATACCAGGGAAACTTGCTTCTATACGCATCACACCTTCCACTTGGGGTTCCCAAAGGACGTGTGCTTCACGCGTGTCAAGCTAAATTTCTGGCGCCGTTGCCGGGGAGATCAAGACACGCTGCAAGGGGAGTCTTCCACTTCCAATCTCTTTACTTTGTTTTTTATCTTGCTTTACTTTATTTTATTTACTGTCTTGTTTGCTTTATATCAAAAACACACAAAAATTAGTTGCTTTACTTTCTGTATTGTTTACTTGTTCTATATCAAAACACAAAAAAATTAGTTACTTGCATTTACTTTATTTACCTTTTGTTTATTTCATCATGCTTCATCCTAAGTTTACTTTGAAAGATATATCGGTAGGTAGTGGGTCTATCATTGGAAAAGATAATATAGAAGAATTTTTCACTCATGTTAGTAAGACTGAAGATTTTGAAGATAGATCCTTGGTAGAACTTGCTCCTAATTATGAAATTGCTACTGCCTCTTTAGTGCACATGTTGGAAGCTAGATTTGTTAATCTTAATCCAATAATGCAACATATGTTTCTTACACTCGGTGATATGGAAGAAGGAGAAAAGAAAGATTTTGTTCTAGAAACCCTTCTTAGAGAATTTGGTGATGTAGCTAGAGAAGCTAGGAAAGTCTTTATTCGATATAAGATGCTAGGCTTGTGTACCAATTTTGCAAATATCCTTGAAAGAAGGGAAAAAGATAGGCTAAGATACATTAATAAAGCCAATTGTGAGGGGGAGATCAAAGTACCAATACCTAGTAAGCTCCTAGGGATGCATGAAGCTTTAGAAAATAACTATGCTTGGCTTGTTCCTGAAAATTTGTTTGATGAGAATAGTAAGCCTAAGAGCAATGAAAGAGGAGTTACTTATATAGACCAGATACAATGCATTGTTGAGAAAACTCCCAACTCCCCAGGTAATAATGTTGATGCTTCATCTTTTGATAATACTTGATTTGCACTTTCTGCGCCTAGCTGAAAGGCGTTAAAGAAAAGCACTTCTTTGGAGATAACCCATGTTTTATTTTACTACTGTATTGTTGAGTCTTGGAAGTTGTTACTACTGTAGCAACCTCTCCTTATAATGTTTTTGTGCCAAGTAAAGTTTCTATGGTAAAGTTGACGCTAGATTTCGATTACTGCGCAGAAACAGAATTGCTGTCTGTCAGGAATTTGCGTAGATCCTTCTGTAGAAAAATCAAAAAAATCTGCCAATTTACGTGCGTGATCCTCAGATATGTACGCAACTTTCATTAGTTTTGAGTTTTTCCGTTTGAGCAAGTTAAGTGCCTCTGGAAAATTTTTCTTTACGGACTGTTCTGTTTTGACAGATTCTACCTTTTATTTCGCATTGCCTCTTTTGCTATGTTGAATGGATTTCTTTGTTCCATAAACTTTCAGTAGCTTTGTGCAATGTCCAGAAGTGTTAAGAATGATTATGTCACCTTTCAATGTGTGAATTTTTGATTATGCACTAACCCTCTAATGAGTTTGCTTTAAGTTTGGTGTGGAGGAAGTTTTCAAGGGTCAAGAGAAGAGGATGATACAATATGATCAAGAAGAGTGAAAAGTCTAAGCTTGGGGATGCCCCGGTGGTTCATCCCTGCATATTTTAAGAAGACTCAAGCATCTAAGCTTGGGGATGCCCAAGGCATCCCCTTCTTCATCGACAACTTATCATGTCACTTCTAGTGAAACTATATTTTTATTCCATCACATCTTATGTACTTTACTTGGAGCGTCTGTTTGCTTTTGTTTTTGTTTTGGTTTGAATAAAGTTGGATCCCACCATCCTTATATTGGATATATTACGCTCCGCTTTTTCATTTGAACACTTGTGTTCTTAGTTATGCTTTAATGTTCATGGCGAAGGCTGAAAATTGCTTCGTTGATTGCTATTTGGTTGGAATCAGAAAATGCTTCATATGGTTTGGAATAACTTGATACTTGGCAATTGTTTTGAGCTCTCATAGATCATGTTTAAGCTCTTGCATCATGTAGTTTAATCTATTAGTGGAGAACTACCATAGAGCTTGTTGAAATTTGGTTTGCATGATTGGTCTCTCTAAGGTCTAGATATTTTCTGGTGAAGTGTTTGAACAACAAGGAAGATAGTGTAGAGTCTTATAATGCTTGCAATATGTTCTTTTGTAAGTTTTTCTGTACCTGTTCATACTTGTGTTTGCTTCAAACAACCTTGCTAGCCAAAGCCTTGTACTGAGAGGAAATGCTTCTCGTGCATCCAAACACCTTGAGCCAAAACCCATGCCATTTGTGTCCACCATATCTACCTACTATGTGGTATTTTTCTGCCATTCCAAAGTAAATTACTTGAGTGCTACCTTTAAAATTTCATTCCTTTGTCTTTGCAATATATAGCTCATGGGAAAATAGCTTAAAAACTATTGTGGTGATGAATATGTAGCTATGTGTCTTAGTTCTTATAAGTTGCTTGTTGAGCGGTAACCATGTTTCTGGGGACGCCATCAACTTTTTACCTTTGTTGGATATCATGTGAGATGCTATGCATGTTCGTCTTGTCTGAAGTAAGGGTGATTTATCATGATCAAATGGTTTGAGTATGCATATGTTAGAGAAGAACATTGGGCCGCTAACCAAAGCCATGTATCATGGTGGAAGTTTGGACATTCATCCTCAATCTCTTATGAGAATATTATCTGTTGTTGAATGCTTATGCATTAAAGAGGAGTCCATTATCTGTTGTCTATGTTGTCCCGGTATGGATGTCCTAAGTTGAGATCTATTAAAAACGAGAAATCAAATGCGATTGATCTCCTTGGACCTTTGTACAGGCGGCATAGAGGTACCCCTTTGTGACACTTGGTTGAAACATATGTTATGCAATGATAATCCATGTAAATCCAAGCTAATTAGGACAAGGTGCGTGCACTATTGGTATTCTATGCATGAGGCTTGCAACTTGTAGGAAGTATTATGCATAACACATATGAATTATTACTACCGTTGACAAAATTGTTTCTATGTTTTCAAAATAAAAGCTCTAGCACAAAAATAGTAATCCATGCTTCCTCTGCGAAGGGCCATTCTTTTACTTTATGTTGAGTCAGTTTACCTACTTCTTTCTATCTTAGAAGCAAACACTTGTGTTAACTGTGTGCATTGATTCTTACATGTTTACTTATTGCACTTGGTATATTACTCTATGTTGACAATTATCCATGAGATATACATGTTACAAGTTGAAAGCAATTGCTGAAACTTAATCATCCTTTGTGTTGCTTCAATGCCTTCTACTTTGAATCTATTGCTTTATGAGTTAGCTCTTATGCAAGTCTTTTTGATACTTGTCTTGAAAGTACTAATCATGAAAAGTTTTGCTATATGATTCATTTGTTTAGTCATTATCTCTTTGTTAGCAATCTATTGCTTTGAATCACACCATTCATCTCATATGCTTTACAATAATGTTGATCAAGATTATGTTGGTAGCATGTCACTTTAGAAATTATTGTTGTTATCGTTTACCTACTCGAGGGCGAGTAGGAACTAAGCTTGGGGATGCTTGATACGTCTCCAACGTATCTATAATTTCTTATGTTCCATGCTACTTTTATGACAATACTCACATGTTTCATACATACTTTACATCATTATTATGCATTTTCCGGCACTAACCTATTAACAAGATGCCGAAGCGCCAGTTGCTGTTTTCCGCTGTTTTTGGTTTCAGAAATACTACAAAGGAAATATTCTCGGAATTGGACGAGATCAACGCCCAGGGTCTTATTTTTCCACGGAGCTTCCAGAAGACCGGAGAGCTTACGAAGTGGGGCCACGAGGTGGCCAGACCACAGGGCGGCGCGGCCAAAGGACGGGCCCGCGCCGCCCTATGGTGTGGGCCCTCGTGAGCCCCCGCTGCCCTTCCGCCTACTTAAAGCCTCCGTCGCGAAACCCTATTACCGAGAGCCACGATACGGAAATACTTCCAGAGACGCTGCCGCCGCCAATCCCATCTCGGGGATTCAGGAGATAGCCTCCGGCACCCTGCCGGAGAGGGGAATCTTCACCGGAGGGCTCTACATCATCATGCCCGCCTCCGGATTGATGCTTGAGTAGTTCATCCTTGGACTATGGGTCCATAGCAGTAGCTAGTTGGTTGTCTTCTCCTCTTGTGCTATCATGTTTAGATCTTGTGAGCTGCCTAACATGATCAACATCATCTATTTGTAATGCTACATGTTGTGTTTGGCGGGATCCGATGAATATAGAATATTATGTCAAGTTGATTATCAATCTATCATATATGTGTTGTTTATGTTCTTGCATGCTCTCCGTTGCTAGTAGAGGCTCTGGCCAAGTTGATACTTGTAACTCCAAGAGGGGGTATTTATGCTCGATAGTGGGTTCATGCCTCCATTGAATGGGACAGTGACAGAAAGTTCTAAGGTTGTGGATGTGTTGCTACTAGGGATAAAACATCAATGCTTTGTCTAAGGATATTTGTGTTGATTACAATACGCACCATACTTAATGCAATTGTATGTTGTTTGCAACTTAAATGGAGGGGTGCGGATGCTAACCCGAAGGTGGACTATTTAGGCATAGATGCATGCTGGATGGCGGTCTATGTTCTTTGTCATAATGCCCTGATTAAATCTCATAGTGATCATCATGATATGTATAGAATCTTTATTTGTCAATTGCCCGCCTGTAATTTGTTCACCCAGCATGTTATTTATCTTATTGGAGAGACACCACTAGTGAACTATGGACCCCGGTCCATTCTTTTACATCTGAATACAATCTACTGCAATCATTGTTCTTTACTGTTCTTTGCAAACAAACATCATTTTCCACACTATAAGTTTAATCCTTTGTTTTCAGCAAGCCGGTGAGATTGACAACCTCACCGTTACGTTGGGGCAAAGTATCTTGATTGTGTTGTGCAGGTTCCACGTTGGCGCCGGTTGGTGTTGCGCCGCACTACACTCCTCCACCGACAACCTTCACGTGTTCCTTGACTCCTACTGGTTCGATAACCTTGGTTTCATACTGAGGGAAACTTGCTTCTATACGAATCACACCTTCCACTTGGGGTACCCAACGGACTTGTGCTTCACGCGTGTCACTAATCAAGGCGGATTGCAGCTCTATGCTGGCTAGGTATCCCTCACTAACTAGCTCCAATCTAAACTGTTCAAACTCTTCATACAGGCTAGGCTGTTCTGCTGCTATCATGGAGTTTAGCTGACATGGCTGTCTACTCAAAGCATCCGCTACCACATTGGCCTTGCCGGGGTGATAGTGAATTTCCAGGTCATAATCCTTTATCAGTTCTATCCATCTTCTCTGCCTCATGTTCTTCTGGGTGAAGATATACTTTAGGCTTTTGTGATCCGAATAGATCTCGCATCGATTACCCATGAGGTAATGACGCCAAACTTTCAAGGCTAACACCACGGCTGCAAGCTCAAGGTCGTGGGTTGGATAGTTCTGCTCATGCTGCTTCAGCTGTCGGGACAGATAAGATATCACTTTGCCTTCTTGCATCAACACACATCCAAGACCAATCTTAGATGCGTCACAATAAACGTCAAAGGGCTTGGTGATGTCCGACATGATTAGGATTTGGGCTGTGGTTAGTCTTGTCTTGAGCTGCTGGAAGCTCTCTTCACATTTATCAGTCCAGTCAAACTTCTTGTCCTTCTTCAGCAGTTGTGACATTGGCCTTGCTATGCTTGAAAATCCTTCAACAAATCTGCGGTAATACCCCGCTAATCCAAGAAATGCACGGACCTCGGTCTGTGTGGTTGGGGCTTTCCGTTCTTCCACTGTTTTGATTTTGGCGGGATCTACAGCAATTCCTCATGCAGACAAGATATGTCCCAGGAATCCTACTTCCTTCAACCAAAACTCGCACTTGCTGAACTTGGCATACAACTTGTGCTGTCTAAGGGTTTCTAGGATAACCTCCAAATGTTGCTCATGTTCCTCTTCGGTTTTGGAGTAGATAAGGATGTCGTCGATGAAGACAACGACAAACTTATCCAAAAAGTTCATGAAGATCTTATTAATGAGGTTCATGAAGTACGCAGGGGCATTGGTTAATCCAAACGACATGACGTTGTACTCATATAACCCCTATCTGGTGGTGAAAGCAGTCCTGGGGATATCCGTTGCACGGATCTTCAGCTCATGGTAACCAGTCCTAAGATTAATCTTAGAGAACACGGTGGCACCGGTCAGCTGGTCAAACAGGTCTTCTATCTTTGGCAGGGGATATTTGTTCTTGATGGTGACATCGTTAAGCTTACGGTAATCCGTACATAAACGAGTGGCACCGTCCTTTTTGTCCACAAACAAAACTGGTGATCTCCAAGGTGATGCACTTGGTTGGATTAATCCTTTGGCTAGCATATCATCCAGTTGTTTCTTCAGCTCCACTAACTCTGTTGGGTTCATGCTATAGGCTCTCTGGGCTATAGGTCATGTTCCAGGGATTAACTCGATAATAAACTCGATATCCCGATCTGGGGGCATACCGGGTAGATCATCAGGAAACACATCAGGGTATCGACAAACGACCCTAATCTGATCCAAGGTTGGCTTGGCTACACTCTGGTTGCAGGTGAATTTTCTAGGTAATGTTTCAGATATGTGCTCCACTAATATTCTAGTGCTACTGGTCATGGTGATGGCCTTCTTGGCACAGTCTATCAATCCATGGTGTTTGGACATCCAGTCCATTCCCAGTACCACTTCCAAACCTTTGGCTCCCAGAACAATAAGTTTGCATAAAAATCTATTTCATGAATTCTGATAGGAACATCTTTGCAAATTTTTCTAGCTTTGGTTTTTGATCCAGGTATTTGAATTACCATAACATGTTTCAAACTGATGGGTTGAATTTTACTTGTGCATGCAAAATCTTCTGTGACAAAAGAATGCGATGCTCTCAAATCAAACAACACTCTGGCAGGTACTGAGTTGACAGAAAACATACCCAGTACGACGTCTGGTGCTTCCTGTGCTTCTTACGCGCTCATGTGAAAGAGGCGGCCGTTGCGGTTGTTGGGGTTGTTGGGGGTGAACTTCTTGCCGGTGGAGACACGGCGCTGCTGCTGTGCTGGTGTAGAGGTGTTGGCGGCGATCTTGGCTAGCCTCTTGGGGAACTCATTGGAGTAGTGTCCCACTATGCCGCATTCATAACAGGTGATGGTGGCCTTGTCCTTGGGAGTGACGGGGATAGCATTGCTCCCGGTCCTCGGGGCTGTGTTGGAGTTATTGGGGTTGTTGTTGGCGGGCTCTCGGCGGAGCGCGGTTGAAGTTGTTGTTGTGGTGCACATAGGAGTTGTTGTTGTTGTTGTGGTGGGGGCCTCCTGGCCTTGGGTTTCCTCCGCTCCGGTTCTGAAAACCGGGGCGTGACATCTGAGTCTGCGGCTTGTTGTTCCTGGGGTTGAAACCACCGCTTGAGCTGGGACGATACCATGGGGTATTGCTGGGCCCGCTTTGATGCATCATGCGGCGCTTTCGGTTCTCATTTGCTTGGTGCAGTTTGCCCTCCATCTAGATGGCAGAATCCACCAGTGCTTCCAGGTCGGCGAAGGGGATGTTGACTAAGACTGTCTGCATCTCGTCGTGCAGACCGTTGAGGAATCTCTCCTTTCTTTTCTCGGTGGTGTCGGTTTCATCGGGGCATACCTTGACAGGGTCAAGAACCTGTCGCGGTATTCTAGCACCGACATCCGTCCTTGCTTCAGTTCACGGAACTCATCCCTCATTTTCTTGATCAAGCCCGGGGGCACATGATACTTGCTGAACTTGAGCTTGAAATCAGCCCAAGTCATGATCTGACCCACGTTCATGGCACGGGTGCTGGTCCACCAAGCTCTTGCTGGTCCTGCGAGGTAGTGTGTTGCAAACAGCACCTTCTCATTTGCATCTACTCCAGCCACTTCCAAGTTGTTTTCCATCGTTTGCAGCCAATCATCTGCATCTAGAGGTTCTTCAGTCTTGCTGAAGACAGTTGGGTTGGTGTTTTGGAAATTCTTGAGTTTTGATCCCGGATGATCATGGTTTCCATGGCCCTGATTGGCGATCTGCTACAGTGCTGCTATGTTGGATTGTCTTTCTGCCCTTTCATCTTCTCTGTCAGCCAACAGAGTTTGCAGCAGTTGCATCATTGCATCTTGATTCGCACCGCGATTCGGAGGGGCCATCTGAACAGGTATATAGATCATGAGATAAGATGGAATTTTCTATGGCTTGTTTTGGTTAAGTTTAAAACTTAAAAACTGGAATTTTTTTGATGTTGAACATAAACACACAAACATTCATTCATTCATTCAGCATATATTACAAACTAACACACCCAACCAATGGTTTTAAGAACCATTCTTCTCATGCTACGATACAATGGACGGGATACAAACTCACACCTACTCATGTGAACTAGTGCACTACTCTTCATCATCTTCATCCACATCGATGGGAATGATCCCATCCTCTCCGGCATCCAGAAACTCGTAGTCCTCCTCATCAGTGAACTCATCCTCCTCAAAGTCGTCGTCATCACTCAGGAAGCCTTCGCCTCCCTGAATGTCTTCTCCTTCATCCTCCATCTCCCTCATTTGCTCTTCTGTTATCACCAGATTTTGGCCAAATCAGGAGATGGGCCATAATTGAGATGGGCTTGAATGGAGCGTCTTCAAAACGGCCTTGCACGAAGAGCTGATTGCCCGTGTCCTGTAAATTATAGTAGATTGCATCTTAGTTTAGAATTAAAAAGACAGAGTTTAACCCGTGCACGGTTAGGTGCACGCCCGAATTAGAAAGTCCCTTGGACTATAAATATGTACCTAGGGTTATCGAGAAAAGAGGACAATCACGTTCACAACAAACACAAATCAGGCGCATCGCCACCCCTTGTTTCGAGGGTTTCTTCCGGGTAAGCATCATGCTGCCTAGATCGCATCTTGCGATCTAGGCAGCGTACGTTTATTCGTTTATCTTGTGTTGCTCGTGCTGAAGCGTTGTTGATGGCGAGTAACACTACTTATCGTAGGTATTTTGGGGCTTGCATTGGTGCTTTTCTTACACATATTTGCTTAGCTATGCCGTCCCTCGATATCTAGCTGCCCTTATACCTATGTAGGTGTAAGGGCAGCACCTTGCTTGTTCGTCGTTTAGTAGATCCAATATGTTATAGTTGCTCCTTGTTTTCCAAGGATTAGTTTAATATCCGTATGGTTAGGCCTTGCAAACGGGTTGAATGATCCGGTAGTGCGTAAGGTATAGTTTGTTAGCTCTAAGAGGGATTGTTCCGGGAATTAACTTAATGTTGGTTTTTAGGCCTCTTTTAGGGTTAGCTTTCTATCATCTTTCGTGTCTATTAGGCTCAACTACGTGTAGGATGTTCCGATCATACGGTGCAAACCCTAAACTGTCGTGGATTGGTTTAACTTTGTGTTGATCAAGCAGGAGCCCCATGTCATCGTAAACCCAACGTGAATCATGGGGAGATCGGCTCTTTGAGCCGATCCACAGGGCAACCTGAGAGCCGACCGGGCTCGTATTTAATGTTTACGTGTCTACCATGCAGAGACTAATCGAAGCAATCCAACACCTTCCTGACCAGGTATAGGTCAGGTGGCACACCCTTGCAACCGCCAGGACGTGTGCCGGAACATTGCGGGACGACGTCGAGGGACCAGGGCCCACCCAGCAGTCTTGGCAGCCTCCCGACTCTTCGTGTTGCTTAACCACTGCTCGCGGTGGGTTTTGGCAGGCAACACATTCTGGCACGCCCGGTGGGACAATCTTCTACAACAACCACGTCAACACCTGCATCCGAGATGGCGGACGAACAGATCAAGTATGAAGATCTGCCTCCAGAGCACAAGAAAAAGTACAATGAGCTCAAGGCCATCTTCGAAGCCGATCTCATCGGCTCTTTCGAGAAGACCCGTTCGCACGGGATTAGGTTCAAAGGGTTCCAACCCGAAGGCGTGTTCGAGGGGATAGATCTGTCTCTCCCTTCGGAGGACCGTACCAGAGCCCTGCGCCAGGAAATTAACTATGCTGTGGCTCATTCTCTACATCGACATTCTGAGAGCCTGGTGAGCACTCTGGAGCGTGTTGCGCTTCGTGTGGTTCAAGAAATCATGAAGCATCAGTATTCTCCGCCAGGACCTGCTCTAGGGACTCACCAGGGAGAGATACCGTTCTACACTAGGCCACCACTGCCATACACGTTGGCGGCTCCACAGCAACAAGGGTCACCGGCGTACGTCTTCTACAAAGTTGGAGGTGATCCTGGCGATTACCAATTCTTGTATGAGCCTCCCAAGGAGATACCACATGGATACGTGTGCACATACGTGCCAGACTGCAACAACTGGATGAACCAGATTACAGCAGGAGGGATTGCTGCAGTAGGAGGGATTGCCACGCAGAGGGAGTTCGGAGCAGAGGGAGTTCTGGAGCAGATGTTGATAACAAAGGTGGCTAGCTAAATATGCCACCGAAACGAGTCATGAAAGCTCAACCGCTTCAGCTCCCACTGTGGATCAGATCAGTGCAATCTTGAGAGACTGTTGACGTCAGAAACCCACCGGCGGGCAGTGACTGGTCAACACCGTAGAGCCGGGAACAACTAGGGCTGCGGCTGGCCCCGTCCCTCGAGCGACGGCCCGCAAAGCCTCCCGGTCGCGCGCCGATGCGAATGGTGGGCGTGCCACCTGACCTATACTGGTCAGAAGGTGTGGATGATGCCTCGCTTAGTTTCCTGCAGGGCACACACGTACACGTTAAATACGAGCCTCGATCGCTCTCAGGTTATCCTGTGAATCGGCTCATGGAGCCGATCCACCCATGATTCGTCCAAGGTGGCCGAATATATGGTGGTCCTGCTTGATCAAAATAAAGCATATGAGATCCACGACGATTTGGGGTTTTCACCGCATAATCGGATCATCCTACTCACGATTGGGCCTCGCGCCCACGCACGGTGATCGTAAGTCAGCCCTAGACAAGGCCTAAAAACCAACACTAGGTTGATCCTCGGAACATCCTGTCTAGGGGCAGCAAACTACACCCTACGTGCCGCTGGATCCTCCAACCCTTTGTAAGGCCTAACTATTGCAGATATTAAACTAATCCTTGATGAATCAAGGAGCAATCGTAACGGATCAGATCTACTAAATAACGATCAAGCGGGGTGCCGCCCCTGCACCCATGATGAGGTACAAGGACGGCTAGATGTGCAAGGGTTGCACTACGACAGCATATGATACTAAGAACAATGCTAACCCTAACACATCTATGATAACTACGTTGCTCGCCATCAAAAAGGCTTCAGCACGAGCAACGCATGAACAACTAGGCAGGCTCGTGCTGCCTAGATCGCGAGATGCGATCTAGGCAGCATGGTGCTTACCGGAGAAACCCTTGAGACGAAGGGGTTGGCGATGCGCCGAGATTGGTTTGTGGTGAACGTTGGTTGTTGTTTATTCCATAAACCCTAGATACATATTTATAGTCCAGGGACTTTCTAATGTGGGCGTGCACCAAACCGTGCACGAGATAAACTCTAACTTCTACGTAGCCTACTATATTAAGATACACGGGCCAACTAGCCCAAACTCCGCGTATAAAGGCCGATTCACATATAGATTCTTCACGTCCATCTTGACCGCGGCCCACCTCTAACTCAGTCAAATTCCGGTGATAACACATGCCCCCTGGTTTTGATAATGATAATTGCAAAACCATATGCATTCTTCGAAGGGTCATGTCGTGGAAGAACCGTCGCAGTTTCCTTCATGATGACGCCTTGCCTCCTCGTCTTCCCTGCATGACTTGGTGATTCTGGCATTACGTCCTCGGGAACTGCTTAGGCATTAAACCACGTACTCTCCCTTTATTTAGCCACTTCTTGTAGCTTCACCGTCGGCACACCGAAAAAACCCACCTCCACCGCCATGACCTCCTCTTCGTCCTCTTCCTCATCAGGTCTTTCCACCCAATCCTCCACCTCCCGCGAGCCAACGCCTGAATGGGGTCCACAGGAGGCCCATGCGGCCGGCATCCGCCGCGCCATAGCCGACGGGGACGAGTCGACCCACGACTCCCTCGTTTGGTCCGAAGACGACCAATCTTTAACGGACGGGGAGAGCGACCTTCGCTTTCTTGCTGTCGGACAGTCGGAGGAGGAAAGCGACGACGACGGCTTCTCCTGGGACGGCTACTCTTCCACTGAAGAGGTGAAGGAAGAGGAGGAGGATACCACCTCCTCCGACGAACCGCCGGCCAAGCGTCTCTGCCCCTGGGCGGGCAACACCTGCGACTTCGACAGCGACTATGGCGACGCTAGCGAAGAAGATGAGGACACCGAAGGTCCCGCCGGTGGTTTCTCCAGCAGTGAGGATGAGCCGGCTGGAAGCAGCGCTGATGATGGCGAGGATGAGGACAGCAGCGGCCCTTAGCTAGGATAGAGTTAGGAGCAGTAGATGGGACAAAGTCCCTCCTAGCAACTCCCCATGAGAGCAATCGGCTCTTTATGTAAGAAATCTCCGCTTATCAATGAAGAAGTTCCTTTTAACTTGATTTTGTTGATTTCTTTTATACTGAGTCCGCCGATTGTCAATCCAGTAGATGCTTAATGAGCCGATGGCAATGGATTGCCAAACAGATCGATCTGATTGCTTTCCCAGATGTCGACTTGCAGTCCATGGAATTCAGACCCAAACTTTGAATCGAACAGGTCCGACGCGCAGCTTCGAGACCCCAAGGCCTTTAGACTTTTAACATCATCCGAATATGATGTTCGTCCTGATAACAAAACTCCTGGGTTAATGCTCCCAGGAAAGCCTGACCTCTGACGTTTGAAGCTGACACCTCTGCTCAACAAGTGTTTGCTCACAGCTTTTCCAGTAATGTCGCACTCCTGTGCCGCAACGAACTGGCCTAAGGTCTAACCACCGATGATGGCTCCTCCTTCGAACTCCTCCTGTCAACCCTGGTGGTTTTATTCTGCAATAACTCTCTCGTTCAGCATGGTTATGATGCAGAGACAGCCAATTTCAACACCATTGGCTCGCTGCCCCCCGAGCCTCGATCAAGGCGAGAGTGAGGTTACACCAGCTGCATTGGGCCACTATCAGCCCCTCTACTATGGTGCAGCGTCAGCCGATTTTAACCGAAATCGGTTGTTAACAGCAGAGAACTTCCCCCCAAGTCTCTTTGGTCCGATGAGGCAACCTTTGGTGGAAATGAAGTTCAGTCCAACTGGATGACCGCCGGTTGCTCTCGTGGTCCTAGTCTGATCTGCACATCCATGCTGTTCCTGATGTTTGGCCAGGGTTGTGATCCTCAAACCTGCCGGCAACACCCTAAATGAGAAAAAGGGCCGTCTTGGACACCCAAACTGATAATTCTGTCGATGCTGCCGAGCTTGAAGTCTTGCCGAAGGAATTGGAAGTCGTTGAAGAGAGGGTCCGAGTCGCCAGGCAATCTCAATGAAGGGCCTGCTCTGGCTAGGTTTCCGCTTAAATCCCTTGAGTCGATGGCCGTGCATCGGCTTTGAATCCTTAAGTCGATGACTACACATCGGCTGTGCTCAAAAATTTCTGTATTTTCGATTTTTTATTAGCCGATCGATTCATGAATCGGCTTCCCCTGGGTACATCCCTCGCGGTTTTGTACCTTCTCCGTGTATATGCCCCCCGAGCCGAATCCTTCAAGTGATTGAAGATATCGGCTTTTCAGCCAATTAAAGCTTTTCTCGCCACTCACCATGCGAAATAGCACATCAGTAAACAAGGGTGGTGCGAGTAATTTTAGCCGATCGCTGGAATCGTCTTCCCTTGTAGTCGTCGATCCGACCCTTTACATAATGTTGAGATTTCGAAAATCTATGGCAACGCGCCACCGGCCATCCTTTTTCTCCACAGGTATTACATTGGAGTCTTTTCAACGTACTTGCATGGCCTGATGAACCCGGCGTCCAACAACTTCTTGATCTCCTTCTTGACTTCCTCAATCTCCTCTAGCTCGTCAGCCGATGTAAACCCATACCCCAGCTTTCCATCGCCTTCTAGGTCAATGCTGAACACAGGTAAAGCGCGTGTTGAGGATAGCATTGGCCAATCGCTGGAGTTGGCGTCCCTTTTCATTGTTTGGGGCCGATCGTGTGGATCGGCCTCCTCTTCGCCTTTTCCGCGGGAGCGACTGCTCTCGGGCTTATCCTTGCAATGGCGATCTGCGAGCCCTGCCCTATTGATACCAGACGAGCCACCTGGCTCGCGTCTTATGCAGTGGCTGAGATCGACCATGTTGACTTCCGGAAACGGCTGCGTGTCAGCTTTCATGGCAAACTGATCGAAGAGTAACCGGCCTTGCTCTATCGCCATCTGAATCTGTCCACGCAAGACTTTGCAGTTGTTGGTGGCATGGGTGAACGTGTCATGCCACTTGCAGTATGGTCTGCCGTTCATCTCCTGTAACGTGGGGATTTTGTGGCCGTCGGGTAACTTCAGCTGTTTTTCCTTTAGGAGCCAATCAAAAATTTGCTCCGTTTTGCTCAAATCGAAGTCGAACCCTTTTGCAGGCTCTGGTTGCTTTGCCCCCCCAGATCCGCTCAGCACTAGTGAACTCCTGATCTCTTGCAGAACCTTCATCTTTGTCCTTCTTGATCAGGGTGACGTGCTTGTACTTGTTCTGGTACAAGTCTGGATGGTGTTGTTCATATGTTGTCCACTTCTGAACCATGTCTGTGATGCGTCGTCATCGGCTTTCCTTTGCTTAGGGCGCCACTCTTTTCTTTGTGGCCGACTTTCTTCATCCAGGGTTCGCTGAATTTTGGCGGCCAGGTCAGGCCGGGCCTTCCTCAGTGCGTGCAGATATAACCTTTCGGCTTCTTCCAACGCACGTAGTCGCTGAACCCTTCGTTTTTGGGAGCGGCTGAGCCCGTCGGACACCATCTTGGCCGATGATACTTATCCTCTTCATCATCGTCCTCTAGTTCTTCGTGATCTCCCATCTGAACGGACTCAGTATGCTTGCTCCAAGGCGGGAGAGGCCCTAGACGCTCGAACACGGACACCTTAGCTGTACCCTTCTTTTTGTTTACATTCTGGGCAATTGCCGATTGTTGGTAATCGGCTCATTCCCGAATCCCAGCAGTGTCTGAAGAAGGGGCAGTCCCAATGCCTATCCACGTTGTCCGGCTCCTCCCTCCCTCTGGCGCGACGTTCGTACCCGTCGTCGTGGCCGTTGTTCTGACGATACCTCCCGCCTGCATCAGACCGATGATTTCTTTGGTCGTCTTTGCCGTAGCGGCGACGTCGGTCGTATGGCTGATCATATTTGCTGATGAGATGCTCAGGTAATGGGCGTGGATGCCGTATGTTTCTCACCTCCTCCACGGCCAGGTACCGTTTATTGTCGTCTTGGGGCCGGCCACGTGGAACGGCCTTCTCTTTCTCTTTGCCACGAGCGTGGCTGCTCTCTGCTTTGTCCGCGTCATGGCGAATCACGAACCCCGCCATATTGGCATCGAAAGAGAACCCTGGTTCTCTTATGGAGTGGCTGAGATCGACCGTGTTGACACCAGGCAACGGACGTGTGTCTCCATTGAGCTTGATGCCGTGCGAACGGGTCTTCTCCCAGGAGCCGACGAGTTCGGTTCCGAGGACCGCCTTGACCTTGTTATGCTTCTTCTGGAGCTTGTCAGCCAGGTCCTCGTACTCGACCGGAATGCTTTCCGCCATCTCAGATGTAGATGGCGATGTGGTGGATGTAGAGGATGGTCCCACCGGGCGTGCCAGAATGTGTTGACGCGAAACCCACCGGCGGGCAGTGACTGGTCAACACCGTAGAGCCGGGAACAACTAGGGCTGCGGCTGGCCCCAGTCCTCGAGCGACGGCCCGCAAAGCCTCCTGGTCGCGCGCCGATGCGATTGCAAGGGCGTGCCACCTAACCTATACCTGGTCGAAGGTGTGGATGATGCCTCGCTTAGTTTCCTGCAGGGCACACACGTACACGTTAAATACGAGCCTCGATCGGCTCTCAGGTTATCCCGTGAATCGGCTCATGGAGCCGATCCACCCATGATTCGTCCAAGGTGGCCGAATATATGGTGGTCCTGCTTGATCAAAATAAAGCATATGAGATCCACGACGATTTGGGGTTTTCACCGCATAATCGGATCATCCTACTCACGATTGGGCCTCGCGCCCACGCACGGTGATCGTAAGCCAGCCCTAGACAAGGCCTAAAACCAACACTAGGTTGATCCTCGGAACATCCTGTCTAGGGGCAGCAAACTACACCCTACGTGCCGCTGGATCCTCCAACCCTTTGTAAGGCCTAACTATTGCAGATATTAAACTAATCCTTGATGAATCAAGGAGCAATCGTAACGGATCAGATCTACTAAATAACGATCAAGCAGGGTGCCGCCCCTGCACCCATGATGAGGTACAAGGACGGCTAGATGCGCAAGGGTTGCACTACGACAGCATATGATACTAAGAACAATGCTAACCCTAACACATCTATGATAACTACGTTGCTCGCCATCAAAAAGGCTTCAGACGAGCAACGCATGAACAACTAGGCAGGCTCGTGCTGCCTAGATCGCGAGATGCGATCTAGGCAGCATGGTGCTTACCGGAGAGACCCTTGAGACGAAGGGGTTGGCGATGCGCCGAGATTGGTTTGTGGTGAACGTTGGTTGTTGTTTATTCCATAAACCCTAGATACATATTTATAGTCCAGGGGACTTTCTAATGTGGGCGTGCACCAAACCGTGCACGAGATAAACTCTAACTTCTACGTAGCCTACTATATTAAGATACACGGGCCAACTAGCCCAAACTCCGCGTATAAAGGCCGATTCACATATAGATTCTTCACGTCCATCTTGACCGCGGCCCACATCTAACTCAGTCAAATTCCGGTGATAACAGAGACCAGTTCGGCATCCTGCCGAAGAAGTGAACAATCGGCTACTCCAAGCCGTATCCCAACGACTATAACCTGATCCCACTACCGCCTAAATATCGGCTCCCTGACTTCACAAAATTCAGTGGATCAGAAGGGTCTAGCTCAATCGAGCACGTGAGCCGAAATTTGGCATAGTTGGGCATGGTCTCAGCTTCGGACCAGCTACGTGTGAGGTTCTTTTCGCAATCTCTCACGGGCCCAGCTTTTGGGTGGTACACCTCGTTGCCACCAGATTCAGTTCGGACGTGGAAGCAGCTGGAAGAACAGTTCCACATACAATATCATTCAGCTACCGAAGCCGGCATTGCCGATCCGACGCAGTACGGCAGAGGCGAGGAGAGACCGTGTCTGAATACATTCAGCGTTTCAGACTGTCAAGAACCGATGTTATTCTTCGTTTATCTGAAAAGGAAGCCGAGCTGGCAATAGCAGGCCTCTCAGCGCCGCTCAAGGATCTGACTTTCCAAGCAGTACAATTCATTGGCGCACATGGTTCAGAAATTGACATCGTATGAACAGCGCCACCCAGAATTGTACCAGGACAAGTTCAAGCGCATCGCCCTGGTCGAGACGGAAGAAGATGAAGACTCTGCAGAAGATCAAGAGGTCGCCGTAGCTGAATGGGCTCGGGGGGCAGTACCCATGTCCTGCAAATGGGTGAAACAACCAGGGCCTGCAAAGGGGTTTGACTTTGATTTAAGCAAAACGGAGCAGATTTTTGATTTGATGCTGAAGGAAAAACAGCTGAAGTTACCCGAAGGCCACAAAATTCCCACGTGAATGGCAGGCCATACTGCAAATGGCATCATACGTTCACCCATGCCACCAACGACTGCAAAGTACGCACAGATTCAAATGGCGAACAAGGCCGATTACTCTTCGGTCAGTTTGCCATGAAAGTTGACACGCATCCGTTTCCTGGCGTCAACATGGTGGATCTCAGTCACTGCAAGCGAGCCAGGCTTCTCTTTTGATATCAACATGGCAGGGCTTGCAGACCGCCATAGCAAGGATATAGCAGAGAGCAGTCACCCCGTGGCAAAGATAAAGCGGAGGCCGATCCACACGCGACGGCCCCCAGCATGTTGACAGACGGTACTTGACTGAGGAAGAAGTGAGAAGCGTGCGGTATCAACGACCACTCTCCGCACATCTCCTTAACAAATATGAGCAGCAGTATGACCGTCGGCACCACGACGTAGATGATGAAAGATATCGTCGGTCGATGCAGATGACAAGAAGTATCGTCGATACGATAGAGACCACGAAGGGTATGTGCGTCAAGCTAGACGGAGGTCGAGAGAGCAAGAGGACATGGATAAGCATTGGAACTGTCCTTTCTTTAAACACTGCTGGGACTCAGGAATGAGCCGATTGCCTACAATCGAGAACTGCCCAGAATGTAGACAGAAGAAGGGAACGAATGAAGTATCAGTGTTCAAGCGTCTAGGGCCTCTGCCACCTCAGAACAAACGAGCTGAGTCATCTCAAGATGGAGATTTCGAGGAGTCAGAAGAAGAAGAAGAAGACAGATATCACCGGCCTCGGTGGTGTCCTGATGGACTCAGCCACTCCCAGAAGCGTAGGGTACAACGGCTACGAAACTTAGAGGAAGCCGAGGCTCAGTACCTATATACGTTGAGGAAAGCACGGCCCGATCTGGCCGTGAAAATTCAGCAAACATTGGAGACAGAGGCACGACCACAGAAGAAAGTGTGGCGCCCCAAGCAGACAAGAGCCGATGCAGCGGCATCGGCTGATACAAACATGGTGTTCATACTCCCGTCAGAATTTTGTGCTCCAAAAGACGAGGAGGTGTCAGTGTACGCTTGATGCGGTCCACGGCCATCATCTTTGAGAAGCCGCGAGATAGAAGCTACAGCATTTGAAAGCCCTATACCTGAAAGGTTACATCAATGGACAGCCTATCGGCAAGATGTTAGTTGATACAGGAGCGTCAGTCAATATAATGCCGTACTCTATGCTACGACGTTTGGGACGTTCCAATGAAGATCTGATCAAGACCAACGTCACATTAAGCGATTTCAACGGCCAAGCGTCGAAGCAAAGGGTGTTCTGAACGTAGACCTGACTGTAGGCCGAAAAACCATCCCTACGTCGTTCTTCATCGTCGACAGCAAAAGCACTTACGCTGTTCCGCTAGGGAGAGATTGGATCCACGCTAATGTTGCATTCCATCCACAATGCATCAGTGCATCATACAATGGGATGGAGATGAAGTGGAGGTTGTTCATGCAGATGACTCGATCGAGATCTCATTAGATGCCATGAATATTTGGGATGCAAACGACCAAGAGCCGCTCTCTGGACTTAATTTAGACGGCTGTGAGTGCATCGAAGCTTCAAAAAAACGGGGTGAGGCTGGTCTTATCCACTGGCCTGACAGAGTAGCAAGATCCAAGTCTATGGACATACGTGACAAGGCCGATCCCAGCGATCGACCCCAAATAATAAAAAGCAAAGATCTTACCTCAAGATTGTCACGTGGCCATAGTAGAGAACCAAAAAGTTGTAAACCCGCATTGAACGTTGCAATGAAAAAGGAGGCCGATTCTAGCAATCGGCCAAAATTATCCTCAACATGCCTTTTGCCTGTGTTCAGCATTGATCTAGCAAGCGATGGAAAGCTGGGGTATGGGTTCACATCAGCTGATGAGCTGGAAGAGATTGACATTGGTCCTGGGGATAAGCCACGACCAACATTTATCAGCAAAAAGTTGGATCCACATCTGAGGAGCCGGTTGATAGCCTTGTTGAAAGAGTACCCAGATTGTTTTGCATGGGATTATACAGAGATGCCTGGGTTAGACAGAAGTATCATTGAGCATCGGCTCCCTCTGAAGAAAGGATTTCGGCCATTCCAACAACGAGCACGACAGATGAAGGCCGAAATCTTGGTGGAAGTCAAGAAGGAGATCGAGAAGATGTTGGACGCTGGGTTCATCAGGCCATGCAGGTACGCTGAATGGATTTCCAATGTCGTACCTGTGGAGAAGAAGGATGGCCGATGGCGTGTCGCCATAAATTTTCGGAATCTCAATAGTGCCACTCCAAAGGATGAATATCTGATGCCAGTAGCAGACACATTGATCAATGCAGTTGCTGGTCATAAAGTTTTAAGCTTCATGGATGGCAATGCCGGGTAGAATCAAATCTTTATGGCTCCAGAAGATATAAACAAGACTGCATTCAGAGTTCCAGGATCGGTGGGCTTGTTTGAATATGTAGTCATGACATTTGGACTGAAGAATGGCGGCGCAACTTACCAAAGAGCCATGAATTACATCTTTCATGATTTAATCGGCAAATTGGTGGAGATTTACATCGACGACGTGGTGGTGAAGTCTGTTTCGGTGGACAGACACTTCGAAGATTTACGACACGTCCTGGACCGAACTAGGAAGTTCGGACTAAGAATGAATCCAACGAAGTGTGCCTTTGGTGTGACGGCCGGTCAGTTCTTGGGTTTCTTGGTTCATGAGCGTGGAATCGAGATCGGCCTAAAAAGCCAAGAGGCAGTGCGAACGATGAAGCCACCCACCACGAAGAAGGAGCTCCAATGTCTCATCGGCAAAATCAATTTCGTCAGAAGGTTTATCTCCAACTTGTCAGGACGAATCGAGTCGTTCATGGGATTGGTCAAAATCAAATCTGATGAGGAGTTTCGCTGGGGGGCAGAGCAACAACGAGCATTCGACGATATCAAGGAGTACTTGACGAAGCCACCTGTGTTGGTTCCACCGCAGCAAGACAGACCCTTCTACATCTACTTATCAGTAGCTGACACTTCCATCGCGTCAGTAGTAGTACAGGTTTATGATGGTCTGGAAAAAGTGGTTTTCTACCTCAGCAGAAGGATGTTGGATGCAGAAACGAGGTACCTTGAGATCGAGAAGTTGTGCCTCTGCTTGTTCTTCACCTGCACCAAGATTCAGCACATCTTGCTGAAAGCAGAAATCATCGTCATATGCAAATCGGATGTCATCAAGCATATGCTGTCGGCTCCTGTGTTGAAAGGCCGACTCGGCAAATGGATGTTTGCTTTATCGGAATTTGATATCCGGTATCAGCCTGCGAAAGCAGTCAAAGGACAAGCGTTGGCCGATCTTATTGCCGAACGAATCAACACGGACGTAGCAGCATTATCTGTGCGTGCATGGACCATGTTCTTCGATGGATCGGTCTGTACGGATGGGTGCGGCATCGGCGTGCTACTCGTGTCGCCTCGGGGGGCAACGTATTCCTTCTCCATCAGGATATCTACCCCTTGCACCAACAATGTTGCTGAGTATGAAGCGATGTGCAAGGGAATGGAGTTGCTATTGGACGCAGAGGCAGTTGAGATCTTCGGGGATTCCAAGTTGGTGATTTCTCAACTCACGGACGAGTATAAGTGTGAGAGCGAGTTGCTCTTCCCTTTATGGATGCAATGCCGTGAGCTGATGGCACAGTTCAGATACATCAACTTCCATTGGATCCCAAGGTCGCAAAATACCGAGGCGAACGACCTCGCACAAACGGCGTCAGGATACAAGGACATAGCCGATGGAGCCGATTTTCATGTGCAATTCATGGAACCCGATGATTGGAGAGCCGATATCTTCAATTATTTGAAAGATCCGGCTCGGGGGGCACCTAAACGGATAAGATACAGGGCCATGAAGTACGTCCTGATCGGTGATGACATGTTCTACAGGACTTTGGAAGGGCTACTTCTCAAATGTTTGGGACCAGCCGAGTCCAATCGGCTCTTGCATGAGGTGCATGAAGGTGCCTGTGGAACTCACCAGTCGGCTCATAAGATGAAGTGGCTGATCAGGCGATCGGGATTTTATTGGCCCACCATGCTTGAAGATTGTTTCAAGTACTATAAAGGGTGTCAAGCATGTCAGAAGTTTAGGAGCATTCAGATGGTACCTGCATCAGCGATGAATCCTATCATCAAGCTGTGGCCGTTCCGAGGGTGGGGCATGGATATGATCGGCAAGATACATCCTCCTTCGAGCAAAGGCCATGTATGGGTTCTGGCCATTACAGATTATTTTACTAAATGGGTGGAGGCCTCCGTCCCTATGAAGGCAGTGGCATCATCAGATGTTATCGATTTCGTGAGGGAGCATGTCATTCACAGATTTGGTATTCCCCAGACTATCACGACCGATGGAGGTTCGGTCTTCATTTCTAAGGAGTTTAGAAAGTTTTGCGAGGATATGGGAATCAAGCTGATCCGATCGTCTCCATACTATGCTCAAGCAAATGGACAGGCTGAAGCATCCAACAAAAGCTTGATTGAAAACGGAACATCGACGAACATCCTAGACGTTGGCACGAGGTATTGTCAGAAGCGTTATGGGCTTATCGCATGTCGTGTCATGGAGCAATAAAACCTCGCCATACCATCTGGTCTATGGACAAGAAGCTGTGTTACCCTGGGAAATCAAGGTTGGGTCGAGACGGGTTACATTTCAGAATGATTTGACTACTGAAGAATATGCAGCCCTGTTGAGTGATAGCATTGAGATGCAACGGAACTCAGACTATGGTCGCTTGATAAAATCAAGGAGAATAAAGCCAAGGTGGCTCGCGCGTATAATAAGAAGGTGAAGCCAAAGGAGTTCCAGGTTGGTGATCTGGTATGGGAAGCTGTCTTGCCGTTGGGGACTAAGGATAAAATGTATGGTAAATGGTCTCCAAATTGGCACGGCCCGTACAAAGTCGATCAAGTTTTAAAGGGTAATGCATACATGCTCGAGCAGTTGGATGGTGTGAAGTTCCCAGTGGCCGTCAATGGTCAGCATCTCAAGAAATACTTCCCAAGCATGTGGGATGATGGGCAGTAAGATGTGGAGGCCGATACACGAAATCGGCCAGTAAAATTTTTTTAAAATTCTTGAGAAACAGCCGATGCACAGACATCGACTTTAGAATAAAAACAGCCGATGCGCAGTCATCGACTATAGAGGATAAGACTGTCATAAGAAAGTATCAGGGCACCATTCGTTTTTGAGGAACAACTGGTTTTATTGGCGTTTTGAGGAAAGACCGATGTGTTGCCATCAGCTTGTTGAGGAATCCTTCTTCATTGATTAAAAAGGGGATTTCTTACAAAGAGGAGCCGATTGCTCATGAAAGGGGGAACAAAAGGAAAACAGATTGCTACTGCTAATCCTATGGTAGTAGTCCCTACTCTAAGGGCTGTCGCTGTCCTCGCCGTCGCTGTGGTAGCCGCCATCGCTGCTGCTGATGACGAGTTCTTCGTCGCTGCTGCCGTAGCCTTCAACAGGGGCTTCTTCCTCTTCATCATCGTCGTCTTCATCGTCATCTGACCAAGCCCAGCCGCAGAAGCGCTTTGCCGGCGGCTCGTCGGAGGAGGTGTCGTCCTCCTTTTCCTCCTTCTTGTCGGAGGAAGGGTCGTCGTCCTCATCATCCTCTTCCTCCTCTTCGACGGAGGAGGTGAATTTACCCCGGAAGGAGAGGTCCTCATCACTCTCCGCCTCCAGTTCTCCGTCAATGAGGAACCGGAGGTCGTCTTTCACGTCAGTCAGGGGCATGCCACCATCTGACCAGATGAGGTCCTCGGGTGAGCCGTGTGGCATGAAATCGAAGTCCCACTCCTGCTCATCCCAATGCTTGGGAGCGCGCCTATTGTACGCCTCCATCTGGTTGTGCTCTGGAATCGACTCACTCGAGGAAGAAGACTGGAAGGAAGCGGAAGAGGAGGAGGAGGAAGACATGGCTGTGGAAGAGGGTTTTTCGGGCCGATGGCTGGTGCAGAGCAGAGGATGGGGAAGCGAACTGCTCAACGCGGTTTAAGTAAAGGGGACGTGGTGGAAATTTAATGCTATGGTAATTTCCGAGGACGTGGTGCCAAAACGGTCGAATCGTGCAGGCAAGTTGAAGTGGCAAGGCGTCATGATGAAGAATACTGCGACGGTTCTGCTCTGCCACGACATGACCCTTCGAAGGAAAAACAAAGTGGTTTTGAAATTATCATTACCAAAACCAGGGGGCATGTGTTATCACCAGATTTTGGCCAAATCAGGAGATGGGCCGTAATTGAGATGGGCTTGAAGATATACACGTGGAGCGTCTTCAAAAAGGCCTTGCACGGAGAGTTTGGGCTAGATTGCCCGTGTATCTGTAAATTATAGTAGATTGCATCTTAGTTTAGAATTAAAAAGACAGAGTTTAACCCGTGCACTGTTAGGTGCACGCCCGAATTAGAAAGTCCCTTGGACTATAAATATGTACCTAGGGTTATCGAGAAAACAGGACAATCACGTTCACAACAAACACAAATCAGGCGCATCGCCACCCCTTGTTTCGAGGGTTTCATCCGGGTAAGCATCATGCTGCCTAGATCGCATCTTGCGATCTAGGAAACGTACGTTTATTCGTTTATCTTGTGTTGCTCGTGCTGAAGCGTTGTTCATGGCGAGTAACACTACTTATCGTAGGTATTTTGGGGCTTGCATTGGTGCTTTTCTTACACATATTTGCTTAGCTATGCCGTCCCTCGATATCTAGCTGCCCTTATACCTATCTAGGTGTAAGGGCAGCACCTTGCTTGTTCGTCGTTTAGTAGATCCAATCTGTTATAGTTGCTCCTTGTTTTCCAAGGATTAGTTTAATATCCGTATGGTTAGGCCTTGCAAACGGGTTGAACGATCCGGTAGTGCGTAAGGTATAGTTTGTTAGCTCTAAGAGGGATTGTTCCGGGAATTAACTTAATGTTGGTTTTTAGGCCTCTTTTAGGGTTAGCTTTCTATCATCTTTCGTGTCTATTAGGCTCAACTACGTGTAGGATGTTCCGATCATACGGTGAAAACCCTAAACTGTCCTGGATTGGTTTAACTTTGTGTTGATCAAGCAGGAGCCCCATGTCATCGTAAACCCAACGTGAATCATGGGGCGATCGGCTCTTTGAGCCGATCCACAGGGCAACCTGAGAGCCGACCGGGCTCGTATTTAATGTTTACGTGTCTACCATGCAGGAGACTAATCGAAGCAATCCAACACCTTCCTGACCAGGTATAGGTCAGGTGGCACGCCTTGCAACCGCCAGGACGTGTGCCGGAACATTGCGGGACGACGTCGAGGGACCAGGGCCCACCCAGCAGTCTTGGCAGCCTCCCGGCTCTTCGTGTTGCTTAACCACTGCTCGCCGGTGGGTTTTGGCAGGCAACATCTTCTTGAGCCTGGACAGTTGCCTCCAAGGAGACTATCTTTGCGCGGAGGCGCGCAATGGTAGCGTCCTTCTTGGCACGCTGCAGGCGGAGTGACTTGCGGTCCTTGTTGAGCATCTTGATAGCATCGACATGCTGAGCCAATGCCATGTGAGTCTGGTTGGCGTAGCCACGCGCATTGTCCAGCTCCCTCTGGGGCTGGAACAACATAAAGTCCAGGTGATCCACGTGATGCCTCAACTGGGGGTGGAACGGCAAGTCCATGGGTGCTCCAGTAGGATCAAGCCTTGCTAGATGAGCAAAGCGAGATGCTTGTATTGCCACCGCATTCTGTCCGCACAGACGGGCAAGTGCTTCCTGAAGAGCACGAGCGAGTCCGTCCAGCCAGTTGCTTTCCCTGAAGGAAAAGAGGATCCTCTCAGAAGTAGGAGGCTCCATCTTGCCCCTCAAGTCAGCGGTGATAACCCACTGAAGTTCCCCTCCGTGCTGGTCGTTGACGTCGACTCCGTAGAACTCGGGGTGTGGGCGTCCAAGAAACTCCGATAGGGCATCGAGGTCCCTCTCGAAGATCAAGTCCCCACCATTCCCTAGCTGGTAAAACTTGGTGTTGGCTCCTTCCATCTGAAAGTGAAATGGATGAGTAAGTTAGAGATGTGAACAAGTGTGGCAAAATTTTAGGTAGAGTTATAAGGAAGAGCATGGCTTATCATTTTTAGAAAAGGTCTCAAAGAGGAGAAAGTGAATAAGTTTTTCAGAAATATTCACTTAATTTGTTTTTGAAACTAAGTTTTTCAGAACGTCCATTCTAAACTAGGGTCTCCTAAGGTCAAACAATGGCTCTGATACCAACTTGTCAACACCCGGATTTTTAAGTCCGAATGTCTATTATGTCATTCATCGCAATCCCGGGAATATTGTTGTTGGGAGACATAACAGTTGATATCATAAGTCATCATTCATTACAAACCACCATTGTCTTACAAAAGGGGATCACATGATCCAATATTAAACAAATAGTTGATCTATTGATCAACGAACAACATAGTAGCGGAAGCGTAATAAAAGTGGACTATCTAGTTCCACAGGCCAACGCTTGACGTTAGGCGAACTCCTAGTTGTGGTAGACGTACTGCTGGCCGTCATCTTCATATTGCTGCTCCTCTTCATATTCTAGCCATTTGAATAGCCAGGGACACAGTCGTGAGTACTTTAAAGTACTCGAAAACTAATACTATTGTAATCACTATCAATTTTATTAAGGGAATGCTAAGCTCTAGGTTTATTTGCATAAATCCAATTTTAGTTCATAAGCATTTTATAAAGACTTTATACGCTACCTAACTCAAGTGGGAACATTAGTGTCATTCCCACAACTCAGTTGTGTTTCAAAAATTCAAGTCACCATCTTAAATTCAACCATCATTTTCAAGAAAAGATGTAATGACGGAACAGTATGGCCTTTCCAATTGTCCGTAACCGTGGACACGGCTATTCGAATAGTTTTACACTCTGCAGAGGTTGCACACTTGTGCCACAACATTAGATTACATCCGTCAAGGATAACCTTGAATGATCGTAACTCAGTACGCGGATCATCAACCCTAACCTTTCATTTACACATCCTAGTACAGGCACCTCTCCCCATGAGCTTGGCCTCCCAGTGAAGACAAACCGTCAGCCTGGGAACTGCACAGGGCTTGGGCCGGACAATTCACCTCATTCACGTCCTTTCACATCATTTCACATTTAACGGAGGCAGCCTCGGCATAACCCCTATGACGCTTGTTTAGAGGGAACCCATACTAAGACATATAAACTTTTAGTTAGACCCTACCCATAATCAGGTATTGTGGGGGTACTTGTAGATTGGAATGGTATCGCATCCGAACCCAACCATTAGTTTTTAGCGAATTCACCAAGTCATTCATTTCATTCAAGTCATATTCACCTTCAAATCTTTTCAAGTCATTTCACTTCACCATGTTCCCATCTAGAGTAGTCAATTTTATTTATTTAGCACTAGCCACTAGTCATGAGGGGTGCTATCTAGCTTTAATTGCCATAGGCTAACTTTGATGATCTTGTTCTACTCTAGACCAAGTGAATCATGAAACAGAAAGTACTTTGATAAAACAAAAGTAGTAAGACTTGTAAGTAAAAGCTTGTGATAAAAATTTGGGATGGGCTTATCTATTATATTATTAAAACAACAAACAATCTACGGTGCAGATTAGCTAAACATAATTCATATAAAAAATCAATAGCCCAGATTAACTAGCGGACGCCGGAAATTCTACGGAAGAAAGAAAATTGCCACGTCTCCACCTATATATCTTAACAGAAACTGTATCCCTTTGGCCAATGCAAAACCTAAACGTATATATCCAATCTTCCTCAGCTTGCAGCCACAGCTCCGCCGATGGGCGATGGTGGAAACCAGTGGTGCGGTCTGCATGGAGTCTGCCGCCATGGATTAGCCACAAGACTGCGGAAGTCGTATCTGAAAATATGTTGTCTGCTGCCATGGATTAGCCACGAGGAGTTCAGACTCCATGCAAGTGTGCCTACGTTTGAAAGTTGCATTGGCTTTAATTCGGCGCACAACCGTGATCACAGATTCCACGGGAAGCTTCACACGAAGGGCGCCAGCTGCGGGAAGAACAATCCGAATAAATTATCTGGTGATTACATATACAGGCCATCCTTCAATTTGTTGTCGGGCATGGTAGTGGTTCTCCGGCGGACCAACTCCATCACCTCACCGTCGATCAAAACTTCAGGTTTGGTATTCTGCTTCCTTAATTAAACTTAAATACCCACGTTCCTATCTTCAATTATAGTGATACTTCACGATGCATGTGGATGCAATTAGTTCATCTGAATTTAGATCGTTAGCTGCTTTATGTGTGATCTGTGATGCTCAATGGGTTAGATGAAACTTAGAAAAACATGATATTTACGATCTGGTCATAGCATACACATATCAGCTGATCACCCGATGAACATGGCTTCAACTGACTTGATTTTCTGATGTAATTGTATTCAGAACGCAGATATCAAACCAGTATAGTGACAAATAATAAGAACGCAGATATTCAGAACTAGCCTTCCTCATCTCTCCTCCTCAAAGTATGTACGTTGTTCTGGATTCAGTTTTTTGTGATGATATAATTATATTATACAACATGTACTTGATTAAACTAAGATCACAGTTGGTAATCCTTTGCACATCGCTACATATGGTATAAAACTTTGAAGGTGGACGTACATCAACAGCAGCATATAACCTCAGGAAACATGTCCTTATTTGCCATAGGTCCTCTGCATCGCAAATGCTTACTTTTTTTTGCCGAGCGAGATTACATTAAAACTGGGGAAAAACTCTCTGCGAAATAAGCCTCTCGGCAAAGATCAAAACCTCACGACAAAGGATGGCCTTCGGCAAAGAAGCGGAAAAATTCACGGCAAAGAATCACCTTCAGGAAAGAAGTTGCCACGTGTCCCCGTCATTCGTGCTTTCGCGGAGAATACAAGCAAAGATATTTGCCGTGAGCTATTTCCTATAGTGATATGATGTTTTATCGCATCAGTAGCAGATACCACCACTCACAGATCACCAACATGTCAGCCTGCCAGGTACTGATTTTTTTGTAATTATATATCTACAAAAGGTTATTTTAATTATTAGTTATTTTAATTTTCTCATTGATTTACTAATAAAAATTACGACACTAAAAATGTCACAATTTCAGCAAGTCTAATGGACAAATTGTTTCTGCTAAAATTGGTAAACGGGCCAACTTCAAAGGAATGGCTGCCATTCAAGGGAATTTTGTCTCAGGTGGAATTTATATTACATAGTATTTTGTATGTTATATGATTAGGTTTGGAATGTGCCATATGTAGGTAAAACATCTAATCAAGAAAATAGACCAGAATATTTATAATAATTTATGAAAAGGTCATTTACAAGTATTATTCACATTCTTATTTGTATTTTTGATAACATGCTAACTACGATATCATGCAATCAAATCCCAACACGATTGTAGGTTTGCAAGGCCAAGGAATAGTAGATTTGCAGGGCCAAGGAATACTAGATCATGAGTCTCGATGATTGATTGATGCAGCTTTCCAACAACGGCAGAAGCAAGTATTGAACTACATCTGCAGTGTAGACGATCAATTCAGATGTGAAAGGTCCCTATGATGACGCCTTTTATTGATCTCGCGCCAAAATGTTTACTGGGTAGCGAGGTCTAGACGATAAGCTTGATATCGATCTGGCGACAAGTGACAGCATCTACAAAATAGATTCATTTTCATCCACATCTCAACAAAGCTATTACAACATTTACCGGAGTATCATTTTTCGGCCTGCACTGATGTTTAGCTCTAGCTCAACAGCAGAGCGCAACAACATCTATAATGGGGCATCAGTGCTGCTGTGGTTTCCAGGTACTCCACGCAGCGGTCATGGACCTAAAGACCGACAAAGTGAAACTTTGGTCTTCGGGCAGTCCAGCACCAAGAGCCACTACTACACCGACGGAGTTGAGCAGTTAAATCCTGAAAGGATAGTATAAAGGCTGACTATATAATCCAAATATCTCAGTTATTTAGGTTCATGAGCATCTGCCAGACGTACTAGATGGATTAATCTCTTGCAATTCATAAAGGAGACATATACTAGCTGGATATGATCCTTCGTCTGAAGGATTAATGGCAACTCAGGAGCGGGTACAAATCAATAGCATGTTACATTTCCATGGTCGACTGTGATGCATACAGTGCGAGCTCACGCCCGCTTAAACACCTGACTTAACCCAAGTCTTCGTATCACCGCAGACTGCACCAAGTACGTGACTTTCAATTTATTTTTCCGTCAGTTCTGAAGAGCGATATAATTCACGCCACTCTTTCATCAAAGATTCTAAATGCTAATTTGGCAACTTCAAAGTTGTAGAATCTACATAAAACATTGTCCGGTAAGAATTCAATTAATATTGCTTTTGGGTACAAAGTATAATTTAAGGAGGTGAAGGATTCATCATATTTTTTAATTTTAAAATTATGATACGTTCTTGATGTGTTTTGTGTTTTTATCGTACATAATATGTTTTTAATATCTCAAGAGAAAAAACATAATTAGAAATTTAAATTCTTCATATCATTATATAAAATAAAATAAATCATTTAACTTAATGAACATATAAAGTCACAATACAGTAAAAAATAGCAACATGAGCCCTATGAGGGAGTTATAAAGACAATGTTATAGCATTTTCTAATTCAACTACTCCATAGATGAAAACATAAAAATATTAGTTAGACTTTCATTAGTACATGGGGAAGAATGCATTGCACCAATAAAATAATGCATCTATCTAGCCTTAATGATAAGGCAGACGAAGGAAGAAAACATAAACATGAGTGTGATTTTATATTTAGTTATTTAGTTCACAAAAAAACAAACTACGAAAAGAAAATTCACACTACTAAACCAAAAATATACATTGAGGGGAATATGTGTGAACACACTTCCTAACTTTAGATATTAATGTGTATTATTATTCATAACTATATACAAACAGATGATGATAAATAATGGCAAAAAGTTATATAGGAAAGAAAATGACAAAAGCTAAAACATCATTCACAACTCATATATCTCGAAAACCTAGCCGCGCAAATGCGCGGGTCAACCTGCTAGTTAAACATAAAGTAAAGTGTGGGGGGTGCTTTGCTCTTGTGGAGCTTTGCACTTTGCAAGAATATTAGCTTGCCTTGATTGGTGTACTGGTCAAAGTGTTCTTCCTCTCCTTGGAAGTAGACCTCCTCCTCCTCGGTGTATTCCTCGGTACTAGCGTCTACAAACGAATACGATACACACAATCACCACACAAAGTTTAAGTACTAGACTAAGCACACACATGAGTCACTCAAACTAAACTATCATCACAACATGCTCACTATGTGAGTTGACTTTGTTTTATTCTTAAGAAAAATAATTTCCTCTCATTATAAATATTAATTAGTGTTTCTATTTAATTCTTGAGAGAAATCATTTCCTCTCATTGAATCTTGTTAAGATTTAATTTCCTTCATTAAAAATATATGACCTAGGTTGACCAAAGTCAACCTCTTCATAATTATCACTTGGGAAAATGATTTAAATGAGGTGATGAACCTCATGTATTTTAACAACACATGGTAATGATTTAATATCATCAACTAATTCAATATGAGATTTAATTGACCATGGTCTCCACCTCATGTTGACTTAGTTGAGACAAGATTTAAATGAGAGAGAAGCTCCCATACATTTTAATCAATAATATTGCACATTTAAAAAGAACTAGTAATAGCCATAGGGTAATTTTCTAAACTAGGCCATGATCATACAAACAACTATGTTATATTTTTGTACATTTGGATAGACAAAGTGAAATATGATTTTTGAGAGTTGGAATCAACTCAAAAGCATTTTTAGTTAATTTTTAATAATTGTTTGAAGTTACAAAAGGCCATGCCTTGTTATTTTTATCACATTTATTCTATAAATACTCTAGAGTTGAGACCAGTGTAGTTCTGTAGATAATTTAACAAGGTTTCCAAATATATAAAATTTGTCAGATTTGGTTTGGTGGATTTTATCCTATTTAATTTTGAAAACAGCTTCTGAGAGTAATTTACCAAATTCGAAATTTCCTATTTGAATTAATGGTCTTAGGCGGGAAAGCTAAACGGGCTGTACAGGGGAAACTAGAGATGGGCCGGCCTAGCAGTGCGTCTAGCGCAGCGGGCCGCCTGACGAGTGGGGGGCACACGTCAGTGAGTTTTAAACCGCGAAACGGTACGCGTGATGTGAGCGGTTGGATTAGAAATAGATCGAACGGACGACGAGCGTCGTCGTCTCCAAAGAGAAGTGGCTACTGATGCGACGAGGCAAGGGGGTCGGCGGCTCACCGGCGGCGCGGCGAGGGTCGGCGACGTGCGGCGGCGACGTTGTCGAGGTAGAGGGAGCAGCTGGTAGCAGTGGCGCGTGCTGAGGAGGCTTCAATCGGCGGCGAGCTTCTCAGCACCTCCGCGGCTCCGGCGATGCAATTGAACGGCGGCGGTGGCTAATCGAGCAAGGGAAGTAGATGAGGAGGGTGAGAAGAGTGAGAGGAGGCTGGTGGTGTGAAGAAATTGGAGCGGGAGGGCCTCCTTTTATAGCGTCTGGAGGTGGCCGTGGCGCGGTGATGATCTCATCGTCGGCGACGCGTCTATAGCGGCGCAGAGGCACTGGCGATGATGCACGCGGGCAGGCGACGTCCTGGTGATGACGTGAAGCGTGATTGCGTTGAAAACGAGGGACTGGCGCGTGCGTGAGCTTGACGGGAGCTTGCAGGGCCGTGGCGGACGTCGGCGAAGTGGGCGAGGTATACGGTGTTCCCGCGGGCCAATGTCCATGTCTGGGCGGCGCAGGGTGACGTTGCGGAGCTGGTGGCGCAAGGGACAGGTGCAGGGGTCAACGGAGGCGTTCTGGCGTCGTCACGTTCTGGCGTGCCCGTGGCGTTCGCCGTGCGCGCTCTGGCGTGCGCGTGCGCGTCACTGGCACGTCTGGGTGTGGCTGGTTTGGGGCGTGTGGTGCACTGATCGATCGTGGGCGTGTACCAGTCGATGCAGGGGAGTGAGGGGAAGTGAAATGGCAGGGTGGTGCACGTTGGGGAAGGCCAGAGAAAGAAATGGCATGATCACCTCCATGCCATGCCACGGCATGGATGAGCTAGGTCAAACCATGATGCAATCTTGTACCACTCCTTGTCTTTTCTGCTTGGCAATGCTTAGTGAGGTCAGAGAGGTACTGGAGGTGACCTAGGGTTGAGGAGGGAGGCTAAGAACTGCTGGACATTGCAATGCATAGAGTTGGCAGATTGGTGCTGGCAAGGTGTTTGATGAAATGGCCGCAAGAGACTTACTTTGGAATTTTTGAGTGAAATTTGGTGGGTTTGAATCATACATTATTTGTAGTGGATTGGTAGTGGTGGTGGTCAAATTTGAAAAGATATGCAAAAAATCAAAATGCATATGATCTTACATATGCTTCAAAGTCCTCACTTTGCTTGATCCTATCTTTGAATCCAAGAAGAATTTTCAAATGAGTGCTTGAGAAAAGTTGTTCACTTTTATGTTGTATTGGATGAAGTGCAAAGAGTTGGCAAGTTTTAGTTTAGAAATCTTTAAATAACAGGGCTCAAAGTAGGCATCAGGTTACAAATTGTCATTTTGACCATAATTGTATGTGAGCTCAAATTTGATTCAAATTTGATTTGATTTGATTTGTGTTTCTTTGATTCAAATAGTGTTAAATAGTGTTTAGTATCCATTTAAAACTAATGGTGCAAGCCAAAATGGCCTAGGTTAAGTATTTGCACAATTGGCCAATTTCATATGTGAGTGTGTGTAATATTTTTCTTATTTCTTTCTTCTTTTATTTTTCCTTTGGTTTGATTGATCAAGTGATCATGGGATTAGGGTTTTGGCACATTTGCACACACACAAACAATCATCATGGCAAAGTGCACACTTAACACTAAAATGACATATGAGTATGTGCATAGCACTTGTGTTGTGAAAAAGTTTTTGTTGGTTCTAAAATTTGGTATTTTGGAAACTCTCTTTATCTCTTTATTGAATTTTTGGGATGTTACAGTCTTTTATCTTCTCCAATATGTGAAAGGCTTTGTGGCAACTCGCGCATGTCTTTGGATAGGAGGAAGTGGTTTCCATGGCTACCAGGATCTGCTCGCATAAATTGGAGTTCTCGTTGCGCCGCAGGCAAATCTGCTCATACCATGCCTTTATCGCCATTTCATGAGTGAGCGAAACCAAGCGACTGGTTTGCCAAACTATTGAGAAATGTACATATCAAAGTACAATCGAGAATAGACCATTTCCGATAAAGAAAAAGGTACTACTCCTTCTACAACGGACAAAGCACCCTAAAAGGTAGACTAATACTACTATAAAACAAATGTTTAGTTTAATATGTACTCCCTCCGTCCTCAAAAAAGTGGATGTTTATCCTCAAACTTTGTCCTAAAAGCTGGCCATTTGCCCCTAAGCCCAATAGCATCCAAACATTAAATTATTAAATCTCTAATAAAACTTACTTAGCAGCCAGCCTAATACGAGTAGTCAATCTATTGTGTGAGTGGGCTTTATGATGACTGCAAGATGACATGGCAGGGCTCTATAGCCAGCAGCCGGCTATGTAGTGACCTCACCTAGTAGGGTGCCGATCTTTGTGCAATAGTGCTAGTCCCAGATCGAACTGCTAGCACACACAGTTTAAGATGTAATATCAAATAGCTAAGGTCAATATTACATCGCATGATCCAGAAAATAAAATAGTTCATTACAACTTGCATAGCTCTCATCTAGCACTTATTCAGAGTTCACAACGGTAAAGTAAATCATAAAGAATGGAGCCATCTTTCTTCATGATGCCAGAGGAAGACATGTTGAGCGAAGACTCGTAACCCTAATCCAACGTTCTTCAATCATAGTTGTAACCTGCAACATGAAAGGTTGCAGCCACGAATGGTCAATACATTTGGAATTGTATTGGCAAGATGACACTATAGTGGACTCAAATGGCAACCTAACACTTAAGTCTACATTTGGCCGGTAGAGCTTAGGCAATTTTGCGTAGAGCAAGTTTTCAACTATCATTTCTCAAAACATTTTCACTTCTATTAAGCGGTACCATTGATAGAAACCAATGGGCCTAGACATCACCGATAGAAACCGGTGATGTCTTCCTACCCTTATTCACCCATCAAGTTTTAATTAAAGAAGTTGGGATGAGGAGACTTTCGAACAGGATCCTTGTCAGTTCGCTCAAATTGTCCGTAACCGGGGACACGACTAAGTACTTAGATTTAACACTCTGCAGAGGTTGTACAAATTTACCCACATGATCTACTCTGTTCTTCTTCCATGATGCATATTTTTCTCAAATGGACAGATGTTGACTAGGACGAGACTTTTCCGAAGTGATCACCTAGACCATCCTCTAAGGACCCGCTCCAACCTACATTCCCCTACATCATCATGTCGCGTAGGGTCCAGGTTCACACAACATACTCCGTCAAGCCGGAGCCCATATAGCATGTGGCTGTACGGTAAGCTAATGAGCAAGGTTGTCTATTATCTCTTTGTTCCTGGGTGGCCGTCCACAGGTGCGATACACCTGGAGGTTCAGAGGTTCGACGACATGACCCCAGGGAACCACTCAACATAAACCAAGCAATACCAATTCCACCCAGGTAGTTCATTAAACTTAGTTGTTTTTCCATAACTCGCTAACAAAATATCTTTTATAGCATAGCTAAGCTACAACTAAATTTAATGGCGACAAAGAAAGTCAAGTAGGGGTAGTTAGACTACTGGGATTGCATAGCAAGCATAAAATCCTACACATGTATACTACAAAAATTACTACAATGCATATATAAAACTGGGACATTTGTGATTGCTGTGTCACTTGCTTTGGTGAGAGGAGGAGTTGGTATACTCTTCGCAGAAACACTTGTTGCAATCAGCACAACCACAATCTACAAAAAAAAATTACTCCATAAACACATAGCAACATATAGACAAGCACAAGTAAAGTATGGATGCAATATGTGGCTTAAACTTGAACAACACACTTAACATGTTCTCTCGTTTTCAACTATATGCATGACGTCATGGCAATATTTTAGTGTTGAATTAATAATAAAAACATTTTTTATCATTAGAAGAGATCTAGAACACTAAACAAATACTACAAGGGAATTGTATATGTCACGTTTTTATTTTCTAATGCTACTGTACAGAGGGTTCAATTCTCTGCTAATAGCAAAAGAATTACTCAAAAATAATTTGTAGAACTATTTGTATAGCCAAAATACCCTATTTGAGTTTCTGCAAAAACTGTGTAAAAATATGATGCAAAAGTGCAATATTATGTGTCTACTGTATTCTACACGTTTTTATGATTTCAGGGACACAAAGTTTGCTAAATTTGGATGAACGAAACTAAAGATATGATTTTTACAAGTTTCTATGTGTTGAATATATTGTGTACTCGGCCCACCTCCTAGTTCCTTGTATAGTTGAGGTAGAGGCCCGCATCATGTAACCATATATACGTGCCTTGGTGCACCCATCAATGTATTCCGCTTGCACCCAAAACCCTAGTCTTCTACATGGTATCAGATTCCTCCCACGACTCCTAACCTAGCCGTCGCCGCCTCCGCGCCCTCCTCGCGCCGCCGCCGCCGCCTCCTCCTCAAGCCGCCGCCGCCGCGCTCTCTCCTGCGCCGCCGCCGCCGCCCCACCGCGCGCCTCTTCGCCTCGACGCCGCCATGCAATCTCCGGCCTCCTCCATCTCCTCCGGCAGCAACCCCTTTGCTGGCCCGGACATGGCTCTCATCCGCGACCTCAACATCGCCGATCGCGTCCCGGTAACTCTCAGCCAGACCTCCGCGTCCTACTCTCCTTGGAAGCGGTACTTCTCCCTCGTTTTTCGCGAGTTTCTTCTTCACAGCCACGTCGACGGCTCCGTGGACTCCCGCCTCATGGTCAACGACGAGGAGTGGATGATCATCGACGCCACCATCATCCGTTGGTTCTACCTCACCATCTCCACCGACCTCTTCCACATGGTGGTGGCCGACGAGGATGACGCCCGCGCCGTCTGGATCAAGCTCAACGGTCTCTTCACCGACAACAAGCTTCAGCGCAAGGTTCTCCTTCATGGCGAGTTCTACGGCTGCCACCAACTCGACTCCTCCATCGACGACTACTGCATGCGCCTCAAAAAGATTGCGGACGAGCTCCGTGATCTTGGCGATCCTATCGGCGACGGGCTTCTCATCACCACCTTCACCGCCGGCCTGCACGAGGACTACGGGAACGCTGCCTCCAACCTCACCCTCCTCCCGGACCCCACCTTCCCCAAGGTTGCGGCGTACCTCAAGTTCGAGGAGCGCAGGTTGCAGATGGTGCGGTCTCGCGCGACGCACACCGCCCTCACCACCGGCACCTGCGCTGGCCCGGCGCCTCCCGTAGCTCGCCCTCCGCCCGGCTTCCCCCACCCGCCGGCCTCCCAGCAGGCGCCCCCGCCACCGCCCCCGGCTCAACCCGCCAACAACAACAATCGTCGCCGCGGGGGTCGTCGCGGCGGTCGCCAGCAGCAGCAGCCTCCGGCACAGCAGCCGCCCACGGGTGGCGCTGCACGTCCGCAGCAGCCGTACTTCCAGCCGGCCCCGTGGTACGCCGGGCAAAACCCTTGGACTGGCGTCGTGCACGCATACTCTATGCCGGTGCCCCACGCGCCCGCCCCTGGTGTCCTCGGCTCGAGGCCACCCTCACACCAGGCGTTCTTCGCCGCGCCCCAGCAGTACCTGCCGCCCTACGGACCCTACGCGTTCGGGTCGCCGTCGCAGCCAGGCGGGCTGCCACCGCTGCCCCCGACGCCTCCCGCGCCCTGGGACCCGGCCCTCATCGCGGCGCTGCAGGCTGCCCCCTCACCGTCCGCGTACGCTGGAGGCGGCGACTGGCACATGGACACAGGCGCCTCTGCTCATATGGCTGCCCACCCCGGTACTCTCCATACCTCCCGTCCCGTCACTACTTCCACTCGCATCACCGTCGGAGACGGCTCCTCCCTCCCCATAACTCATATAGGCCATACTTCTTTTCTGTCTACGTCCACCCCACTTTCTTTGTCTAATGTCTTAGTTTCCCCTAACCTCATTAAAAATCTTGTCTCTGTTAAGCAATTTACATGTGATAATCCTGTGACTATCGAGTTTGACGTGTTTGGTTTCTCTGTCAAGGATTCCCGAACCCGGATGGTGCTCCTCCGATATGACAGTCCCGGTGATCTCTACCCAGTGCACTCCTCGCCCTCCACATCCGCCGCCCCCGTCGCCCTCGCCACCGGTGTGGACCTCTGGCACGCTCGCTTGAGTCATCCCAACCCCGTCGCCCTTCGTCATATTCTTAGGAGTTTTTCATTCACGTGTAATAAGCTCGCTGAACACTCTTGTCATGCGTGTCGCCTTGGCAAACATATTAGGCTTTCGTTTCAGGCTTCTTCTCATGTCGCCTCCTACCCCTTTGAGTTAATCCATAGTGATGTTTGGAACTCTCCAGTTGCAAGTAATACGGGCTATATTTTATCTTGTCATCCTTGACGATTTCTCCCATTATGTGTGGACCTTCCCGTTACGCCGCAAGTCCGATACTCTCGCCACTCTTGCCGCGTTTTACTCCTATGTCGCCACGCAGTTTGGGCGTCCCATTCGTGCGTTGCAAACTGACAACGGGAAGGAGTTTGACAACCTCGCCGTTCGCACTCTCCTCGCCACCCATGGCACCACTTTTCGCCTCACATGCCCCTATACTTCGCAACAGAACGGTCGCGCTGAACGCGTCCTCCGCACTCTTAATGACTGCGTTCGCACTCTCCTCTTTCACGCCTACATGCCTCCTCGTTTTTGGCCTGACGCGCTCTCTACAGCCTCTCTCCTTCTTAACATTCGCCCGTGTCGCACTCGCGGCAACTTCGCTCCTCATCATCTTCCATTCGGTGCACCTCCCTCTTATGACGAGCTTCGCATCTTCGGCTGTCTCTGCTATCCTAGCATCGCCGCCACTGCGCCTCATAAGCTTGCACCTCGCTCGCTAGCCTGCGTCTTCATTGGCTACCCACCCAACACCAAAGGATATCGCTGCTATGATCCCGTCTCTCATCACGTCTTCACGTCGCGGCACGTTTACTTTGACGAGATGCAGTTTCCTTTTCAGCAGGTACCCGCCGCCGCCTCTTCGCCTCCGGTATCCGCCTCGCCGTCCAGCCAGGGCGGCCCTCCTACCCCGCCAGCCGGACCGCCTCCTGGCTTCGGCGATGCGCGCGCCTCGGGAAGCGCTGCGATCGTCTCTGGTCGTGCCCCCCCCCGCCCCCCGCCGCCCGGCAGCCCGGCGTCTGACTCCGACTCCGACTCGGAGTCCACCCCGCTGCCCGCCACGCCGACTCCACCGTCTACGGCGTCGCCCGTCCTCCCGGCCCCTGGCGTGGCCGGGGCCCCTGCTGCATCGACACCGGGTGTCGCCCCTACGACACGATCTCGGACCGGCGTTCAACGCCCGAGTCTGAGGTACTCCAGCGACGAGTATCTCCTCGTTGCCTCCACATCCAAGCCCTCGCCGGTTCCCACCTCCGTACGGGCAGCCCTTCGGGATCCTAAATGGCTCGCCGCCATGCAGGATGAGTTCGTCGCCCTCCAGCGCAACCGCACCTGGACACTGGTCCGTCGGCCACCGCGCGCCAACGTCATCAGCGGCAAGTGGGTTTTTCGGCACAAGACTCACTCCGATGGCACCGTTGAGTGCTACAAGGCTCGATGGGTGGTCCGCGGCTTCCGTCAGCGTGCGGGCGTCGACTTCACTCAGACCTTTGCGCCGGTTGTTAAACCGGGCACGATCCGCACTGTCCTACAGCTTGCTGTCTCCCGTGGCTGGCCAGTTCATCAGATGGATGTCTCTAATGCGTTTCTTCATGGCCATCTTACTGAGCAGGTTTTTTGTGAGCAACCCACTGGCTTTCTCGACGCCTCACATCCTGGACATGTGTGCTTGCTCTCTCGGTCTCTCTAGGGCCTCAAGCAAGCTCCTCGCGCCTGGTACCAGCGGATCGCCAGCTTTCTGCAGACTATGGGCTTCTGTGTCACTCGCTCGGACGCTTCGTTGTTTGTCTATCACCATGGCGACATGACTGCATACTTGCTCCTGTACGTTGATGACATTATCCTCACGGCCTCTTCTACAGCTCTCCTTCAGCAGCTTACTCTCCGGCTCCGTGACGAGTTCGCCATCAAGGATCTGGGAGCCCTTCATTATTTCCTTGGCATTGATGTCACGCGGCGCCCTGATGGGTTCTTCCTCCATCAACAGAAGTATGCACATGAGCTCCTTGAGCGTGCTGGTATGCTCAACTGTCATCCTGTCGCTACTCCTGTGGACACAAGGGCAAAGGTCTCGGCGCTAGACGGTTCCCCAGCTTCTGATGCGCCGTTCTACAGGTCCATAGTTGGGGCCCTTCAGTACCTGACACTCACTCGTCCAGACTTGCAGTATGCTGTTCAGCAGGTGTGTCTCCATATGCACGCTCCTCGTGATTCCCATTGGACGCTCGTCAAACGGATTCTACGCTACATCCGTGGCACGACGCATCTTGGACTCACTCTCACAGCGTCCCCCTCTATGGAGATGGTGGCTTACTCGGATGCTGACTGGGCGGGCTGCCCCGACACACGGCGCTCTACTTCTGGCTATTGCGTCTATCTCGGCCCCTCTCTCGTTTCATGGTCATCGAAACGGCAGCCCACCGTGTCGCGCTCTAGCACGGAAGCTGAGTACCGAGCTGTGGCCAATGCCGTTGCTGAGTGCACCTGGCTACGACAGCTGCTTCAGGAGCTACATCACGGTGTGTCCCGCGCTACGGTTGTCTATTGTGACAACGTTTCGGCGGTTTATCTCTCCGCCAACCCCGTTCATCATCGCCGGACAAAGCATATTGAGCTTGACATTCACTTCGTACGCGAACATGTTGCTCTCGGACGGACTAGGGTTCTTCATGTTCCGACTGCGCAACAGTTTGCTGATGTGATGACTAAGGGATTGCCGACTTCCACATTTGAGGAGTTTCGTTCCAGTCTCTGTGTCTCTGGCGACGCTTCGACTGCGGGGGTGTTGAATATATTGTGTACGTGTATATTGTGTACTCGGCCCACCTCCTAGTTCCTTGTATAGTTGAGGTAGAGGCCCGCATCCTGTAACCATATATACGTGCCTTGGTGCACCGATCAATGTATTCCGCTTGCACCCAAAACCCTAGTCTTCTACACTATGTTTCTCTGTCTAAAAATTCGAAAATAGAAACAGATATGACAAGTGGCAGAATCTGGTTGGTCAATACCCCTTTGTTTAAGTGATCAGATTTGGCCTTAGGATCTAGATCATGTGGTTGCAAGGAAAAGGAACAAAGGACAACAGAAAAGAAAGAAAATGGGCAGCTCACGTACGTACGACAGACGAAGCTGCTCGCTGGGCTGGTTCGTGGACGAAGTAGCTGCGCCAAGTAGTCGATGAACTGTAGGAGATGACGGAAAAATCGATGGTGAGGTCTACGTCTTGCCTTGCTTCCTAGTTCAGACACTCGTTCTCCAAAACGCGCCAGAATTATTTTTTTCCCGTGAACGTGCTCACGGGTGAAAATCGTGCCGTCGTTATGATGCACCAAAAATTGCGAAACAAGGTTTGAGAGATGCGCAAGGAAGAAATAGGAAGTTTGGAAGAAACTAGAGATCAAAAGATGGACCGTACTACCGCAATCGACGATTTACTGCGACGGTACAGCGGAGTTGCGAGGCAAAATTCGAGCAGCCTGAAGGCTCTCTGTCTGTGCGGTTTGAGGGGAAATGAAGAGGAGGATATGGAGCTTAAGTAGCAACAAACGGCTCGTTGAATGGTGGCTTAAATCACCGGTAATCTAATCGGAAGTAAACACAGAAACTAACTCTAGCTGATGTGGCAGTGGGGCCCGCACGTGAAGAAGACGAAAAGAAAGAAAAAAACCCGAACCTAGACACTGGTTTGCTGCACTGCTGCGTCGCGGGAGCGTGCGCGTGTGGGTGTTCTAGCTGGGTCGCTCGCTTTGAGCTGGCCTGGCAATCTTGGGCGGCTGCGTAGCTGCTAACTCGAGCTCCCTCTGGCTCTGGAGCTGGGTGAAGAAGCCGGTGAAGGATGGAGACACCTGCGAATGATGACAGCTAGGTCTTGACTAATTCTATTGAATATACAAAAGGAGTTACTGTTATCACCAGAATCTGACCAAGCCAGAGGTGGGCCGCGATCAAGATGGGTGAATGTACAGGTGGAAACGTGAATCGGCCTTGTTTACCAAGTTGGGTTGAACCGCCCGTGTATCTGTAACATATTAGATCGCATCTTAGTTTAGAAATTAGAGTTTATCTGTGCACGGTTTAGTGCACCACATTAGAAAGTCCCCTGGACTATAAATATGTATCTAGGGTTTATGGAATAAACAACAACCAACGTTCAACACAAACCAATCTCGGCGCATCGCCAACTCCTTCGTCTCGAGGGTTCCTCCGGTAACCATGCTGCCTAGATCGCATCTCGCGATCTAGGCAGCACGAGCCTGCCTAGTTGTTCATGCGTTGCTCGAAGCCTTTTTCATGGCGAGCAACGTAGTTATCATAGATGTGTTAGGGTTAGCATTGTTTCTAGTATCATATGCTGTCGTGGTGCAACCCTTGCGCATCTAGCCGTCCCTGTACCTCATCATGGGTGCAGGGGCGGCACCCCGCTTGATCGTTATTTAGTAGATCTGATCCGTTACGATCGCTCCTTGGTTCATCAAGGATTAGTTTAATATCTGCAATAGTTAGGCCTTACAAAGGGTTGGAGGATCCAGCGGCATGCAGGGTGTAGTTTGCTGCCCCTAGACAGGACGTTCCGAGGATCAACCTAGTGTTGGTTTTTAGGCCTTGTCTAGGGCTGGCTTACGATCACCGTGCGTGAGCGCGAGGCCCAATCGTGAGTAGGATGATCCGATTATGCGGTGAAAACCCCATCGTCGTGGATCTCATATGCTTTATCTTGATCAAGCAGGACCACCATATATTCGGCCACCTTGGACGAATCATGGGTGGATCGGCTCCATGAGCCGATTCACAGGACAACCGAGAGCCGATCGAGGCTCGTATTTAACGTGTACGTGTGTGCCCTGCAGGAAACTAAGCGAGGCATCATCCACACCTTCCCGACCAGGTATAGGTCAGGTGGCACGCCTTGCAATTTGCATCGGCGCGCGCGACCAGGAGGCTTTGCGGGCCGTCGCTCTGAGGGACTGGGGCCAGCCGCAGCCCTAGTCGTTCCCGGCTCTACGGTGTTGACCAGTCACTGCCCGCCGGTGAGTTTCGACGTCAACACATTCTGGCACGCCGGTGGGACAATCTTCAACATCCACCGCATCGCCATCTACATCTGAGATGGCGGAAAGCATTCCGGTCGAGTGCGAGGACCTGGCTGACAAGCTCCAGAAGAAGCACGACAAGGTCAAGGCGGTCCTCGGAACCGAACTCGTTGGCTCCTGTGAGAAGATCCGTTCGCACGGCATTAAGCTCAATGGAGACACACGTCTGTTGCCTGGTGTCAACACGATCGATCTCAGCCACTCCATAAGAGAACCAGGGTTCTCTTTCGATGCCAATATGGCGGGGTTCGTGATTCGCCATGACGCGGACAAAGCGGAGAGCAGCCACACTCGTGACAAAGAGAAAAACGAGGCCGTTCCACGTGACCGGCCCCAAGACGACGATAAACGGTACCTGGCCGAGGAGGAGGTGAGAAGCATACGGCATCCACGCCCATTACCCGAGCATCTCCTCAGCAAATATGATCAGCCATACGACCGACGCCGCTACGGCGAAGACGATCAAAGAAATCATCGGTTTGATGCAGACGGGGGGTATCGTCAGAACAACGGCCGCGACGACGGGCACGAACGCGCTAGAGGGAGGTCAAAGGAGCAAGACAACATGGACAAACACTGGAACTGTCCCTTCTTCAAACATTGCTGGGACTCAGGAATGAGCCGATTGCCAACAATCGAGAACTGCCCAGATGCACACAGCATGCTCTCAAAAAAAAAAGAATGCACACAGCAAAGGAGAAGGACGAACGAAGTTTCAGTGTTCAAACGTCTAGGGCCTCTCCCACTTCAGAGTAAACGGACTGAGTCATCTCAAGAAGACGACTAGGAGTCGATGGGGAAGAAGATGGGGACCACCGACCAAGGTGGTGCCCTGATGGACTCAGCCAGTCTAAGCGCCGGGTGCAGCGGCCGCGAAGCTTGAAAGAAGCCGAAGCACAGTACTGTACACGTTGAGGAGAGCGCGGCCCGATCTGGCCGCGAAAATCCAGCAGATAGTGGAGACGAAGGCGCGCCCGCCGAAGAAAGTATGGCACCCCAAACAGGAAAGCCGATACACAGCATCGGCTGATACCGATGCAGACGCATCGGTAGGCACAGACATGGTTCAGAAGAGGACAATATGTGAACAGCGTCATCCAGAATTGTACCAGGACGAGTACAAGCGCGTCACCCTGATCGAGAAGGACAAAGATAAAGGTTCTGCAAGAGATCGGGAGTTCACTAATGCTGAGTGGGCCCGGGGGGCAAAACCCATGGGCCGGCAAAGGGATTCGACTTTGATTTGAGCAAAACAGAGCAAATTTTTGATTGGCTCCTGAAAGAAAAACAGCTGAAGTTACCCGACGGCCACAAAATCCCCACGTTACAAGAGATGACCGGCAAACCATACTGCAAATGGCATGACACGTTCACCCATGCCACCAACGCTGCGCAGCCTTGCGCGGACAGATACAGATGGCGATAGAGCAAGGCCGGTTACTCTTCGATCAGTTTGCCATGAAAGTTGATACGCAGCCCTTTCCGGAGATCAACATGGTCGATTTCAGCCACTGCATAAGACACGAGCCAGGTGGCTCGTCTGGTGTTAATAGGGCAAGGCTCGCAGACCGCCATTACGAGGATAAACCCGGGAACAGTCACTCCCGCGGAAAAGGCGAAGAGGAGGCCAATCCACACGATCGGCCCCAAATAATGACAAGCGTTGACTTAGAAGGCGATGGAAAGCTGGGGTATGGGTTTACATCGGCTGACGGGCCAGAAGAGATTAAGAAAGTCAAGAAGGAGATCAAGAAGTTGTTGGACGCCGGGTTCATCAGGCCATGCAGGCACGCTGAAAGGATTTCCAATGTAATACCTGTGGAGAAAAAGGATGGCCGGTGGCGCGTTTCCATAGATTTTCGAGATCTCAACATTCTGTGAATGGTCGGATCGACCACTACAAGGTGAGACGATTCCAGCGATCGGCTACGATTACTCGCATCACCCTTGTTTACTGATGTGCTATTTCGCATGGGTGAGTGGCGAGAAAATCTTGAATTGGCTGGAAAGCCGATATCTTCAATCACGTGAAGGATTCGGCTCGGGGGGCATATACACGGAGAAGGTACAGAGCCACAAAGGATGTACCCAGGGGGAGCCGATTCATGAATCGGTCGGCTAATAAAAAAATCGAAAAATACAGAAATTTTTGAGCGCAGCCGATGCGTAGTCATCGACTTGAGGATTCAAAGCCGATGCACGGCCATCGACTTAAGGGATTTAAGCGGAATCCTAACCAGAGCAGGCCCTTCATTAAGATTGCCTGGCAACTCGGGCCCTCTCTTCAACGACTTCCAATTCCTTCGACAAGACTTCAAGCTCGGCAGCACCGACAGGAGCATCAGTTTGGGCGTTCAAGACGGCCCTTTTTCTCATTTAAGGTGTTGAGGTTTGCCGGCAGGTTTGAGGATCACCACCCTGGCCAAACATCAGGAACAGCATGGATGTGAGATCAGATCACGAGGACAACCGGCGGTCATCCAGTTGGACTGAACTTCATTTTTCACCAAAAGTTGCCTTATCGGACCAAAGAGACTTGGGGGCAGCTCACCTGGGAAGTTCTCTGCTGTTAACAACCGATTTCGGTCAGAATCGGCTGACGCTGCACCACGGTAAAGGGGCTGATAGTGGCCCAATGCAGTTGGCGCGACTTCACTCTCGCCTTGATCGAGGCTCGGGGGCAGCAAGCCAGTGGTATTGAAATTGGCTGTCTCTGCATCATAACCATGCTGAACGAGAGAGTTCTTGCAGAATAAAACCACCAGGGTTGACGGGAGGAGTCTGAAGGAGGGGCCATCTTCGGTGGTTAGACCTTAGGCCAGTTCGTTGCGACACGGGAGTGCGACATCGCTGGAAAAGCTGTGAGCAAGCACTTGTTGAGCAGAGGTGTCAGCTTCAACGTCAAAGGTCAGGCTTTCCTGGGAGCATTAACCCAGGAGTTTTGTTATCAGGACGAACATCATATTCGGATGACGTTAAAAGTCTAAAGGCCTTGGGGTCTTAGAGCTGCGTGTCGGACCTGTTCGATTGGAAGTTTGGGTCTGAGGTCCGTGGACTGCAAGTCGACATCTGAGAAGGCAATCAGATCGATCTGTTTGCAATCCATTTGAAAGCTGATGCTTTGCCATCGGCTCGTTAAGCATCTACCGGGTTGACAATCGGCGGGCTCAGTATAAAGAAATCGGCAAAATCAAGTTAAAAGGAACTTATTCATTGATAAGCAGGGATTTCTTACAGAAAGAGCCGATTGCTCTCAGGGGAGTTGTTGGGAGGGATGTTGTCCCATCTACTGCTCCTAACTCTATCCTATCTAAAGGCCGCTGCTGTCCTCATCCTCGCCATCATCGGCGCTGCTCCCGGCCGGCTCATCCTCACTGCTGGAGAAACCACCGGCGGGACCTTCATCGTCCTCATCTTCTTCGCTAGCGTCGCCATAGTCGCTGTCGAAGTCGCAGATGTTGCCCGCCCAGGGGCAGAGACGCTTGGCCGGCGGTTCGTCGGAGGAGGTGGTGTCCTCCTCCTCTTCCTTCACCTCCTCGGTGGAGGAGTAACCGTCCCAGGAGAAGCCGTCGTCGTCGCTTTCCTCCTCCGACTGCCCGACAGCGAGAAAGCGAAGATCGCTCTCCCCGTCCGTTAAGGATTGGTCGTCTTCAGACCAAACAAAGGAGTCGTGGGTCGACTCGTCCCCGTTGGCTATGGCGCGGCGAATGTCGGCCGCATGGGCCTCTTGTGGACCCCATTCAGGCGTTGGCTCGCGGGAGGTAGAGGACTGGCTGGAAAGATCCGATGGGGCAGAGGAAGAAGAAGACATTGTGGCGCAGGAGGGCTTTTGAGGATGCTAATGCGAAGGAGATGCAGAGAAGAACTGTTCGTGGCAGTTAAATAAAAGGGGATATAGTAGAAATTCAATGCCATAGCAGTTTCCGAGGAGGTGGTACCAAAACTGTCAAATCATGCGGAGAAGTTGAGAAGGCAAGCTATCATGATGAAGGACTCTGCGACTCTGCTCCGCGACATGACCCTACGAGAGAAAAGCATAATGATTTTGGAAATGTCATTTCCAAAACCAGGGGGCATGTGTTATCACAGAATCTGACCAAGCCGAGGTGGGCCGCGATCAAGATGGACGTGAAGATTGTACATGGAAGAAATACGTGAATCGGCCTTGTTTACCAAGTTGGGCTGAACCGCCCGTGTATCTGTAACATATTAGATCGCATCTTAGTTTAGAAATTAGAGTTTATCTCGTGCACGGTTTAGTGCACGCCCACATTAGAAAGTCCCCTGGACTATAAATATGTATCTAGGGTTTATGGAATAAACAACAACCAACGTTCAACACAAACCAATCTCGGCGCATCGCCAACTCCTTCGTCTCGAGGGTTCCTCCGGTAAGCACCATGCTGCCTAGATCGCATCTCGCGATCTAGGCAGCACGAGCCTGCCTAGTTGTTCATGCGTTGCTCGTACTGAAGCCTTTTTCATGGCGAGCAACGTAGTTATCATAGATGTGTTAGGGTTAGCATTGTTCCTAGTATCATATGCTGTCGTGGTGCAACCCTTGCGCATCTAGCCGTCCCTGTACCTCATCATGGGTGCAGGGGCGGCACCCGCTTGATCGTTATTTAGTAGATCTGATCCGTTACGATCGCTCCTTGGTTCATCAAGGATTAGTTTAATATCTGCAATAGTTAGGCCTTACAAAGGGTTGGAGGATCCAGCGGCATGCAGGGTGTAGTTTGCTGCCCCTAGACAGGACGTTCCGAGGATCAACCTAGTGTTGGTTTTTAGGCCTTGTCTAGGGCTGGCTTACGATCACCGTGCGTGAGCGCGAGGCCCAATGGTGAGTAGGATGATCCGATTATGCGGTGAAAACCCCAGATCGTCGTGGATCTCATATGCTTTATCTTGATCAAGCAGGACCACCATATATTCGGCCACCTTGGACGAATCATGGGTGGATCGGCTCCATGAGCCGATTCACAGGACAACCTGAGAGCCGATCGAGGCTCGTATTTAACGTGTACGTGTGTGCCCTGCAGGAAACTAAGCGAGGCATCATCCACACCTTCCTGACCAGGTATAGGTCAGGTGGCACGCCTTTGCAATTTGCATCGGGCGAAGAGGCTTTGCGGGTGGAGCACTGGGAGGGCAGCCCTAGTCGTTGGCTCTACGGTGTTGAGTTGCCGCCGGTGGGCACGTCAACAATTACCTTCGTCTCCGGCTTCGTGGCACAATTGGTCAGCTGGGCAAGGTGGTAACATGAGATCCCTTATCTAGCTCGGGGCGATGACTATGTTGTATGGGAGCAAGAGCACCTGCGGAAGGTATAACACATTGATTCTTAAGTCTGAGCATTGCTGGAAAAAATGAAGGAAAAGAGTCGAATTAACCTCGGACTGCTTGCCCTTCAACGGCAGGGTAGGCTGCAACGCATCTTCTCCTCCGAGCTCTACCTTGCTTTTGTTGCTAGACATGGCGGGAAGCAGATGCGTAGAGGGAGGGTGTGTGAGGTGGGCTAGGGGCGAGGAATACTAAGGAACATATTCTTGCTCTTGATCCCACATATCTATACAACCGAACGTGTGCGGAATGGTTCCGTTCCATTCCACTTGGTTCTGGAACCGAATGCCACTTTTTGGATGTGATGACACACGGAGTAAAATTTCACAGTACTGCAAAAACTATTCATTAAAATAGCCTTTCTTTGAAAGTGGTTTGTTAGTTTGTCAACGAAGAGACCAATATATGTTGGGTGATATTTGCAATATCTTAAGGAGAAGGCATGCCGCCTCGCTAAAGACATTTTCTCTTTTTGTGAACATGGAAGGGTCTAGAAGTACACGGTTGCTGCATCCATTAAAACAGTGGGCATAATACTAAAAGGACCTCAAAGAAAAAGTAGGTTACATCCATGTCCTGACTATTTGCAAGAAAGACCCTAGAAAGAAAAAGGTAAAGCGATCAGGCCCTAATTCTCAACTGACATCTGAGAGCTGGCGTTAGCTTCAGCTTCAAATCTGGCCTTCCATGCGGTGTCACCGAAAGTAGCGAGTTTTCTGTTGCTAATGAACTCAGCCAAAGAAGTGGCATCAGCCCTTAACCAAGTCAATGACATTGAGTCAGCTAAAGAGCTTAGGGATAGGATAATAGTACTCCAAGTGGGAACACTTTTTATCCAAAAGTCTCTTCATGAGTCAACTAAGACAGGCATATGGAAGACTTAGCTCTGGTGTTCAGAACACCCATAAATCCAGGCAAAAAAATTTGTGGTGCGTGTTACACTGCAGGACATAGAATTTCACGAGACTGCAAAAAAAATTCACCAATGTAAGATAAAAATACACGTGAAGGAAACCAAGACTTTGCAAAAAATAAAAAAATTACATTTTGCTGCATCATCAACAATCTGGACTTTCGTGCGTTGTCACCGAAATATGATACCCCTATTACAGGTAAATAAAAAATAGACAAAATAAATTAATCTAGTTCGAAACTTTGATTGGCAAATCCTTTTTTTCAGAACTGCATATGTAACTGAGAAAAGAATCAATGTTTGATTGATACTTCGCGGATATGAGCACACTAAACATTAACATGTATAGACTGTCCAGCATCTACCTTATAATAAAAACTATAACAAAATTACCCTAGATCGTGAGCACGATGGGGTACCACATCGACTACCTTGGTGTGGTGGTGGTCGGTCGCCGTCCCCCGGTACGGACGGTTCCGATTTGGCCGAAGGGGGGGAACACACAGGAGGAGGAGGAGGATAAGCCCGACACCACAGAATTTGGGCAAAAGGGAGACACTGCAGGAGGAAAACCAGGGGAGGAGGATGAGCTCGACACCACCAGACTCGTGCTCTCGGGTACTGGATGAGATATGAGAGTGAGATATGTACACCGGATCTGGTGGTTTTTACAGAAGTACCCCTCCTGTTCTCCACGACCGCCGCCATGGCGCCTCGTACACGGGTGTGCGAGACCGAGAGAGATAGTTGAATGTATGGGAGTGGGGAGAGAGCAGCAGTTTACACACGAACTTGGTCCGCTTTTGGACTCCCTCCCTGTGACTCCGTCCCGCGAAAACTATATAAAATTTTGGTTCAATTTCACGAAAAAAAATTCAATCGGCGTGTAAAATTATTTTCAAATTCTCCTTGTTTTTTGGGTTTTTGAATGTTGGATATTTTCAATATGTTTCAAATGGTCAAAAAATTAGTAATTTTTTTGGAAGTACCACCCTGCTACCTCTCCTCCTGCTGGCCCAACATCACACCACCTTCCATAGACCCACACCACCCCAACTCTCGAGGATAGTAAATATATCTAAATGTGTGGAGTCTGGACTATAAATAGTAAATTTTTATTAAAAAATGGACAATCTTCATGTTAGTTCGACTTTTTGAAAAATATAAGCCTCATTTTCATTGGAACCGGATGTACTAGAATAGTATTAAATATGTTTCATAATATAAACCTCTTAACAAAACTAGTGCTCCCAACATAGCTTATCCAACTTTAGTGTGAGGAACAAACCTTTCTTCCAATATTTCCCATCAAATCATGTAGCTCTATTTGTAAACAGATGCCTAAGATTTATCCAGAATTGGATGCATGTATGTACGTAGATAATATTTAGTATAAAGATACATCCAGATTTGAGCACCCCGTATCATATACATAGCCACCGAAAATTTGGCCCCACCTATTCTAGACCCACGTGCGGGCGAATACATTACTTTCCCAAAGCACCCAATATATATAATTGTTTCTAGCTATTGCACAAAATACCCACTTTACACGTATTTTGCACAAAACAACCCTATACATGTAATCTGCCGCAAAGAGGTCCAAATATGTGATTAAGTTGCTTAGCAACAAATCTAACAACGATGACCCACATATCAATGATGATGATGTGGCATCTGTTCAAATGTATAAGTGGATTTCCTAGCTCTTTCCTTCAGTTCGGAGTTTCGGTTACATTGGCTAGTGCAAGAAGCTTCACATGGTACGGTATCAGAGCCCAGGTCTCGAGTTCGAGTCCTGCCTTTCGTAATTTATGCTAAAATTGTTCTTGCCCCCTCGGAGTCCATGTATATGCCTCTTGAGCTATATACCTCTGAATCTTTCCACGTGTTGACTTGTCTCCCGTCACACTAAGCATTTCGCAATTTATAATATTTGAACCTTTAATATTTTTTTGGTTTTTTCAATAGTTTTTTTAAATAAAACATAGACTTTATCTATTTTTCAACAATATGAATTTTAAATGTATTTTATTTTACATTTTTCTTAATTTTTTTAAAAAATGGATCTTTTGAAAATTTTGAATTTCCATTGAATTTTCTGGCTAAAGAGGGTTCATATAATACTAATATTAATAAGAACTATAGAAGCATAAGGGTAGCTCAAGTAAGTAGAACACCGCAGTTAAGCGTGTCTAGGCTGGAGGAATTTGAGGATCGGTGACCTAGTTGCATCCATGTCTGTGACTTTAATTTGGCTTGGTTTCAAGAATATGAATAGATATCGTTCATGTTTTATAGTCCTTGAGCAGACTCCTTTATGTGGACTAGTGGAATCTATCCCACCTTCTGTCAACCCGACACACCCACTTCCTGGAGGTTCACTCCATTTTTTAGGATGTTCACATTATTATTTTTTGAAATTTTGCTTCATTTTTGGGAAGTTCACTTTAGTTTTTGGAAGTTCACTTCATTTTTCCGGAAGTTCGCTTCATCTTCTGAAATTCAGTCCATATTTTCAAAGTTTACTTTATTTTTTCTTGGAAATTCACTTTTTTATAGGTTCACTTATTATTTTTGCAAGTTCACTGATTTTTTAGGAAGTTCGCTTCATTTTTTCAAAGTTCGATACATGCTTGAAAGTTCACTATTTTTTTTGGAAGTTCGCCTTTTTTTCAAAAGTTTCACATAATTTTTGGGATCATACACATTGTTTAGATCACACACATAATTTAGAACCTTTTCCCAATTTTGAACTTCTAGTTATATAAATAAGTTTTATAAAATTTCTAGAATTATTTTTTTGAATTTTTTTATTTTTCTAGATTCTTCGAATGTTACATTTTTATATGGATTCTTTTATAATTTTTGAACCTCTAATGTTTTTTTTGAATCGTTCTTTTAAAAACCTAAGAACATACAATTTCTCGATTTTTAAAATAATATTTTTACATTTTTCTAAAAAAAAAATTTTGATTTTTGAAAATTTTGAATTTCCATTGAATTTTATGGCTTAAGAGGGTTGATATAATACTAATATTAATACGAACTATTGTAGCTTAAGTGTAGCTCAATTAAGTAGAACTTAGAAGTTAAGCGTGTTTGGGTTGGAGTAATTTGAGGATTGGTGACCTAGTGGGGAAGTCATCATTTCATTGACCCCACCCAACCTCCCGATTACCACCCCATCCCATCTCCCGTGGGACCTAATTAAACAACCACATTTCGAGAGAGGAGGACTACTGCGGAGCCTATGTGCAGCTGTATCACCCGACGAGCGGGCCCTTGCCTACATCACAAGATTTTGAAGGGGATTCTGTGACTTTTCCTTTCCTGACTTTGGTTCATTGCCAGCTGGGTCCCGCATCCTGTGCGACCCACATTTCAGTGATTCAAAGTCCAGGAAATGTTAGAGAGGCAGGGTCAAAGAATATTTTCCCCAAGATGTGTTCACAAGCTGACAGTTTTGAGAGAGGAGGACTACTGAGGAGCCTATGTGCAGTTGTATCATCCGACAAGTGGGCCCTACATCACAAGATTTCAAAGTGGATTCGGTGACTTCGCCTTTCCTGACTTTGGTTCACTACCAGCCGGGTCCCGCACCCGGTGTGACCCACATTTCAGTGATTTGAAGTCAGGGAAATGTTAGAGAGGCAGGGTCAAAGATTATTTTCCCCAAAATGTGTTCACAAGGTGAGAGTTTCGAGAGAGGAGGACTACCGCGGAGCATATGTGCAGCTCTATCACCTGACGAGCGGGCCCTTGTCTACATCACAAGATTTCGAAGGGGTTTATGTGACTTGGCCTTTCCTGAATTTGGTTCATTGCCAGCCGGGTCCTGCACCCTGTGCGACCCACATTACAGTGATTCGAAGTCAGGGAAATGTTAGAGATGCAGGGTCAAAGAATATTTTCCCCAAGATGTGTTCACAAGCTGAGAGTTTCGAGAGAGGAGGACTAATGAGGAGCCTATTTGCAGTTGTATCATCCGACAAGTGGGCCCTACATCACAAGATTTCGAAGGGGATTATGTGACTTCGCCTTTCCTGACTTTGGTTCACTACCAGTCGGGTCCCGCACCCGGTGTGACCCAAATTTTAGTGATTTGAATTCAGGGAAATGTTAGAGAGGCAGGGTCAAAGAATATTTTACGCAAAATGTGTTCACAAGGTAAGAGTATCGAGAGAGGAGGAGTACTGCGGAGCCTATGTGCATCTCTATCACCTGACGAGTGGGCCCTACATCACAAGATTTCAAAGGGGGTTCTGTTACTTTGCCTTTCCTGAATTTGGTTATTTGCCAGTCGAGGCCCGCACCCTGTGCGACCCACATTTCAGTGATTCAAAGTGAGGGAAATGTTAGAGAGGCAGGGTCAAAGAATATTTTCTCCAAGATGTCTTCACGAGCTGAGAGTTTCGAGAGAGGAGGACTACTGTGGAGGCTATGTGCAGCTGTATCATCCGACAAGCGGGCCCTACATCACAAGATTTCAAAGGGGATTCTATGACTTTGCCTTTACTAACTTTGGTTCACTACCAGCCGCGTCCCGCACCCGGTGTGACCAACATTTCAGTGATTCGAATCAGGGAAATGTTAGAGAGGCAGGGTCAAAGAATATTTTCCCCAAGATGTGTTCACAAGCTGAGAGTTTCGAGAGAGGAGGACTACTGCGGAGCCTATGTGCAGTTGTATCATTAGACAAGCGGGCCCTACATCACAAGATTTCGAAGGGGATTCTGTGAATTCGCCTTTCCTGACTTTGGTTCACTACCAGCCGGGTCCGCACCTGTGTGACCCACACTTCAGTGATTCGAGGTCAGGGAAATGTTAGAGAGGCAGGGTCGAAGAATATTTTCCCCAAGATGTGTTCACAAGCTGAGAGTTTCGAGAGTGGAGGACTACTGCGGAGCCTATGTGCAGTTGTATCATCGGATAAGTGGGCCCTACATCACAAGATTTCGAAGGGGATTCTGTGACTTAGCCTTTCCTGACTTTGGTTGACTAGCAGCCGGGTCCTGCACACGGTGTGACCCACATTTCAGTGATTCGAAGTCAGTGAAACATTAGAGAGGCGGGGTCAAAGAATATTTTCCCCAAGATGTGTTCACAAGCTAAGAGTTTCGAGAGAGGTGGACTACTGCGGAGCCTATGTGCAGATGTATCATCCGACAAGCGGGCACTACATCACACAATTTTGAAGGGCGTTCCATGACTTCGCCTTTCCTAACTTTTGTAACATCCCAAATTTCAAAACAAAGAGAAAATGAATTTCCTTGTTCCCAAATATGAGAACCAACAAAAGCTTTTCTTACATAGAGTGCTATGCATAGTGCTCATACCCAATACTTGTGCTTTTGCCATGATTGTTTGTTTATTACTTTGAACCCATTTGTAAAACCCTAAAACCCTAACCATCTCCAAACCAAAGTGGATCAAATATGAAGAAACTAAAATGAAATAATAGGCATATGTGGGCATATAGCCCTAATATGTAAATCTTGAACCCTACCTCTCTTATTTTTCTAAATGGTGGTGAACCACTGCCAAACTTGATAAACCCTAAACCTCATCCCTCTTGTCATAAATCTTTGGAAAACAAAATAAAAGGAAAAGATCTTATTTAAGAAAAAAAAGACATATGCAAGCCTATGGCTACTTTTTGAAAATGATGAGCTTTGCTTTGTCTACCTTGAGTAGATAAATTGAAATACCTCAACACACTCAACCAAGCACCTACCAACCAATTCAAGTGAGAAACAAAATGAAATCCAACATATGCATAGAGGCATATGTGGCACTGAGCCAAAATATCCAATCTTGACCTAGGCACTCCCATTGCCTCAAAATAGTTTGAACCCTCTACCCAACTTATTCTAACACCAAATAAACCTCACTCTTGTCAAAGTGAAGTAAAGAAAAATAAAAGAATAAAAGTTAGAAAATCACAAAACCCTTACATATTATTTAGGCCATTTTTATAAATCTTGACCCTAGACCATTCTGGTTTTCACCATTAGTTGTATTACCTTGCTAAACACTTATTACAACTTTTTGAATCATAGAAACACTAATCAAATCAAATTTAAATGCAAAATGAGGTCACATAGAATAATGGTCAAATCTGCCCATTATAATCTGGTCACCACTTTGAGCCCTTGTATCTCAAAATTTTCAAACTAAACTTTGTCAACTGTTGGCACCTCATCCAAGACAACATCAAGGTGAACACTTTTTGTAAAGATCACCATGCCAAATTCTTTCTTGATCAATAGCTATGCTCATCCAAAGTTGCAACATTTTAACAAGTGTATCAATCTCCCACATATCAAATTTTGCAATTCTTTGATTCTAACCATTCCACCACCACCTCTCATCATCTCTGGTCTTTTCTAACTCAACTAAACACACACAATTCAAATTGGTCAACCATTTGAATTTAATCAAATTTGGACAAATTTCACAAATTTCAAATATGGATAATGCAACACTATTCCAAATAGTGCTCTACCCCAACCCTACTCCCCCATCTCACTCCTACATGTCCCCTGGTCCCCTCTCTTCCTCACAGCAACACAGGAACCCTAGGAGAAACCCTAAGCAAGCAAGGACATGGCCATGCCGGCCATGTCACACACCATGCCGGCCATGTCCCCCTCCCTCTCTTCTCCTTCATCCCCAGCCCTGGCCCCCTTGCCAAATGAGGCCACCACACCCTACTGAGCTTGCCTAGCATCGCCATTGCCGTAGAAGAGCACCCCACGCGCCAGACACGGACGCGCCCGTGGCGCCCAGACCATGCCGATCACGGCGTGGGCGCGCCCATAGACGCGTCACGGCCACCTGCCGCTCCGACGTTCTGCGCCTCCCCCGAACCCCCTCTCAGCGCCTTGAGCTTTGCCGCCGCAACGCCAGTCCGCCAGACACGCTCCGTGGCTCGCGCGAGCGCCGTCGCCGACGACCAGGTCCCCGTTTTCCCGCGCCTGTGCCGCCAGCACTCGCCATCGCCCGCATTCGCCTGACCGTCCCCCACCTCGCCATCTAGCTCCCTAGCACCGCACGGACGTCGCCTACCTCGCCCTGCCCCCTCCTACCCCTCTCCATCGCCGGAGTCGCCGCGTCGCTGTCGCCCTCGTCGCAGAACCCCGGCCTCCTCGAGCATCTATAAATAGAGCCCTCCCCGCGCCTTCACCTCCACATCAAACCTGCTCGCCTCCTTCTCCTCGATCTCCTCGACCCATTTCCCCTCTCTAATTCTCACTGGAGCTCGCCAATTTCTCCGTCGATCGCCGGAACCCGATGCAGAAGCCGCCGTCGATTTACACCTCCCCGAGCGACGCCGCGGCTACCAGTCGACTCCTCGTCCTCGACAACCTCGCCCTGCACCGTCGCTGACCCTCGCCGGAGCCCAGGATCGCCGCCGACCCCCTACCTCCGCCGCGCCAGAGCTCCCCTCTCGTCGACGACGACGACGACTCTCCTCCGTCCGATCTGCTTCTGATCGAACGGATCACATCGCGCGGTACCGTTTCGGTAAGAGTAAGTCGCTGACACCTGGGTCCCACAGTCAGACGGCCCGTGGCGCACCGAAGCGTTACTGGGCCGGCCCACCTCTCTCTTCCCCGTTTCGGCCTGTTAATTTTCCCGCCAGGCCCTTTTTATTCAAATTTAATTTTCCAGTTTAGTTTAAATATCAATACTGGTCCTGTCTTGGAAATTGAATAGTTTCAAATTGGCTTGGCCAAATTTAACAAAGGTTATATGGTTAGAAAGCTTATGAAATGTTTGATCCAACCACACTGGTCCCACTTCAAATTATTGTGTATAATTAATGTGACAAAAATAATAAGTTAGAGACTTTTGCACCTTGAATTAAATCTTAAAAATCAACCAAAAATGGTATTGAGTTAATTCCAACTCCAATAGCTCACATTTGACTTACACTAATTGTTTCTGCAAGAACATGGTGTGGTCACTTTGCATGATCATGTCCTAGTTTAATTAATGGACAATATGGCTATTTTGTTAACCTGATATTGTCCAAAACTATTATGTAAATCATCTGAAGTATTATACTTCATTTAAATCTTGTCTCAAATGCATTCGTATGAAGTTGGACCCCTGGTAAAATAATATCATATGAAATTCTTGGAGATATTATATCATAATAGGCATTATTAAATGGTATGAGGTATTCTACCTCATTTAAATCTTTTTCTCAAATAATGGTGATGAATGGTTGACTTAGGTCAACATGATATCATGTACTATTGTTTGAGAAATTAAATCTTTAGAAGATTTCAATGAGAGGAAATTTTTCTCAAGAACTATATGGAAACTATCATTTACATATGTAATGAGAGGAAATTATTTTCCTCAAGCCACACAACCAATGCACCCTAATTATATTAATTATGTGATTGGAATAGTTTGTGTGAATATATGTGATGTTTGGAATAGCCAATGAATTGTTTGGTGATTGTATCCTCGTATTCGTGTATAGACGCTAGTACCGGAGAATACCAGGAAGAGGAAGGATTCTACCCAGAAGAAGAAGAAGAGCACTTTGATCACCTCAACCATCAAGGCAAGCTAACACCTTTGCAAGTTCTATGGTTGCAAGCTAATATTCTTGCAAAGTGCAAAGTTCTACCAAGAACAAGGCACCCTCATCTTTTCCTATGCTTCATGAACCCATCCCAAGTTTTATCTTTCAAGTTTTCCAACTTGAAAATTGAAGTTTCCTTTTATAGTTAACTTTGGTCTAAGTCTAGAATACTACAAGAGTATCAAACTTAGCCTAACTAGCATTACAAGTAGTTAGCACCCCTCATGACTAGATGTTAGTGCTAAATTTAAAATTTGACTACTCTAGATGGGAACTTGTGAAATGAGTTGACTTTGAAACCTTGGAATGACGATGCATTCCATTGAATGAATTTTGAAGGTGAATATGACCAAGAGAAGATAGTGATTTTTGATTAAAAACTGATATTGGTTTGGATGCGATACCTTTCCAATTCTTGAGTACCCCCACAATACCTGATTATGGGTAAGGGCATAACTAGAAGTTTATGTACCTTAGTATGGGTTCCCTCTGAACACACATCATAGGGGTTATGCCGAGGCTGCCTCCGTTGTTGATGAATGATGTGAATTGAGGTGAATTGTACGGCCAAGTGCCCTGTGTAGTTCCCAGGTTGATAGTTGGTCTTCACTGGGAGGCCAAGCTCATGGGGAGAGGTGCTCATACTAGAGTTTGTAAATGAAAGGTTATGGTTGATGATCCGCGTACTGTGTTACGATAATTCAGGGTTATCCCGACGGATGAAATCAAATGTTGTGGCACAAGTGTGCAACCTCTGCAGAGTGTAAACCTATTTGAATAGCCGTGTCCACGGTTACGGACGGTTGGAAAGGCCATACTGTTACCAGTGTCAGATTCTTTGAAAATATTGATGAAATGAATGGTGAATTGGTGACTTGTTTTCGAATCACAACTTCAGTTGTGGGAATGACACTAATGTTCCCACTTGAGTTAGTTAGTACATGAAGAGTCTTTATTTAAAATACTCGTGAACCCAAAATTGGCTTTATGCAAAAGAAACTAGAGCTTAGTACCCCTTTACTAGATTTGATAGCACTTACACAAGTATTAGTTTGCGAGTACTTTAAAGTACTCACGGCTGTGTCCCTGGCTATTCAAATGGCCAGACTATGAAGAGGAGCAGCAGTATGAAGATGATGGACAGCAGGACGTCTACGACAACTAGGACTACTCCTGACGTCAAGCGTTGGCCTGTGGACTATAGAGTCCCCTTCTATCTACGCTTCCGCTATGAATTGTGTTCGTTGATCAATAGATCAACTATTTGTGTAATTTGGATCATGTGATCTCTATTTGTAAGACGACTATGGTATGTAATGAATGATGACTTATGATATTCAACTGTTATGTCTCGCAACCACAATATTCCTGGGATTTCGATGTATGGCATAACAGGCATCTGGACTTAAAAATCCGGGTGTTGACAACTTTGGTTCACTACCAGCCAGGTCCCGCACCCGGTGTGACCCATATTTCAGTGATTCGAAGTCAGGGAAATGTTTGAGAGGCAGCGTCAAAGAATATTTTCCCCAAGATTTGGGCTCACTTAGATTGGACTCTGCCTATATATTATACTGCACCGCTACAGCCAGAAACTATAGGTGACATTGCTCACCGGCGCCGGCGTAGATCAGCACCACAGCTGCAGCTTGCACTGACGAGAGAAGACAAGGTCGGCGAGATGGCAGGTCCTCGCTGGACCTGCCGGCCGTCGACAGCACAGCGACTCCGGGTACTCAAAGGTACATATACTAATACTCATGCAACCGCCGTCGAGCCGAAGAGCTAGCTACATTACAACGTTCGCGCCGTTTTCTCTTGCGATGGCTTACTCCATACGACTAGTAAATCATGATGGCATTAAACTTTTGGTGTGCAAGATTCAAAATAAAGTCGATGGTTATATTTTGAAAATAAAGTCGATTGTTACAAGAGCTAAGAAAAATATATACTACTACAGTGTACGTACTACTATGAGTAAATGAAACGGGTCTAAGCTTGGAGTCGTCTCATTTTGAATTTTGTGTATGTACTGGGTCGTATGAGTAGATATGCTAAACTATGTACTATAACACCCCAAAAGTTTATGAATTTTTCCAATTACCAAATTTTGGAACCAACAAAAACGTTTATTAAATTTAGTTTGACACATAGTGACCTTGCTTAATACTTGTGTTATTACCATGATTGTTTGATTATTACATTAAAACATAAATCCAAAACCCTAAACCCTAACCTTCTCAATACCCCATAAGTCAAACAAGAAGAAAATAAAAATAAAATAAAAAGACATCTGTGGGCATAAAACCTAGTAGGCAAATCTTGACTACTACTCACCCTAATTCTCTCACTAATGGTAAACCATTTAATAAATCTCCCTAAACCCTAAGCCCCATTCTTTTATTCACCATCCAATAGAAAATGAATAAAAAGAATTGAAATTAAATAAGAAAGGGACATATATGCCTATGGCCATCTTTGTGAAAATTTACCCTAAACCTTTATATTTTGTTTAGAGGGTTGGAAAACCTTCATAAACCATACCTAGCACCTATCAAATTAAAACCAAGGTGAAACAAAAGAAATTAAAAAGAAAATAAAAATACCATAGAGGCATATGTGAGAAAAGGCAAATTTATGAATTTGAGAATCCTGACCCTATGATTTGTTGTGAATGGTTGGATCACTCCTATATACCATTTCAACCCTCAACAACATCAATTGGGTCAAGCCAAGTCAAATTAAAAATCAATTGCAACATATGCATAGAGACATATGTGGCACATCACTAAATTACCCAAACCTTGACCTATGCCATTATATCTTGAACAAATGGTGTGAAACCTTTTCTAAACTTAATCTCACACTAATTGGACCCTAACCCATGCCCAAGTAATATAAGATAAATAAAAGAGGAAAATAATAAAAATAAGGATATCATCTCTTATGTGTTATGGCCATTTTTGCAAATCCTTGAACTAAACCTTTTGGAATGGTTTCAATGCTTGTGAAATGTTTCTAAACTAATAAGAACCACTTTGGAATAAAGAAAAGTCAAATCAAATAGAAAGAAATCAAATGGTGAGAAAATCATATTTATTCACTCACATACACATAGGCCAATTTTGCAAATCCTCACCAAAGGCTACCATTGCTTGATCTTTGGTTTCTAAAATACTTATATGTCTTAAACAAACCCAAATGCACCAAAGAAACCAAAATCAAATCCAAATAAATCTCAAAACCATCTCACATATGATCATGGTCATATGTGCACTTTTTAACATGTTCCTCACTTTACCCCTCTGGTTTTATTCTTTCTTAAACTAAACTTGGTCAACCATTGACACCTCATCCAAGACCATGTCAAAGTCAACAAATTTGATGTTGACCACCCATGCTAACCTTGACTAGGTTGACCAGAACAAAGGAGACAAGAAGGGACCTTGAATCAAAGTGGAGATCACCTCACTTCTTGAATTCTTGCAAATCACCACCAAAATGATCACCACCACCACCATTATATCACAATAATTATATGTTTGAAATCCACCAAAAAGATTTCCAAAATTCGACCAAATGTCTCTTGCGGCCATTAACCCAAACACTTGGCAGGCATGAATCCTAGTTTGGCATACACTCTTTTAACCTCTGGTCCATGACCAAAACCCTTGTGATCATTGCTCATGGAGGCTCTTGTACCCCCCATTGCATCATCTCCTGTACTGCAGCCTTGAAGAAAATGGATGAATGATCACCATGGTGGCCATGCCGTGTACCATGCACATACCACACACACTTGATCGCCATGGCCCTCTCCTGCCTCTTTCATCATGTCATATAGATAGCCTACACTCTCCTGTACATGACGGTACCATCCCTAGCTCGAAACGACCACGACATTGGCCAGAACATAGCACGCCCCGACGCGCCCATGCCGGTCATGGCGCGCCAGAGCGCGCATGGGCACCTCCTGGACGCGCCAGTACCCCGCGTCGCCTGGTCACTATCGTGCCCCTCTTCCTCTCTCCTTGCGCATGCCCCTTCCACACCTCACCAGGACACCGACGGACATCGCCATTGGCCCTCACCGGCGCCATAGACGACGCCATCATCAAGCTCTGCCGCGCCGGTACTGCGAGGACGACGATGACGCTGCATGCTCCTGTCCTCCCCTAGCGTTGCCATCAAGTGCTCTAGCACCGCCTAGCAGTCGCCTACGCGACGCGCCCATCACTTGCCCCTTCACCGCCCTGGAGCGCCATTGCCGTCGACGACCTCCACGGCACCCTTGCCGCACACGCGCCACTATAAATAGAGACCTCCTCGCCCTTAATTCTCCACACCATTTCTGCTCCCCTTCTTCTCCTTGACCTCCTCAACCACCACTCCACCTCGATTAGGCCCTAGCCAGCCCCAATTGCACCGTCGACCGCCGGAGCATGTAGCAGAAGCCGCCGTCGAATTCGGCCACCATCGGAGACGCCACTGGTACCAGGCGACTGTTGACGTCAGAAACCCACCGGCGGGCAGTGACTGGTCAACACCGTAGAGCCGGGAACGACTAGGGCTGCGGCTGGCCCCGTCCCTCGAACGACGGCCCGCAAAGCCTCCCGGTCGCGCGCCGATGCGGGTTGCGTGCCACCTGACCTATACCTGGTCAGGAAGGTGTGGATGATGCCTCGCTTAGTTTCTGCAGGGCACACACGTACACGTTAAATACGAGCCTCGATCGGCTCTCAGTTGTCCTGTGAATCGGCTCATGGAGCCGATCCACCCATGATTCGTCCGAGGTGGCCGAATATATGGTGGTCCTGCTTGATCATGATAAAGCATATGAGATCCACGACGATCTGGGGTTTTCACCGCATAATCGGATCATCCTACTCACGATTGGGCCTCGCGCTCACGCACGGTAAACGTAAGCCAGCCCTAGACAAGGCCTAAAAACCAACACTAGGTTGATCCTCGGAACGTCCTGTCTAGGGGCAGCAAACTACACCCGCATGCCGCTGGATCCTCCAACCCTTTGTAAGGCCTAACTATTGCAGATATTAAACTAATCCTTGATGAATCAAGGAGCGACCGTAACGGATCAGATCTACTAAATAACGATCGGGGTGCCGCCCCTGCACCCATGATGAGGTACAGGGACGGCTAGATGCGCAAGGGTTGCACTACGACAGCATATGATACTAGGAACAATGCTAACCCTAACACATCTATGATAACTACGTCGCTCGCCATCAAAAAGGCTTCAACACGAGCAACGCATGAACAACTAGGCAGGCTCGTGCTGCCTAGATCGCGAGATGCGATCTAGGCAGCATGGTGCTTACCGGAGGAACCCTCGAGACGAAGGAGTTGGCGATGCGCCGAGATTGGTTTGTGTTGAACGTTGGTTGTTGTCTATTCCATAAACCCTAGATACATATTTATAGTCCAGCGGACTTTCTAATGTGGGCGTGCACTAAACCGTGCACGAGATAAACTCTAACTTCTACATATCCTACTATATAAAGATACACGGGCTAACTAGCCCAAACTTGATACACAAGGCCGATTTACATATCTCTCCACGCATACATCTTCAAGTCCATCTTGATCGCGGCCCACCTCTGACTCGGTCAAATTCTGGTGATAACACATGCCCCCCTGGTTTTGGAAATGACATTTCCAAAATCATTATGCTTTCTTTCGTCGGGTCATGTCGTGGCAGAGCAGAACCGTCGCAGAGTCCTTCATCATGATAACTTGCCTTCTCAACTTCTCTGCGCGATTAGACAGTTCTGGCACCACCTCCTCGGGAACTGCTGTGGCATTGAATTTTTACTATGCTCCTTTTTATTAAACCGCAGCAAACGGTCTTCTTCCTCGTCTCCTTCGCACTAGCCTTCAAAAAACCCTCCTCTGCCACCATGTCTTCATCCTCCTCTTCTTCCTCCTCATCGGGTCTTTCCTACGTGTCCTCTCCCATCCGAGAGTCGACGCCCTCGTGGGGCACGCAGGCGGCGTACGATATCCTCGCCCCGACGAAGTGGGACAAAGAGGATCACGACTCCCTTGTCTGGTCCGAGGATGACAAACCCTTGACCGACGGTGAGAGTGACCTCCGCTTCCCCGCCGTGGGTGAACCGGAGGAGGAGAGCGACGACGACAACTTCTCCTGTGACTTCACCTCTTCCGGGGAGGAAGGGGAGCAGGGAGAGGAGGAGGAAGACGACGATGAGAGCTCCTCCGACGAGCCGCCGGCCAAGCGGTTCTGCCCTTGGCCGGGCAATCTTAGCGACTTCGACAGCGACGAGGACGACGCTGACGGAGAAGATGAAGACGACGAGGGCCCAGTCGGCGGCCATTGGAGCGATGACGAGCCCGCCGGGAGCAGCGCCGACGGCAGCGACGGCGCGACGACGAGGGCAGTGATGGCCCGTAGATTAGGGCCTCTAGAATAGGACCAGTAGCAGATGGGGCAATGTATCCCCTCATATTTCCTTTTGAGAGCAATTAGCCCTTTATGTAAGAAATCTCGCCTATCAATGAAGAACTTTTTCTTTCCCCCAATTTGATTTTGCCGATTTCTTACGAGCTTAATTGAGCCGATTCCCTCTTCTACTGTCCTTGCCGATTCGCCCCCTTTGCTAACGCGTAATGAGCCGATAGCACCGCATCGGTCCTTCGAAATTCGCCCTTCCCTTCTTCAACTGATGATTTTCTAAATCTGGCAGAAAATGCAGGATCTTCAGAAAAACCTTTGAACTTTTCCAACCAAACCCAATAATCCTCTTCAGCACTCATCATTTGTGACGAAGGTCTGCAATGAAGGATCAGCCGATGATATCTCAATCGGCTCGTTAGACAGAGCAAAGCAGAATATCCACCAGGCCTGCTGCCCCCCGAGTCTGGGCCAAGGCAAAAACAGCAACGAAGTCGAGTAACTTAGTTGAATTAGCCTGGGCTTGCTCATGTAGAGCCAGCCGATTTGCACAGAAATCGGCTTGTAGAGAAGGCCGCTCCTAGCGCCCTGCTGGTCAGATCGGCTCCTTTCCTTTGGCGGATCTAATGCGATCCATCCTCGACCTGATCTGCACGTCCGGACTGCTCTTGAAGAGGGGAACCAAGCCCTTAAATCACTCCATTGAGGGGTTCTTCCATGAAAAACCCCCTTCGTGCTTCATTGGTCCTCTGATCGTAACATTGATCCTCTTGAGTCGATGGCCGTGCATCGGCTGCTTCTCAATTCTGAAGTCGATGCCCTTGCATCGGCTGTGAAATGTTTAAAAATTTTAGGCCGATTTGTGTATTGGCCTCCATACTTAGTATTATCTCATATCCTCATGTTTTATCCATCTAGGTGCCCCCGAGCCGATTCTGTCAAGAGAATTGATGGTATCGGCTCTTCAGGTAGTCCCTGTTGGGTCAAACGTTGATCCCAGACAAAATGGATGGTGAGGATAATTTTGGCCGATTGCTGGAATCGGCCTCCACGTTGCTTGCTCGGTGAAGGTTTTGTAATATCCCTTCATCAGTTTTGGAGGGCCGATCGCAAGGATCGGCCTCGCCATGTTGCTTATCGACGTAGTCTTGCTACTCGTCCATGTTGGTGGATAAAACCAGCCCAATTTCCGACTTTAGCACGTTGGTGCGCTTGCTGTTGTCCATGTCGGGTGCATTGTGTAATCGTGGAGCACTACACTCCGCCGGACGAATGAACACCATGTTTGTGCCAGCCGATGTTTCATCATCGGCTCTCTTTTGCTTGGGGCGCCACTCTTTTCTTTGCGGCAGTCCCTCCTCATCCAGGGTCCTCGGACTTTCGCAGCCGATCAGGTCGCGCCTTCCTCAGCGTATGCAAGTACATCCTTTCGGCTTCCTCCAGACCGCGCAATCGCTGAACCCTGCGCTTTGTGAATGGCTGAGACCGTCGGGCACCACCTTGGACGGTGGCACCTGTCTTCTTCGTATTCCCCTTCGTCTTCGAATCCTCGAGATCTTCCAACAAAGGGGTCTCAGCACGTCTGTTTTGCGGTGGGAGAGGCCCTAAGCGCTCGAACACGACACGTTGGCTGTCTCCTTCTTTTTCCGGTTGCATTCTGGGCAGTTGCCGATTGTTGGTAATCGGCTCATTCCTGAATCCCAGCAGTGTCTGAAGAAGGGGCAGTGCCAATGCCTGTCCGTATCGTCCTGCTCCCTGCCGTGGCGCTCCTGCCGCTCCTCATCATGATTATGCCGGCGATGTCTTCCGTCGTTTCTGGTCAGACGACCTCTTTCATCATTGTCGTTGTATCGCCGGCGTTGGTCATATCGACTAACATACTTGTTGAGGAGGTGATCAGAGAGGGGTCGTTGGTATCTTATGTTCTTCACTTCCCCCTCCGTGACGTAGCGCTTGCCATCTTGACGGAGCCGATCGCATGGAGCGGCCCCCTCGTGTCCTTGCTCTGAGAGCAGCTGTCCTCATCCCCGTCCTTCTCGGAGCGGTGTCCAAGCTCTACCATGCTGATGTTGGCTGAGAAATCAGGCTGGCACCCTCCAAGGTGGGTAAACTCCACTATGTTGACGGCGGGGAAGGGGTGTGTGTCGACCTTCATGGCATACTGGTTAAAAATTAGTCGCCCATTTTCTATCGCCACTTGGATCTGCTGACGCCACACCCTGCAGTCGTTGGTGGTGTGGGTGAACGTGTTGTGCCACTTGCAGTATGGCTTTCCGTTCAGCTCTTGCACCGTAGGAAACTTGTGGCCTTCGGGTATCTTTATGTGCTTCTCCGCGAGTAAGAGATCGAAAATCTGCTCGGTTTTCGTCACGTCGAAGTCGAACCCTCTTGGAGGCCCTGGTGGCTTTACCCATTTGCAGGTTACTGGGCCTGCAGCTCGAGTCCACTCAGCTACTGCGACCTCTCGTTCTCCCGTAGGACCTTCATCTTCGCCTGCGTCAACCATGGTAACCACGCGCTTGAATTTATCTTGGTAGACATCCGGGTGGCGTTGTTCATACGCTGACAACTTCTGCACCATGTGTGCTAATGAAGGATAGTCCGCCTGGGAGGCCACTTCCTTGATCGATGATGATAGACCCACCACCGCCAATTCGACTGCTTCTTTTTCGCTTACGTGAACCGAATAGCATCGGTTCCTAACGGTCCTGAAGCGCTGGATGTATTCGACACCGTTTCTCCGCTGTCGTACTTGAGCTAGATCGGCAATGCCAGCCTCGGAAGCCTCCGAGTGATATTGCTCATGGAACCGTTCTTCCAACTGCCAGTCTGGATTGAGTTCGGTGGCAGCGACGTGTACCACCGAAAGCCGATCCTGTGAGGGACTGTGAGAAGTACCTCACGCGCAGCTCGTCCGACGCTGAGATCATGCCCAGCTGTGCCAAATATCGGCTCACATGCTCGATGGAGCTGGAGCCATCTGATCCGCTGAACTTTGTGAAGTCCGGGAGCCGATATTTGGGTGGTAGCGGGATCAATTCGTACTCGTTGGGGTACGGCTTGGTGTAGCCGATCGCTTTTCGGCATCATGCCGAACTGATCTTTCAGGATCGTACAAATTTGATCCGCGGTGATGGTTGCAGGTGCCGAACCCTGAAGATTCGTCGGAGTGGCGTACTTAACCAGCCATGCCTGTTTCTCTGGTTCTGAGCCAACTGCAGGAGCTGGGCTCGGGAGCTTTGTCGGGGTGGCGTATTTAGCTAGCCACGTTTGCTTCTCGGGTCTGCCTCCGACGTTCCTCCTGTTGCCCCAGAAGTCCCTGCTATAGCGACCTGGTTCGAGGGTGCCCAGTGCTGCAGTCCGGCACGTATGCGCATGCGTATCCGTGCGGGATCTCCTTGGGCGCGTCCTGTAGAAATTGGTAATCACCGGGGTCACCACCAATCTTGTAGACGACATAGGCCGATGAGTTCGGCGTCGGGCGCTGCCAACGCGAACGGCAGCGGACGGGACTGGAGTAGCAACTCCCCTTGATGAGTCCCTAGGGCTGGTCCTGACGGAGAGTACCGATGGCTCATGATCTCCTGGATCACGCGCAGCGCGACGCGCTCCAACGTGTTCACCAGGCTCTCGAATGGCGGTGCAGCGAATGAGCCACCATGAAGTTTATCTCCTGACGCAGCGACCTGGTGCGTTCCTCTGACGGGGTGGATAGGTCCACTCCATCAAGCGCGCCATCTGGTGAGAACCCCTTCCATCTGATGCCATGGGAACGGGTCCTGTGGAAAGAGCCGATGAGGTCGGCTTCGAGGAGGACTTTGACCTCGTCGTACTTCTTCTTAAGCTCGCCAGTGAGCTCCTCGTAGGTGACCGGAGTTTCTTCCGCCATCTCTGATGTGGATGGCGAGGTGGTTATCGTTGAAGATTGTCGTTGAAGATGTGTCCCACCGGGCGTGCGAATGTGTTGACGTGAAACCCACCGGCGGGCAGGACGGTCAACACCGTAGAGCCGGGAACGACTAGGGCTGCGGCTAGCCCCAGTCCCTCGAGCGACGGCCCGCAAAGCCTCCTGGTCGCGCGCAGATGCGGGTTGCAAGGCGTGCCACCTGACCTATACCTGGTCGAAGGTGTGGATGATGCCTCGCTTAGTTTCCTGCAGGGCACACACGTACACGTTAAATACGAGCCTCGATCGGCTCAGGTTGTCCTGTGAATCGGCTCATGGAGCCGATCCACCCATGATTCGTCCGAGGTGGCCGAATATATGGTGGTCCTGCTTGATCATGATAAAGCATATGAGATCCACGACGATCTGGGGTTTTCACCGCATAATCGGATCATCCTACTCACGATTGGGCCTCGCGCTCACGTAAACGTAAGCCAGCCCTAGACAAGGCCTAAAAACCAACACTAGGTTGATCCTCGGTCCTGTCTAGGGGCAGCAAACTACACCCTGCCGCTGGATCCTCCAACCCTTTGTAAGGCCTAACTATTGCAGATATTAAACTAATCCTTGATGAATCAAGGAGCGACCGTAACGGATCAGATCTACTAAATAACGATCAAGCGGGGTGCCGCCCCTGCACCCATGATGAGGTACAGGGACGGCTAGATGCGCAATGGTTGCACTACGACAGCATATGATACTAGGAACAATGCTAACCCTAACACATCTATGATAACTACGTCGCTCGCCATCAAAAAGGCTTCAGTACGAGCAACGCATGAACAACTAGGCAGGCTCGTGCTGCCTAGATCGCGAGATGCGATCTAGGCAGCATGGTGCTTACCGGAGGAACCCTCGAGACGAAGGAGTTGGCGATGCGCCGAGATTGGTTTGTGTTGAACGTTGGTTGTTGTCTATTCCATAAACCCTAGATACATATTTATAGTCCAGCGGACTTTCTAATGTGGGCGTGCACTAAACCGTGCACGAGATAAACTCTAACTTCTACATATCCTACTATATAAAGATACACGGGCTAACTAGCCCAAACTTGATACACAAGGCCGATTTACATATCTCTCCACGCATACATCTTCAAGTCCATCTTGATCGCGGCCCACCTCTGACTCGGTCAAATTCTGGTGATAACAGCGACTCCCCTTCGTCGACAACGTCGCCTAGCACCAGCGCCGCCCCTCGCCGGAGCTCCAGCACGCCGTCGACCCCCTACCTCCGCCGTGCCCGCGTCTGCTTCTCGTCGCCGACAACGACGCACCTCCACCGTCGGATCTTCTTCTGATCGCGCGGCTCAGGTTAGTTGATACCGTTTCGGTGAAACTAAGACACTGACTAGTGGGACCCTCCTGTCAGCTGGCCCGTGGCACGCTGAAGCGCTACTGGGCTGGCCCTGTCCGTTTTTAAATCTTTCGGCCCAATTCGTTTCCCGCCTAGCCCATTTAACTTAATTCAAATAAAATTGATTCAGAAAATTTCAATACTGGTGCTTTGCTAAAAAATGAATAGTTTCCAATCTACAAACCCAATTTGAGTGATTCAAAATGTTCTAGCAAGCTTATGAAATTATCTAACTAACCCCACTGGTTTCAACCTCATAGCCTGTGTAGAATTTGAATGACAAAAATATCAAGTCAGATACTTTTCTGCATTCAGATAAATCTAGAAAATAGACTATATTGAATTTTGAGGTGATTCCACCTCTCATAATTAACATTTCACCAACTCTTATTTAATATGTAAAAATATGATATAGGTGATGTACATGATCAGGGCCTAGTTCATTAAAGGACTATCTGGCTATTTCTAGTCAAAGATATTGTCCCAAAACTATTAATAAATGACATGGTAGTGTTTCTCTCATTTAAACCTTGTCACAAACAATTCAAATTAAGATAGAGGTCCTGGTAAGCTAGGTCTCATGTGATTGGTTTGATAATGTTACATCATATCCAAGTTGGAATTAAAAGGTATGAGGTATAGCACCTCCTTTAAATCATATTCCAAATTGCTAATAAAGTAATGTGATGACCTTTGTTTATAATCTCATACTTGCTCACTTAAGGATCTTAAACCAAAGTAGCATCTAAAATATATGGGATAAGGACCTTAGTCTTCAAGACCCATTTGTTCTAATTAAAGATTATTAAATCATTTGTATAGTAGTGTTTAAATTGTTCCAAACTACTTATTAAATCATATGAGATATATTGGTCTCATTTAAATCTTTGTCCCAAGTAAATTCAACATAAGGTAATGACCTTAATATAATAAATCTCATGTTGTATGAATTGATGATATTAACTTCTTAATAAGATAGTATTAAATTGCATGAGGTGTATTCCCTCATTTAGGTCATATTTCTCAAAGGATAAGTGTGAAGTGTTGACCTTGGTCAACATGTGATCATACCTTGTCAATTGAGGAGATTAAATTTTAACCAGGTTCAATGAGAGGAAATTATTCCTAAGAATAAATAAATAGAAACAATAACAAATATTTTTAATGAAAGGAAATTATTTCTCAAAGAATTAAATATGGACCCTAAATTAATATTTTTTTGGGAGGAAATTATTTTTCTTTAAAAAGAAAACCACGTCAACCAACAAGTGAATAATATGGTGATGCTAGACTAGCTTGTGTGAACCATTTGTGTGATTAGTTTAGCACTTAAGGATTGTTTGGTGATTGTATCCTCGTGTTCGTTTATAGACGCTTGTACCGGCGACTATCAAGAGGAGGAGTTCTTCTACTCAGAAGGAGAGGAAGAGAACTTTGATCACCTCACCAATCAAGGCAAGCTATAGTATTGCAAGCTATTACCAATGCAAGCTAAACTGTTGCAGCTATTCTAATGCTAGATATATTAGAACAAGCTTCTACTCATGCAAGTAAGATTAATATAAGATAGATTGTGGCCAGCTAATATTCTCGCAAAGTGTAAAGCTACAAGAGCAAAGCACCCCCACATTTTACTTTATGTTTAATAAGCGTATCCCAAGTTTTTACTACAAGCTTTTACTTACAAGTTTCAATACTTTTGTTTTATCAAAGTACTTTTTGGTTCATGATCCACTTGGTCTAGGGTAGAACAATATCATCAAGTTAGCCTATGGCAATCAAAGCTAGTTAGCACCCCTCATGACTAGTTGCTAGTGCTAAAAACTAAAGGTGATTACTCTAGATGGGAAATGGTGAAATGAAATGACTTTGGAAAACCTGGGAATGATGAGTCATTCTAATGAAAGATTTTGAAGGTGAATGTGACTTGTAAATGACATGGTGAACTTTATAAAAACTAATGGCTGGGTTCGGATGCGATACCATTCCAATTTTGCAAGTACCCCCACAATACCTGAATATGGGTAAGGGCTTAACTAGAAAGTTATGTGCCTTAGTATGGGTTCCCTCTAAACAAGCGTCATAGGGGTTATGCCGAGGCTGCCTCCGTCAAAAAGTGAATTGATTATGAAATGACGTGAATGAGGTGAATTGTCCGGCCCAAGCCCTGTGCAGTTCCCAGGCTGACTGTCTGTCTTCACTTGGAGGCCAAGCTCATGGGGAGAGGTGCCTATACTAGGGTATGTAGGTGAAAGGTTATGGTTGGTAGTCCGCGCACGGAGTGCGGTAAATCAGGGCCAGTTAACCCTGACGGATTATTGCAAATGTTGTGGCACAAGTGTACGACCTCTGCAGAGTGTAGAACTATTCGAATAGCCATGTCCACGGTTACGGACGATTGGAAAGGCCATACTGTTCCGTCATCAGACCATTTTCAAAAGTGTGACATGTGAAGGGTGACTTGTGATTCGAACTATGAATGGTGACTTGAATTGAACCACAACAGAGTTGTGGGAATGACACTAATGTTCCCACCTGAGTTAGTCTAGCGATTCAAGCATCTTTACTAAATGTTTATGAAATAAACTTGGCTTTATGCAAATAAACCTAGAGCTTAGCATCCCCTTACTAAGATTGATAATGTTTACACCAGTATTAGTTTGCGAGTACTTTAAAAGTACTCATGGCTTTGTCCCTGGCTATTCAAATGGCCAGACTATGAAGGAGAGCAGCAGTACGAAGAGGATAAACCACAGAACGTCTATGACAACTAGGACCGCTCCTGACGTCAAGCGTTGGCCTGTGGATTAGAGAATCCGCTACTACTCCGCTTCAGCTATTTGTGTGTTCATTGATCAATAGATCAACTGCTATTGTAATATTGGATCATGCGATCTGCATGTGTAAGACGATTATGCGTTGTAATAAATGATGACTCTATGATATTCAACTATTATGTCACGCAACAACACTATTCCTGGGATTGCGAGGAATGACATAATAGGCATCTGGACTTAAAAATCCAGGTGTTGACAAGTTGGTATCAGAGCCATTGTTTGACCTTAGGAGACCCTAGTTAGAGTGGACGTTCGGAAAAAAATAATTTAGTTTCAAAAACAAATGAAGAAGATATTTCTGAAAACCTACTTACTTTCTTCTCTTGAGGCCTTTTTCGAAATGCTAATTCATGCTTTACTTTGTAAATCTACATAAAAACTTGTCACACTTGTTCTTCTCTAACTTAATCCTCCATGCCTCTACAGATGGAGCATTACGCCCAGACGGAGTCCTACGAGCTGGGAAATGGAGGGAGTTTGATTTTCGAGCGAGACCTGTACTTGGTGTCCGAAAAGCTTGAACGCCCACCTCCCCAGTTTCACGGAGTCCGGATCCACAACACCCCCGGAGGGGAACAGCAGTGGATGATTACCGCTGACTTGAAGGGAAGTACGGAGCCTCCCATGTCGGAGAGGATCCTTTTCTCCTTCAAGGCAAGCAACTGGGTGGATGGGCTTGCTCATGCCCTTCAGGAGGGACTTGCTCGGGTGTGCGGACAGAACATCGCTGCACTCCAGGGGACCCGCTTCGCCCACTTCGCGAGGCATGACACCATGGGGGAGCCCATGGCACTCTCTTCGCACCCGGTGCTCAAGCATCATGTGGAGCATCTGGACTTTATGCTTCATGAGACCCGGAAGGATCTGGAGCTTACGCGTGTCCACGCCCACCGTGCTCAGATGGCTTTGGGTCATCATGCCGATGCCATCAGGCTACTCGCCAAGGACCGCAAGTCACTCCGCCTGCAGCGCGCCAAGAAGGATGCTACTATCGCACGTCTTCGCGAGAAGATACGCACCTTGGAGGTGACTGTCCGGACCCAGCAGGACCAGATCCAGGAAATGGAGGAGAATGGAGAGGACATTCAGGGAGGCGAGGACTTCCTGAGTGACGACAACGACTTTGAGGAAGACGAGATCACTGAGGAGGAGGACTACGAGTTTCTGGAGTCTGGAGAGGATGGGATCATTCCCATTGATGTGGATGAAGATGATGAAGAGTAGCTGCACCTAGTCACTTGTGTAGGTGTGAGTTGTACCCCCGCCCGTTGTATCGTAGCTAGAGGAGAATGGTTCTTAAAACCATTAGTGTGGATGTTAGTTTGTAATATATGCGGAATAAATAAATAAATCTGTGTTATCTGTATCGTCCAAAAAGAATCCAAGTTTTTAAAGTCTTAAATGCACTCAAAACGATCCATAGAAATTTCCCTCTTATCTTATCATATACCTGAATAATCAGATGGCCCCTCCGAATCGCGGTGCTAATCAAGACGCAATGATGCAACTATTACAAACTCTGATGGCAGACCGAGAAGCTGAGAGAGCCAAACGACAAGCCAACATTGTCGCACTCCAACAGATAGCTCAGAACAATCAGGGTCATGGAAACCACGACCACCCTGGTTCAAAGCTGAAGAACTTTCAGAACACCAACCCACCAATGTTCAGTAAGACGGAAGAACCCCTTGACGCAGATGATTGGCTCCAAACAATAGAGAACAACTTAGAAGTTGCGGGAGTGGAAGCCGCAGAGAAAGTACTATTCGGCACCCACTACCTGTCAGGACCTGCAAGAGCATGGTGGACAAGTGCGCGTGCCATGAATAATGGACAGATAATGAACTGGGCAGATTTCAAGCTGAAATTCAGCAAATACCATGTACCCCAGGGATTAATCAAGAAAATGAGGGACGAGTTTTGCGAACTCAAGCAAGGAAAAATGACCGTGGTGGAATACCGCGACAGATTCCTCACACTATCAAGGTATGCCCCGGACGAAATTGACACCAATGAGAAAAGGAATGAAAGATTTCTGAATGGACTGCACGACGAAATGCAAACGGTGTTAGTGAACATTCCGTTCGCTGACCTCGAAGCCCTCGTGGACTCAGCAATACAAATGGAAGGAAAGCTGCATCAGGACACTGAAAACCGCAAGCGCAGGATGATGAACCATAATGGATCTCACCATAACCAAAGGCACCGCAACCATTCGACTGGAGGACTTGCCCCAAGATACAACAAGCCCCCTGCTCAGAGTTACCGCCCCAACCACACCCATAACAACGGAGGACCCCCGAAGCCCGGAGGCAACCACAACAACAACAACATCAACACCCACCCCAACAACCACCACCCCAATGGGAACAGTAACAACACCAACATTGGCCCGAGAACTGGAAGCAATGCGACCCCTATCCCCACCAAGGACAAGGCAACGATCACCTGCTATAATTGTGGCACCGTAGGCCACTACTCGAAGGAATGCCCCAATAAACTTGCCAAAACTGCCCCTAATACTGCTGCACCTGCCCAGCAACAACGTCGTTTTGCAGGTAGAAGGAACCAGAACAACAACAACGGTCGCTTCTACCACATGGAAGCCACTGAGGCCCAGGAAGCGCTCCAGACCATGCCAAGTATGTTTTCCGGTTAATTACGCTACTCAATCTCTCTTAGGAAACCCAACTTTTCTTAAAATCTCGGGACGAGATTTGTTTAAGGGGGAAGGGTTTGTAACACCCCAAAAGTTTATGAATTTTTCCGATTACCAAATTTTGGAACCAACAAAAACTTTTATTAAATTTAGTTTGACACATAGTGACCTTGCTTAATACTTGTGTTATTACCATGATTGTTTGATTATTACATTAAAACATAAATCCAAAACCCTAAACCCTAACCTTCTCAATACCCCATAAGTCAAACAAGAAGAAAATAAAAATAAAATAAAAAGACATCTGTGGGCATAAAACCTAGTAGGCAAATCTTGACTACTACTCACCCTAATTCTCTCACTAATGGTAAACCATTTAATAAATATCCCTAAACCCTAAGCCCCATTCTTTTATTCACCATCCAATAGAAAATGAATAAAAAGAATTGAAATTAAATAAGAAAGGGACATATATGCCTATGGCCATCTTTGTGAAACTTTACCCTAAACCTTTATACTTTGTTTAGAGGGTTGGAAAACCTTCATCAACCATACCTAGCACCTATCAAATTAAAACCAAGGTGAAACAAAAGAAATTGAAAAGAAAATAAAAATACCATAGAGGCATATGTGAGAAAAGGAAAATTTATGAATTTGAGAATCCTGACCCTATGATTTGTTGTGAATGGTTGGATCACTCCTATATACCATTTCAACCCTCAACAACATCAATTGGGTCAAGCCAAGTCAAATTAAAAATCAATTGCAACATATGCATAGAGACATATGTGGCACATCACTAAATTACCCAAACCTTGACCTATGCCATTATATCTTGAACAAATGGTGTGAAACCTTTTCTAAACTTAATCTCACACTAATTGGACCCTAACCCATGCCCAAGTAATATAAGATAAATAAAAGAGGAAAATAATAAAAATAAGGATATCATCTCTTATGTGTTATGGCCATTTTTGCAAATCCTTGAACTTAACCTTTTGGAATGGTTTCAATGCTTGTGAAATGTTTCTAAACTAATAATAACCACTTTGGAATAAAGAAAAGTCAAATCAAATAGAAAGAAATCAAATGGTGAGAAAATCCTATTTATTCACTCACATACACATAGGCCAATTTTGCAAATCCTCACCAAAGGCTACCATTGCTTGATCTTTGGTTTCTAAAATACTTATATGTCTTAAACAAACCCAAATGCACCAAAGAAACCAAAATCAAATCCAAATAAATCTCAAAACCATCTCACATATGATCATGGTCATATGTGCACTTTTTAACATGTTCCTCACTTTACCCCTCTGGTTTTATTCTTTCTTAAACTAAACTTGGTCAACCATTGACACCTCATCCAAGACCATGTCAAAGTCAACAACTTTGATGGTGACCACCCATGCTAACCTTGACTAGGTTGACCAGAACAAAGGAGACAAGAAGGGACCTTGAATCAAAGTGGAGATCACCTCACTTTTTGAATTCTTGCAAATCACCACCAAAATGATCACCACCACCATTATATCACAATAATTATATGTTTGAGATCCACCAAAAAGATTTCCAAAATTCGACCAAATGTCTCTTGCGGCCATTAACCCAAACACTTGGCAGGCATGAATCCTAGTTTGGCATACACTCTTTTAACCTCTGGTCCATGACCAAAACCCTTGTGATCATTGCTCATGGAGGCTCCTGTACCCCCCTTGCATCATCTCCTGTACTGCAGCCTTGAAGAAAATGGATGAATGATCACCATGGTGGCCATGCCGTGTACCATGCACATACCACACACACTTGATCGCCATGGCCCTCTCCTGCCTCTTTCATCATGTCATCTAGATAGCCTACACTCTCCTGAACACGACGGTACCATCCCTAGCTCGAAACGACCACGACATTGGCCAGAACACAGCACGCCCCGACGCGCCCATGCCGGTCATGGCGCGCCAGAGCGCGCATGGGCACCGTCCTGGACGCGCCAGTACCCCGCGTCGCCTGGTCACTGTCGTGCCCCTCTTCCTCTCTCCTTGCGCATGCCCCTTCCACACCTCACCAGGACACCGACGGACACCGCCATTGGCCCTCACCGGCGCCGTAGACGACGCCATCATCAAGCTCTGCCGCGCCGTACTGCGAGGACGACGATGACGCTGCACGCTCCTGTCCTCCCCTAGCGATGCCATCAAGCGCTCTAGCACCGCCTAGCAGTCGCCTATGCGATGCGCCCATCACTTGCCCCTTCACCGCCCTGGAGCGCCATTGCCGTCGACGACCTCCACGGCACCCTTGCAGCACACGCGCCACTATAAATAGAGACCTCCTCGCCCTTCCTTCTCCACACCATTTCTGCTCGCCTTCTTCTCCTTGACCTCCTCAAGCACCGCTCCACCTCGATTAGGCCCTAGCCAGCCCCAATTGCACCGTCGATCGCCGGAGCCTGTAGCAGAAGCCGCCGTCGAATTCGGCCACCATCGGAGATGCCACTGGTACCAGGCGACTCCTTCGTCGACAACGTCGCCTAGCACGCCGCCGCCGGAGCTCCAGCACGCCGTCGACCCCCTACCTCCGCCGTGCCCGCGTCTGCTTCTCGTCGCCGACGACGACGCACCTCCACCGTCGGATCTTCTTCTGATCGCGCGGCTCAGGTTAGTTGATACCGTTTCGGTGAAACTAAGACACTGACTAGTGGGACCCTACTGTCAGCTGGCCCGTGGCACGCTGAAGCGCTAATGGGCTGGCCCTGTCCGTTTTTAAATCTTTCGGCCCAATTCGTTTCCCGCCTAGCCCATTTAACTTAATTCAACTAAAATTGATTCAGAAAATTTCAATAATGGTGCTTTGCTAAAAATTTAATAGTTTCCAATCTACAAACCCAATTTGAGTGATTCAAAATGTTCTAGCAATCTTATGAAATTATCTAACTAACCCCACTGGTTTCAACATCATAGCCTGTGTAGAATTTGAATGACAAAAATATCAATTCAGATACTTTTCTGCATTCAAATAAATCTAGAAAATAGACTATATTGTATTTTGAGGTGATTCCACCTCTCATAATTCACATTTCACCAACTCTTATTTAATATGTAAAAATATGATATAGGTGATGTACATGATCAGGGCCTAGTTCATTAAAGAACTATCTGGCTATTTCTAGTCAAAGATATTGTCCCAAAACTATTAATAAATGATATGGGAGTGTTTCTCTCAGTTAAACCTTGTCACAAACAATTCAAATTAAGATAGAGGTCCTGGTAAGCTAGGTCTCATGTGATTGGTTTGATAATGTTACATCATATCCAAGTTGGAATTAAAAGGTATGAGGTATAGCACCTCCTTTAAATCATATTCCCAATTGCTAATAAAGTAATGTGATGACCTTTGTTTATAATCTCATACTTGCTCACTTAAGGATCTTAAACCAAAGTAGCATCTAAAATATATGGGATAAGGACCTTAGTCTTCAAGACCCATATGTTCTAATTAAAGATTATTAAATCATTTGTATAGTAGTGTTTAAATTGTTCCAAACTACTTATTAAATCATATGAGATGTATTGGTCTCATTTAAATCTTTGTCCCAAGTAAATTCAACATAAGGTAATGACCTTAATATAATAAATCTCATGTTGTATGAATTGATGATATTAAATTCTTAATAAGATAGTATTAAATTGCATGAGGTGTATTCCCTCATTTAAGTCATATTTCTCAAAGGATAAGTGTGAAGTGTTGACCTTGGTCAACATGTGATCATACCTTGTCAATTGAGGAGATTAAATTTTAACCAGGTTCAATGAGAGGAAATTATTCCTAAGAATAAATAAATAGAAACAATAACAAATATTTTTAATGAAAGGAAATTATTTCTCAAAGAATTAAATAGAGACCATAAATTAATATTTTTTTGGGAGGAAATTATTTTTCTTTAAAAAGAAAACCACGTCAACCAACAAGTGAATAATATGGTGATGCTAGACTAGCTTGTGTGAACCATTTGTGTGATTAGTTTAGCACTTAAGGATTGTTTGGTGATTGTATCCTCATGTTCGTTTATAGACGCTAGTACCGGAGACTATCAAGAGGAGGAGTTCTTCTACTCAGAAGGAGAGGAAGAGAACTTTGATCACCTCACCAATCAAGGCAAGCTATAGTATTGCAAGCTATTACCAATGCAAGCTAAATTGTTGCAGCTATTCTAATGCTAGATATATTAGAACAAGCTTCTACTCATGCAAGTAAGATTAATATAAGATAGATTGTGGCCAGCTAATATTCTTGCAAAGTGTAAAGCTACAAGAGCAAAGCACCCCCACATTTTACTTTATGTTTAATAAGCCTATCCCAAGTTTTTACTACAAGCTTTTACTTACAAGTTTCAATAATTTTGTTTTATCAAAGTACTTTTTGGTTCATGATCCACTTGGTCTAGGGTAGAACAATATCATCAAGTTAGCCTATGGCAATCAAAGCTAGTTAGCACCACTCATGACTAGTTGCTAGTGCTAAAAACTAAAGGTGATTACTCTAGATGGGAAATGGTGAAATGAAATGACTTTGGAAAACCTGGGAATGATGAGTCATTCTAATGAAAGATTTTGAAGGTGAATGTGACGTGTAAATGACATGGTGAACTTTATAAAAACTGATGGTTGGGTTCGGATTCGATACCATTCCAATTTTGCAAGTACCCCCACAATACCTGGATATGGGTAAGGGCTTAACTAGAAAGTTATGTGCCTTAGTATGGGTCCCTCTAAACAAGCGTCATAGGGGTTATGCCGAGGCTGCCTCCGTCAAAAAGTGAATTGATTATGAAATGACATGAATGAGGTGAATTGTCCGGCCCAAGCCCTGTGCAGTTCCCAGGATGACTGTCTGTCTTCACTGGGAGGCCAAGTTCATGGGAAGAGGTGCCTATACTAGGGTATGTAGGTGAAAGGTTATGGTTGGTAGTCCGCGCACGGAGTGCGGTAAATCAGGGCCAGTTAACCCTGACGGATTATTGCAAATGTTGTGGCACAAGTGTACGACCTCTGCAGAGTGTAGAACTATTCGAATAGCCGTGTCCACGGTTACGGACGATTGGAAAGGCCATACTGTTCCGTCATCAAACCATTTTCAAAAGTGTGACCTGTGAAGGGTGACTTGTGATTTGAACTATGAATGGTGACTTGAATTGAACCACAACAGAGTTGTGGGAATGACACTAATGTTCCCACCTGAGTTAGTCTAGCTATTCAAGCATCTTTACTAAATGTTTATGAAATAAACTTGGCTTTATGCAAATAAACCTAGAGCATAGCATCCCCTTACTAAGATTGATAATGTTTACACCAGTATTAGTTTGCGAGTACTTAAAAAGTACTCATGGCTTTGTCCCTGGCTATTCAAATGGCCAGACTATGAAGGAGAGCAGCAGTACGAAGAGGATGAACCACAGAACGTCTACGACAACTAGGACCGCTCCTGACGTCAAGCGTTGGCCTGTGGATTAGAGAATCCGCTACTACTCCGCTTCAGCTATTTGTGTGTTCATTGATCAATAGATCAACTGCAATTGTAATATTGGATCATGTGGTCTCCATGTGTAAGACGATTATGCGTTGTAATAAATGATGACTCTATGATATTCAACTATTATGTCTCGCAACAACACTATTCCTGGGATTGCGAGGAATGACATAATAGGCATCTGGACTTAAAAATCCGGGTGTTGACATGTACTACTACGTAGCAACTTTTCTTGTTTTTTCACTCCCCAACTACTCAGCCTAACGGTTCACAGGAGACATATTAAGTACTGTGTACTATATATGAATTTGGTATTATGAACGCCCATACTTTACAATTTTGAATACACTTTGTCAATCATCATCTGCACAAGATTTATTAGGGAAGAAGCGCATGCGATACATTGTTGCTGGTTGGCTGCACAAGATTGATAGATCTCTGGACGAGTGAATTATTAGACTTCGGTGACAGTGCACGAAAAATCTGCAACCCGTGTCTGGGGTGATAACCGTCTGAGGCCTTCCACAACGTATAGCATGTTCCCCAAACCTGAAAAGAACACCGATGCACTGAAAAAGTAATCTGGGCACCGAGTTGGGGCATCGGTGCTTCTAGGTGATCCGATTCCCTAAAAAAATTGAGGCACCATAGGGAACTGGCCATCGATGCCCCAAAACAGGTTTGGGAACCGAAAATGGCACACGCTGCTCTCGGGTGATAACCATCTGAGCTCGCTCTTATTTGATTTTCACTCCGGTGGGTTGGATGAGTAAACTGTAGGTGAAGTTGTAGAATCAAATTTTGCTACCAATATACTCTTCATCTATCCTCCGGACCAGCCAGATAATTGTTGTATTTGTGGGGAGTGATGACCCACAAGTATAGGGGATCGCAACAGTTTTCGAGGGAAGTAAAACCCAATTTATTGATTCGACACAAGGGGAGACAAAGAATACCTGTAAGCCTTAATAGCGGAGTTGTCAATTCAGCTGCACCTGGAAACATACTTGCTTGCAAGAGTTTATCAGTAGCAACAGTTTTATAGAAGTAGGAGTAGTGAAATAGCAGCAGCAGTGAAATAAAGACAGCAGTAGTGATTATAGTAAACAGCAGGATTAAAATACTGTAGGCACAGGGATGGATGAACGGGCGTTGCATGGATGAGAGAATTCATATAACAATCAAGGTAGGGAATTTGCAGATAATAATAAAGCGGTATCCAAGTACTAATCAATCCATAGGCATGTGTTCGTATATAGTCGTACGTGCTCGCAATGAGAAACTTGCACAACATCTTTTGTCCTACCAGCCGGTGGCAGCCTAGGGAAACTACTGGAAATTAAGGTACTCCTTTTAATAGAGTACCGGAAAGCATTAACACTCCATGAACACATGTGATCCTCACATCACCGCCTTCCCCTCCGGTTGTCCCAATTTCTCACTTTGGGGCCTCGGGTTCCGGACAACAACATGTGTATACAACTTGCAGGTAAGATCATAAAACAATGAATATCTTCATGAATCAGTAACATGTTCAGATCTGAAATCATGGCACTTGGGCCCTAGTGACAAGCATTAAGCATAACAAGTTGCGACAATATTATAAAAGTAACATCTACGGATACTAGGCACCATGCCCTAACAATCTTATGACTATTACATGATCAATCTCATCCAATCCCTACCATCCCCTTCAGCCTACAGCGGGGGAATTACTCACACATGGATGGGGGAAACATGGTTGGTTGATGGAGAGGCGTGGGTGATGGCGGCGATGATCCCCCCAATTCCTCGTCCCGAAGTGCCGAACGGAGTTTCTGGTCCCGAGGAGGAGTTGCGATGGCGGCGTCTGGATGGTTTGACTTCGACTTCCCGTCTCGCGTTTTTAGATCGAAACCCTTAAGTAGTCCAGAGGGGGCGTCGAGGCAGGCCGAGGCGGCACACGCTAGGGAGGCGCGCCCCGCCCCCTACAGCCGCGCCGGCCTAGTCCGGGGGCCTGGGCCTCCCCAGGCCTGCCCTTCTGGCTCCGTGATTCTTCTGAAAAATAAGCCCTTCGACATAAATTCCGAGGATTTTCCTGAAAGTTGATTTTCTGCATAAAAACGAGACACCAGAGCAATTCTGCTGAAAACAGCGTTAGTCCGTCTTAGTTGTATCCAAAATACACAAATTAGAGGCAAAACAATAGCAAAAGTGTTCGGGAAAGTAGATACGTTTTGGACGTATCAACTCCCCCAAGCTTAGCTTATTGCTTGTCCTCAAGCAATTCAGTTAACAACTGAGTGCGATAAAAGAACTTTCACGAACACATTTGTTCATATGATGTAAATATTCTCATGATATGGCAAGTGCTTAGGCAATTCATAATAAGATACATGCAAATAAAGTCATCTAATAGCTGCGTCGATCATGAAAGAGATACCAACAAATTAATAACAAGCATCATGAAACACTTCCATAAGCAGGATTGCAATGTTCATAGAAAGATAATAGATAGATAGCGCGCTTCACCGCGCCGCCTGCCTAATGTTTGTTCAGCGCAGCCATAGCAACCCATCCGTTGGCAGTTTAATGGGGTTTTAACACGGTTATACCAATTGTTTGGTGTAAGAGCCGGTAACTGCAAAATTGTGGCTCAACGATTCGTGACCTATCATCTGGAACCAATGAGATTGTTATTGACTGAATTGTGTTAAAATGAGTTGGATAAACATACCAAAATGTGCATAGCGGATTATCAATAATTCTAGCAGAACCATGACCACAACAAACACTAATTCTTGAAATAACTTCACAAAAAATAACTATGGTGTAGTTGACCACTACTCTAAATTGCCAAGGGATCTACTACCAACTTATGAATCAGATGCAAGAAACTTGTTGAAAGTCACAACTGGGGGCCCTTAATGTCATCAAGGAGTAAAGACCTTATTAGCCAGATTGTATCGCATCACCTGCAAATACACCTCGTCATCAAGCCGGCAACTTCCACTTGTCCTTCATTGATCTCACAACTTCTATCTGCTGTGAGCTAGGCCCCAAGGCAAGAACTTGCCAGATAGATGCCAGTCAAGTGGCCAAAACAGATGTCTCCGCTGCAATATGGACACCTAAACAACAACTTATCAATGTGTTTATATCTATAGATGTTAGGATTTTAGTATGCTTTGCAATTTCTTTTCGTTCCAAAGATCTATTATACATTTGTTAGTAGGAGGTCACACAGTTGATTTCTAAAAAAAACACCTGAAGTATTGGTACATGCCCTCCACCAATAAAATTTTAGTGTCTGGAACATTAAATAAATAAAATAAAACATCTAAAAAAGGTTAAACCAAATGCAAGCTTACATTAGCACAAAAACTACCATGTAAAGTAACTAATCACTGAGAGGAAAAACGACATGATGAGAAACAAACCATACACAAAACATTAATAGGCGAAAGCTCCACCTCACAGTTTATATACTGGCAGTCAAAATACTTCCTCGGTCCCATGAAAGTATTAGACTAATCTAAGACAACTTACATGGCACAAAGGGAGTACATAAATAGGATTATTGGGCACTGCAAGATTCTAGGCCCTAAGATCGTTTGAAGGAAAAATAGCAGAGACCAGAAAGTTCTATTGCAGATTGCAAATTGACTGCCATGGGTTGGAGCAACCTATTAGTTACCATATAATTAGATTAAATTGATATGTATGGGAGTTAATTACTTGTTTCCAATCTTCATATACTGGCTATAGGCAAAGCATCCATATATTAACATTTTCAATAACCAAGAAGTCTTCTCAAGTCCATAAACTCATAGCTCTGTCCCTTCGTTGCCCGGCTGCTCTAGATCTATATGGTGTGCTATCCTCCCTCAATAGTAACAAATGACAAAGAGAGATTTGTGCACACTAAATGTACAAAAGATCAACTACAATATAAAAATAGGAGTCTTTCACCAGAAGCAAATGTCAATACAAACATCTCCACAATCATTCATTGTGTCACTGCAACCATAGCTTCCATCCTCATGACCTTGCCATATATCGACAGTCTACGGAGTTTACAAAGAGAGGAGTGAAGCCCATAATGATGAGTGAGGACTATGGTATTGTCAGACTGCCGGGTAAAAAAACTAAGGTATAAAAAAATGGAGCAACTCATTATTTTTCTTATTGCTATTAATTTTACTCAGCGGTGAGTAAGTGACGGCTCGGATCAAGAAAGCTATATTATATTTCAATACGCCATTAGAAGGGAACTACAATTGAACCATAAATTACCAGTAATGAAAACTCAATGATTCTAACCAGTTTTCGTCAGAACTGAAATGGATAAAACTGATATCATGGAAATGATCCATTTAGCTGCAATACAATAGGTGTAGCTGGGTGTACCATATATGCCGATCCAATTATCAAAAGATCATCCCGAGAAAAAAATTACAAACTGGTAACATGTGCACTAAAAATAAGCTAATGTTATGATCCAGGCATATTGACAGAGGGTGGGAGTCCGTGAGTTTGTCTAGAGAACTTCTTTGAGTGATTATAGTGAGACTGTGAGAGTGCACAAGACATGACCAGCAGTACTATTGAAAAGATCAGTAACAATAATATATCATGGTGATGAAATTCTTTGAAGAACAAAATACCTTAAGGAAAATGCCAATCCCGGACCAAATCAGTAAATTGATTACTCGTAAGTCCTTTCTAATATAAAAAGGCGTAACATATTCTGCCAAAGCTTATAAATCAGACAATACAGGTTCTCGAACAATGTCTGTAATCTTACTTGCAGAAAAGTAAATAAGGCTAATACCTTACATAAATTATAATAATGAAGCTTTTCCCATTTTGGTATGAAACATCTAATGCTTCAATTTTCTAACTTCCTACTACTTCTGAGATGGGGCTGCGAAGGGATTCTTCGGTGAAAGGAAATGCTCAACCAGACTCATGATCAGTTCTATATATAGCTTAAACAAACTGGGTCACTTAGTTACTGTCATACTTTAAAGGTCGTTTCTGAAATAAAATATTGCTTACCACCATACTTTTTCCAGAAGACATTTTTTTCTTCATAGGATAATATTGACTACACAAAACCAGAGCCATGGAGACATCAACTGCATCAAAGCTAGCAGCACCATTTTTGGCATTCAACTTCATCTGGTTTAGAAAAATAAAGAGAGGATTTCAAGCCTCATTGCTTCCTAAGCATCACCTCGGGAAAAATAGAGAAAAAATCTACCTAGAAGAAATAAGAATGCAGCCACGATTGTTCTCTCGCAGGGACTCGAAATAAACTGCGCTAGATCTCCGTGGTGCTCAATAGATATATATATTGGTTCAACACGTTAATGTTTATTCTCATGGAAAGATAAGCAGAATATTGAATTCATAGTTAATATCTACCTAGCTTAGTGTAACAACGATAAAAAGAAAGGCATGCATATTTGAGGTAATATGTGCCAAAGCAGATCGTAATTACATAAAAAAAGATGATAAAGGCAATCTTTAAGTCACAAAAAAACACAGAAGGGTACTCAAAGGCTAGTGTATGTGCAAGAGGATCCACATCATACGGAATTGGTGTGGGAACACCAACCCATCGGCTTTTTTCATGCATTGAACTTCCTACAACTGAAGGGAGACCATGCTAAGCCGAATTTTATTACCAGTTGTAGTGGTACAACACTTTTAGAGTACATGATAGTACAACTTAACACATCATTCTGCATTAATAGCACTGAAAGCATATGGAAGTCTTTGCTGCTCTACAAAACAATAAGTAAAAACTGCTAATACTGTTTATATGAAAGTACTTTCCTCCAATTCATTTTAACATGGAGAAGGGCCACCGACTGGTATCTCTAGAATCAATTTTACCTCTTGCATCATCTCTAACTGTATCCAGATTTTATGACGCCCAATGAAATTGATTTAGATAATTCACCTATGGCACATAACCCATGAAGTAAATTAGATGTGCACAAGCCAATAAGGGCAAGGTAAGCCATACAGCGAGGGCGGTAAGCAAAGGACGACCAGGCGAGCAAGGGGATAGTCCACGAGCAAGTAGGGAGAATGGGGTGCGACGGCGAACATATGAAATCCTCCCAACCAAACTTGAACCTTTTAGGAGGCAAGGGGCTGGCAAGATTCAGTGCCAACACGGATCAAATCCATGCTAAAATCTGATTTAGATAATTCAACTATGGTACACTGGGTTGCACTATGGCATCAGCAAATTAAAATTCACAACTCCTCCCAATAGGGAAAAGAATATTTTGCGATGATTTTTCAAGATTTCCTAGCCTTTTCCTAAATTGCTCAACCCAAAACATGGTAAGCTTGGGTCAGTTCTTGATCGGCCAATCCTTAAAATTATTGCAGCTATCATACAATGGCTAGAAAATTGGATACATTACAAAGTATCTTTTACCTGAAGGTATTTCCACATTGGAGATTTATTTATGTATGCTAACCTTTACAGGAGCTGGCAATATTATTATCATCCATGTTGACCATCATGGTATAGCTAAGTACATATTTGCAAGCAAAAGGTAGCACCAACAAAGGTAGGGATGACGACACAGGGAGCCAGGGAAAAGATGCTCAGTCTCATACAATAGCCACCGAATGAGAGAATGACGACACCATAGTCGATGTCCTTCAAAATATGCATGGAGAATGAAGTGCATTAGTAAACACAACATGTGATTTTGCTTTTTGAATGGAATGTTAGCTCCACCAAAATAATAAAATACATCTACATTACAATAGATAGAGAAGAAGAGCTAAACCATAAGCAAACATTATGTCTAATTATTATTCTTGAAACAATGATAGTCATAGTGAGAAAGACTTAAGTAGATCGATATGAATCAAGTGGCCATACTGAGACAATTCACAGATATTTTCTCACGCTCCCTATATATCAATGAGAAGGGAAAAGCATACAACAACGACAAAGCAACAATATAACTTGATGGAGCTACCACTTTACTTATGCTTATGCTTTCACAAACATTAGAAAACCGTCAAGCTAAAGAAAAAATGGAAACACATACTATTAGCTATCTCAAATGTCTATTAGAAGGGTATAATAGAGAGGAAAAGGAGATAAAGATAATATATCATAATTGGACCTACTGCTCTAGCTATTTTGCTTTCTGAAATTCTGAAATCCCACAAACCTATGTTGACCGTGATAAGCATAGTTCATAGTATGCAGTTACTTTCTACCTTTTTATTTGAGCAAATAACACTTCATGAAAATATATAAATGATAAGAGATACAGATTCAATATTGTGAAGCAATTATGCCGTAGGTACCATACAATTTTTTTTCATATTAGCTAAGCATTATATTAATAACCATGGATTGTGATGCTTTTGAACAATTTGAAGGAACATGATCCGATTACAAAATAGCTAAAGAAAAAAGGCTAATTCCAATACATATAAACTTTTTCTTGACTCGATTGTGAATATCCTGCTACTAAACTATAATAGAACAGTTGCATCTGCTTTATGATAGACTGCACAAAATATAAACTGAAAAAAGTTGATTCTACATGATAGTTGGAAACAAAGTGTATGGAAAATAAGAAACAATAGTGTATCATATATAAATTAACAGAGCTCACTAATACAGTTTCGGAAGCATTCGCCTTCCTACAGGACATTCGTATCACATTCACAAATTATGGTTCAGGGTATAGAAAGTCAGACGTTGGATAAATAAGACAATTAATTAAAGGTGCCTAACCTATGACAAAATAAAAAGGGTCCAGGAGCATATTATGGACAAGTATTACATCCACACTCGATGCAATTATCTAGAATAAGGATACCAATATGAGAAAGCAAACAACGATTTGATCAATTGAGGGCCATGAGCTAGCTAGCAGCAATCGATCTATTTCCTGGAGCTATTCAGTGGACATCAAGCCAGCGGAAGAACGAATGGCCGATCTTGCCCCCGTCACCAACAACGTGGCACACACCAGCACAAGGCCATCCCACCAACTCTGATGTTCCTTGTTGGAACCAATATGGAGGAGGGTGAACTCCTGCCGCTCAGTCGTACCGACCTTGCACTTCCCCGTCACCCTCATCCTGAAGCTGAATTCATGAGTGGAGCTCGGACCCCGACATCTTCCGTATGCTGCTGCAACGGCCTACTTCCCCATAAAGTATATCGATTGCACAGGATATGCATGGTCAAATATTTCAGGTTGTATGATGGAGTCCATAGATCTATACAACAAAAGTTTCGAGTTTCCCACCCTATAGCCTGAAGCTCTCCGCATACAAAAAAAAGGACGATGCTTACCCTTGCCAGATCCCTCAAGCCATTTATGTAGATCAATAAAGCTAAATAGTAGAGCACATGCTCTATCAACCCAGCAGTCTTTCCACAAGACTCTCACTATAAATATGCTCCACAACATCATCCTTATCGGTGATGTTGATTCAGATAGGGGAGTAATGGCATATTTTGCATTTTGGCTATTCTTGTGAGTCATCCAAGATCATGTAATGGTATTATTTTCATCATTATTCTGCTCTCCACCTTTGCTGGCCTAAGAACAAAGTGTGAAATATAACTATTTAATGATTCAACCCCATTGAACCATGGACTGATTTTGGATCTGCAACACACGACAGAAGGAATATATTCTATGCACAATCAAGGAAACTAATTTAACCATGAATCAATCGTAACATCGACCAAAACTTGGTCATGATTTTTTCCCTCAAACCTAATCTTCATTGGAGCTCGTACCTGGCCTGTTAAGCATGCTGCTGCACCGGCCTCCTTCTCCATATTTGGGAAAAGAAAGCCTCACTGGCGCGCCTTGGCCTCATCCTTGAGGAGACCTTGGTGAAGGTGAGATGGGAACGCAAGGTGGAGCTAGGATTCGGGCATCCATGCCCTAATCCGGAGGCCCCATGCTAGTTCTGGGAGGGCGCAATCTACTACCCCATGGTGCGTCGCCGCTGCTCCCGTCTACCGGTGACGAAGACAGGATGTGGAGGCCCGGACGTTCTGCCCCGAGGACGACGCTGGATCAAGGGATCTCGGACGGATGACGCATTAGAGGGCAACAAGGGCCAACTTCATCGCCGGCCGCCGGCGAGGCGGGAGGGTAGGCGACGGACAATGCGGGAGAAGAAAGAAGGACGGCCTGCTCGGCAGCTCAGGGAGGTTTGCATCGGGCAGCTCGCGGCCGGCTGAGAACCCTAGCAGGGATGAGGAGGAAAGAGCAGCGGAGACATCAGTACGATGGGATGAGTGAGATTCGTGGCTAACCCATGCCCACAAGCCAGCGAAACAGAATGATGCGGGCCCACTAACAGCGACTGTATACGAACCATACTGCACCGACAAAACGCTGAGAAGCCTCAGATTGCAACATGATTAATCCTTTTAGATAATGATAAAGTGGTATCTCGCTTGCCTGTATTTGTACAGCAAAACATAAATGCCCAGGCACCTCTGAAGTTCATAGAAAGACACAGTCAAGTTGCCGTAGATCGTCATTATTGCCTTTCACTTGTGCAGCTTGAATAATAATATGGAATGAAACCAAGCTCCAACCACCGGAGACCGCTGAACCCCCTAATAAACTTTACAAAACCAAAGAAGAACAACAAATATTTTTGGTGTTTTCGGGTTAGAAACAAGAACAAAAGGAAACAAGCAAACAAAGCAAAATCTTTTTGGATTTTCTCATAGCAAACTAACGATAGCAAATAAGGTAAAATAGGAACAAAGAACCAAATAAACAAATGGTAAAGAGAAACAACAGAAATATTTTTGGTCTTTTTGTGTTTTAGGAAAGAAACAAAGAAAAACAAGAGAATGAAAACTAAAGAAACAGAAAACCAGGATGGCAGAAATCTGCCAAAACCTGACAGCAGTACAGAAATCGATTTTTACAAAAATCTTCCGTTGCTCAGTTAGAAAAGTGTTCAACTAATGAAAGTTAGATAACAACCTGGGGAACATGCACAAAAATTTGCAACTCAAAATAACGTTCTGGCTGTGCGCACGAATTATTTTAGTAACAGCCCAGAATCTGTTTTTAGACAGAACTTTCCCAGATATCATCTCCCTCTCATTAGAAACCACTTTAAGAAGCTAAACAAGTATATACAAGTATCCAGCAATTGTAATATGCAATGAATGAGTGATGCCGGCATACCTCCCCCAAGCTTAGGCTTTTGGCCTAAGTGGAGATCAACCCCAGCGAGGGTCAGGGTTCCACGCCGGTGGATCGTACATGGCGTGATCATAATAAGGTCCCTGTGCAGAAGAATAGCGTGGAGGCTCCACATGACCATAATGTTGACGTGATGAGCTCGCTGCATCGGATGACGAGTCGAGGTGTTCCTCGGCCTCTTCTGTGCCGTCCCCTGCATGATGGCCTTCTCCTTCTATGTATGCATTTAGCTCATTTTCTGTGACCGACCAACTTTTCCTGGAATCAAGGTTAAACAAAGCAGGTGCAGGCAATCGTACTAGCTTTTCAGTTTTCTTAGTTGTTCTCCAATTTTTCTTATAGAATGTTATCTTATAAGACAGGTTGCTCAAATTAGACGTATCTGAAACAAAGTCATGTTTAATCATGGAAACAACATCAAGTTTCTCTATGGAGAGCTGAATATCAAGATGGTGAGGTTCTACACCATGCATAGCTAATAAACGAGAGGCGATGAGACCTCCACAAATTCCTCCCTTCTCACGGTTAGTAGCAAGTCTACAAGCTATCAAAGCACCCAAATTATAAGTCCTATCATGTTGCAATGCAGCAGCTAAGAAAGCCATATCTTGGATAGACAACTTACTTGCATTCCTTCTAGCAAGAACGCACTTTGTGATGAAATAAGCAAAGTAGCGAATAGCTGGGAGTTGAATACTACTGATTTTACCACTATCATCGGAGAAGCTTCTCCCTTGACAAATCATCGCGTAAAGAAGCTAAACAAGTATATACAAGTATCCAGCAATTGTAATATGCAATGAATGAGTGATGCCGGCATACCTGCCCCCAAGCTTAGGCTTTTGGCCTAAGTGGAGATCAACCCAGCGAGGGTCAGGGTTCCACGCCGGTGGATCGTACATGGCGTGATCATAATAAGGTCCCTGTGCAGAAGAATAGCGTGGACGCTCCACATGACCATAATGTTGACGTGATGAGCTCGCTGCATCGGATGACGAGTCGAGGTGTTCCTCGGCCTCTTCTGTGCCGTCCCCTGCATGATGGCCTTCTCCTTCTATGTATGCATTTAGCTCATTTTCTGTGACCGACCAACTTTTCCTGGAATCAAGGTTAAACAAAGCAGGTGCAGGCAATCGTACTAGCTTTTCAGCTTTTTTAGTTGTTCTCCAATTTTTCTTATAGAATGTTATCTTATAAGACAGGTTGCTCAAATTAGATGTATCTGAAACAAAGTCATGTTTAATCATGGAAACAACATCAAGTTTCTCTATGGAGAGCTGAATATCAAGATGGTGAGGTTCTACACCATGCATAGCTAATAAACGAGAGGCGATGAGACCTCCACAAATTCCTCCCTTCTCACGGTTAGTAGCAAGTCTACAAGCTATCAAAGCACCCAAATTATAAGTCCTATCATGTTGCAATGCAGCAGCTAAGAAAGCCATATCTTGGATAGACAACTTACTTGCATTCCTTCTAGCAAGAACGCACTTTGTGATGAAATAAGCAAAGTAGCGAATAGCTGGGAGTTGAATACTAATGATTTTACCACTATCATCGGAGAAGCTTCTCCCTTGACAAATCATCGCGTATAGACTCAAGAGCTCCCGCGGCAGTCCCCTAACCTTCTCGCATGATCCCCATCATGGCACTCTAATTGCTGCACAGAAATCATCAAAGGGCAAGTTGACAATTTTATTATAAATTTTGTATCGAACCATGGGGTTAGTTTGGGACCGATTGAATTCAAAATCCTGCACCACTGACATGGTTAGTTTTGCATATTGGTAAGGTTCACCAACAATGAAACTTTCCAACCCTGCATTGAAATCAGTTTTTGAACATCTTGCAAGATTCCAGCATTCCGCATAAAATCAGTGCATGGGTAGTAGGAGGGGTATACTCCCTCTTCGCGGTGAACTCTCATGACTTCTAGTACCTCCAATTCTTGTTGATTTAGTTGGTGCCTATTCCACTCCATTTTCTAAATTTTTCAACAATCATTATAAAATTTGATTTCATGGTATATCATTGAGGGAAACTACTATAGGAACTTGCTAGAGTACTAATCATGCATCAAAACTAATTTTTACAACTTAGAAAAAGCATGCAAGCTCACTAAACATGTTACCTACAACAGCAAAATATTCAATATATACTCAACCAAACAAAATTCTAATTGGATAATCAAAGGAGTCACATACCGGAGAGCAAATGTGCCAAATTTCAGACAGAAATCTGGGCTGAGCAAAGAGATCGAGAAATTTTGAGCTCTTGAGCAGAAACGCGAGTGAGAGAAAGTGAGTACGAGTTTTTTCGGGAGAGAGAGTGAGATGGGAGAAAGAGATGAGTGAGTGGGGCAAGGAGGGGCCCCCACCACAGGGTGGCGCGCCCTCCTTGCTGGCCGCGCCGGCCCATGGGGTCCAGCCCCTGGGTGCCCCACTGGTCAGCCCCAGGTGCTCCCAGGCAGCCCTTCGAAAAATAAGAGTAACAGTATAATTTTTGTAAATTTTTGAGAACTTCAAAAAATGCACATTTCTGGTGTTAAAGTAATTATTACAGCGCAGGAAAATGATTTCCAAAATCTTGAACAACTAAAGCATCTTGCAAAACAAAAAGTGCTACAGCAAGTAAAACAAGTGGAGGAAAAAAAGAAGTGTTGTTTAGCTCTTCTATGTATTTAAAATATACTTGTTAACAAGGTTGATCAAGTCTTGCTACCAAATAAATTTTATATGACATGAGAAGAAATAAACCTCAAATCAATCATGTTACCTTATATTGAATTGATATGGATCCAATCACAAGAGTTTATATTCTTCTTTAGGCTCATATATAGGACAATCAAATGATCCCACCTTGATAGTTTTCAAATTAAAAATTGTATTAACTCCATATACTTTATCAATCCTCTTGGGAAAATAGACATTATGTTCCTTATCTTCGACATTGAAAGTAACTTTTCCTTTATTGCAATCGATAACAGCCCCTGCAGTATTAAGAAAGGGTCTTCCAAGAATAATAGACATATTATCATCTTCAGGCATCTCCAACACAACAAAATCAGTTAATATTAAGCAATTTTGAGTAACTTGAACAGGAACATCTTCACATACACCAACAGGAACAGCAGTAGATTTATCAGCCATTTGCAAAGATATATCAGTTGGTATCAACTTATCTAAATCAAGTCTCTTGTAAAGAGAAAAAGGCATCACACTAACTCCTGCTCCCAAATCACATAGAGCAGTTCTAACATAATTATTCTTGATGGAACAAGGAATAGTCGGTATACCTGGGTCTCCCAGCTTCTTTGGAACCTTGCCATTGAAAGAGTAATTAGCGAGCATAGTGGAAATCTCCTCATTAGGAATTTTCCTTTTGTTAGAGACAATATCTTTCATGTACTTTGAATAAGGAGGCAATTTAATAGCATCAGTCAAAGGGACTTGCAAAAATAAAGGTTTCATCCAATCACAAAATTTATTATAATGTTCCTCCTCCTTTGATTTTAGTTTCTTGGCAGGAAAAGGCATTTGCTTTTAAGGTTCTCTTTCATTACCATGTTTCTTTGTAATAAAATCTTCTTTAGTGTACTTTTTATTTTTAACATGCTTTTCAGGTTCTTTTTCAATTTCTTCTTTATCAGGAGTATCATTCTTATCATTATCTTCATCATGTTCATTACCACTTTCAGTTTCAGCATCAGAAATAGAAATACTATTAGGATCATTAACAGGTTCAGAGGATTCTACAACAGTTTTATGTTTCTTCTTCTTTTTCTTAGAAGGACTACTAGTTTCTTTAGTTCGTTGAGAATCTTGTTCAATTATTTTGGGGTGCCCTTCAGGATATAGAGGAACCTGGGTAGAAACACCGCCTCTAGTTGTTACTTCATAAGCATGTTTTTCTTCATGAGTATTTTTTAACAAGTCATTTTGCACTTTAGTAAGTTGATCAATTTGAGTTTGAATCATATTAAAATGTTTAACAAGCATCTTAACATCATTGGAGGTTCTCTCCACAATATCATGCAATTTACTAATAGCTTGAGAATCTTCCATTAGATGATTCTCTACTCTCATATTAAAATTATTTTGCTTAACAATATAATTATCAAATTCATCTAAACATTGATCAGGAGGTTTTGAATAAGGGATATCTCCTCTATCAAAGCGTTGAAGAGAATGTACCTCAATTGTGGATGAAGGGGGAATTATCTTACATAGGTCTTCTATAGGAGGTAAATTCTTCACATCTTCAGATTTAATACCTTTCTCCATAAGAGATTTCTTGGCTTCCCTCATATCTTCATCATTTAATTCAATCATACCCCTCTTCTTCAATATTGGTGTTGGGGTTGGTTCAGGTGTAGACCAATCATCATGATTTTTGCTTATTTTAGCCAATAATTCTTCAGCTTCGTCCGGAGTTCTTTTCCTGAAAACACAATCAGCACAACTATCCAGGTATGCCGTAGACTCAATGGTTAGTCCACTATAAAATATATCAAGTAAATCATGCTTCTCCAAATCATGTGGCCGAGCTCTAATAAGAGAGCAAAATCTTGCCCAAGCTTCAAGCAATTTCTCTCCATCTTCTTGATCAAAACTATAAATTCTCTGCAGAGCAACATGTTGAACACTAGCGGGAAAGTATTTTCGAAAGAAAACATCAAGCAAACAACTTGGACTATCAATAGAATCAGGAGGCAAATTATTATACCAAATCTTAGCATCGTCCTTTAATGAGAAAGGGAAAATCTTAGCAACAAAACAAGTACGCATCTTAACATCATCAGAAAACAAGCTACTTAAAGTAGAAAGCTCATTCATGTGCTCTACAGCACTTTCTTTTTCAGTACCACAGAAAGGTGTTTTCTCAACAATAGATATATGAGACAAATCAAGAGAAAAATCATAATCTTTATCCTTAATGTTTATATGAGATGTGGCAAATTTAGGATCAGGAGACAGTTTATATCTAACAACATGTTGTGCAATAAGATTTTTAAGGTTACTTGTACTAGTAGTAGCATTGCATTTATCAATAAAATCATCATCAAGTTCCACATAATCTTCATCAAGATCATCACTCAGGTGAATTAACAGGTGTAACAGTATTTTCATTAGGAGTTTCAGTATTTTCAATTTGTCTAGACCTAGCAATTGTAGCATCTAGAAAAGGACCTAATGAACCAGTATTATCAAGCACATTAGAAGCATCATCAAAATTATCAGAGGAATTTTCAGATTCAGCAGAAATACCAACACGTGAAGCTTGTGGTGGTGAATCAAGAGCAGCAGAGGTACTCAGAGTTGTACCTTTTCTTGTAGTGGATGGTAATATGGCGACTTTAGCATCGCGAGGTTTACCCATGATGGAGGATTTGCAGCGAACAATATCAATCCAAGTGAACTTGCAAATAAAGCTATGCTCCCGGCAACGACGCCAGAAAATAGTCTTGATGACCCACAAGTATAGGTGATCGCAACAGTCTTCGAGGGAAGTAAAACCCAATTTATTGATTCGACACAAGGGGAGACAAATAATACTTGTAAGCCTTAACACGGAGTTGTCAATTCAGCTGCACCTGGAAACAGACTTGCTCGCAAGAGTTTATCAGTAGCAACAGGTTTATAGCAGTAGGAGTAGTGAAATAACAGCAGCAATGAAATAAAGACAGCAGTAGTGATTATATTAAACAGCAGGATTAAAATACTGTAGGCACAGGGATGGATGAACGGGCGTTGCATGGATGAGAGAATTCATATAACAATCAAGGTAGGGAATTTGTAGATAATAATAAAGCGGTATCCAAGTACTAATCAATCCTTAGGCATGTGTTCCGTATATAGTCGTACGTGCTCGCAATGAGAAACTTGCACAACATCTTTTGTCCTACCAGCCGGTGGTAGCCTGGCCTCTAGGGAAACTACTGGAAATTAAGGTACTCCTTTTACTATAGTACCGGAGCAAAGCATTACCACTCCGTGAACACATGTGATCCTCACATCACCGCCTTCCCCTCCGGTTGTCCCAATTTCTGTCACTTTGGGGCCTCGGGTTCCGGACAGCAACATGTGTATACAACTTGCAGGTAAGATCATAAAACAATGAATATCTTCATGAATCAATAACATGTTCAGATCTGAAATCATGGCACTCGGGACCTAGTGACAAGCATTAAGCATAGAAAGTTGCAACAATATCATAAAAGTAACATCTACGGATACTAGGCACCATGCCCTAACAATCTTATGACTATTACATGATCAATCTCATCCAATCCCTACCATCCCCTTCGGCCTACAGCGGGGGAATTACTCACACATGGATGGGGAAACATGGCTGGTTGATAGAGAGGCGGTGGTGATGGCGGCGATGATCCCCTCCAATTCCTCGTCCCGCGGAGTGCCGAACGGAGTTTCGGTCCCGAGGCAGAGTTTCGCGACGGTGGCGGCGCATGGATGGTTTGGCGACTTCGACTTCCGTCTCGCGTTTTTAGATCGAAACCCTTAAGTAGTCCGAGGGGGCGTCGAGGCTGGCCGAGGCGGCCACACGCTAGGCGGCGCCCCTACGGCCGCGCCGGCCTAGTGTCCGGGGGCCTGGGCCTCCCCAGGCCTGCCCTTCGGCTCCGTGATTCTGGAAAAATAAGCCTTTCGACATAAATTCTGAGGATTTTCCTGAAAGTTGAATTTCTGCACAAAAACGAGACACCAGAGCAATTCAGCTGAAAACAGCGTTAGTCCGTGTTAGTTGTATCCAAAATACACAAATTAGATGCAAAACAATAGCAAAAGTGTTCGGGAAAGTAGATAAGTTTTGGACGTATCAGGGACCCCGGACTAGCTGTCCGAAATACCCTGTTATGTATACAGTTCACGATCCCATGATCAGTGCGCCGTGAACACATAACCGAACTGATATCAGAATTACATCATCCTTTACAAAACGGAATAAGAGAATTCCAATGAGGTCACATGACCAATATTTACATAATAGCCTCGAAGGGCCTAATCTAATCATCAGAGTCGCGGAATCACTTCAATCAGCGTAGAGTCCAAGTCATCTGCCATAACCCTATAGGCAACTGACTGGGAAGAAGTTCCTAGCTCGCATAGACGTCATCAACTCCTTCTTCATCGGTCGAATTCCTCTAAGTGTGGCCAAGTAAATAGCTAGGGACAAAGCCGTGAGTACATTGGAATTGTACTCGCAAACCATCAAGAAAGGTGCTAACAATGGTAACTAAAAGAGACAAGAGAGGAAGAATAGTTTCTCTTATGGATATAGCATGTAGAAGAGAAGTAGTTTATATTTTGGATATAGAATGTAGAAGAGAAGTAGTTCCTCTTGTGGATATAGCATCCCAACATCACAGTTGAAGGGGACACTAAGAGGTTTCTATGACATCTCTATATCTTTATTGAAGAAGATACTTCAAAAGATAGACTACGACATCTCTAAAACTTTATTGAAGAAGAGTTCCTCTACAAGAAACACTAGGAAGAGGTGACCCAATTTATTTTTCCTCCTCGACCATCTCCATGTGGTCGACACAAGCTTTCCCGTACCCTTCCGGTACATCCAACACACTCACTTTCTTTGTAAAGCATTTCTGAAACAAAACTCGACACAACTCGGTAACGGCCATCCAAACCGTCCATGACCGTGGGCGCGGCTATTCGAATAGATTGATACTCTGCAGAGTTTGCACACTTTCCCCACAACTATTCGGATACCTATCGTGTGGGCATCATCCCCGCATAACAACATATGCCACGATGGCTACCCGAACATAACCTTTCGCCCATTCGACTTAGCACGTGATCCTACCATATGGAGTATGTACCTCCCCGGCACCGTGGCAGCTCACCTCACTTTGACCGTGCCTCCACCGCCACGTCAGGAGACCCATAGTGTCTTCCGGACGGGTAGCCCTTGTAACATCCCAAAAATTTCAAAACAAAGAAAAATGAATTTCCCTTTTTCCAAATTTTGGAACCAACAAAAACTTTTATTAATTTAAGTTTGATACATAGTGAGCATGCTTAATTCTTGTGCTATTGCCATGATTCTTTGTTTATTGCTCGAACATGTAACCCTAAACCCTAAACCTCACTCCTCCTTTCACCATCCAAGTTAAATCAAAATAAAAAGAATTTAAATAAGAAAAAGGCCTATGTGCCTATGGCTATTTTTGTAAAACTTTACCCTAGGATTTCTACCTTGCTTAGATGTTTTGAAAACATCAACAAACCTAATCTAGTACTTCACCAATCAAAACCAAGGTGAAACAAAAGAAATTAAAAAGAAAATAAAAATGCCATAGAGGCATAAGAGAGTAAATAGCAACTTTGTGAATTTGAGGGTCTTGACCCTAAGACTTGTGGTGAATGGTTGGATCACTCCTCTATACCATTTCAACACTCAACAACATCAATTGGGTCAAGAGAAATCAAATCAAAAATCAAAGAAATGAAAATTGCATGTGGCATGTGATAATGGTCACTTTTGACCTTTTTAATATCTTACCCACTTTGAGCTCTTCTATTAAGAGATTCTTAAACCAAACCCTAACAACTCTTTGCACCTCATCCAAGACCTCATCAAGAGGAACATTTTTCATGTTGACCACTTTGACCACAGCTTTGACCATTGCTCTATTTAGTCAAGCCAAGATGCCACCTTGAAACAAATTCTAGATTCCCTCCACTATTTGAATTTTCACAAAACCCCTCCAATTTTCAAACCAATACCACGCATAGTTGCCCACATCATATAGAACTCATCCATGCAGAAATTTGATCAAAAGTAAGTGCAACAGAGATCATTGCATTAAAGGGAACAAGTACACATAGAATCAAACGGAGGTACAACCACTTTACTCATCACTTTCTCACTTTTTCCCTCTCTCTCTCTTGCCATCCTTGATGGTACACCATTGTACTATGAAAGCCACATCAATGAGATGACACCACCTTGGCAATGATCACCACCTCAATCATGCCACATCATTTCATGTACCACATGCACATTTTGAATAAATCCAATGTGCACATATCTAGCCTCTCCAACCTTGTGCCCCATGTCATACACACTCATCTCACCCCTCTCAAGCTTGCAGCACCTTTGTTACACCAAAATCATGCACCAATGGATCCATGCAAAGCCATGCCACTGATTTGGACACCACCATGCCAAACCCTGCCATTCTACCTCTCTGGTCACTCTCACCTTGTCCCTTAGTCTCACCTCACACCACTGACCACCACCATGCATAGGTTGACCCCAGGAGAAGCCCTGCACAGCCTTATCACACCATGCCAGCCACCATGCTCACCACCATGCCCAACCCTACCCTGGACCTGTCCTCTCCACCTCACCTTGCCAAACTAGCTACCCTACTCGTGCTGAATCTACTAGACATGATCCCACGCCAAATCATGCACAACATAGCCCTGGCCGCGACATGATCACCATGCCTGGACGCGCCAGAGCGTGCACCAGCACCACTCTGGACGCGCCAGTACCCAGCGTTGCCCCGTCGCGTCTGTCCTCCTCTCCCTCTCTCCTAGCGCACGCACACTCATCACCACACCAGTACATCGCTAGACACGCGCCATTGGCCGCGCGTGCACCGTCGCCGTCGCCATGATCAAACCCTTGCCGCCACGATACTGCGAGCACTCGAACGTTGCCAGCACGCCTCAGACCACCCCTCTCTGTGCCATCACGCTCATTAGCTTCGCCTAGACGTCGCCTAACCCTGCGCACCCTACCTTGCCCCTTCGCCGCTTGAATCGCCGGGGCCATGGAGGACCTCCACGGCACCCTCGCATCACCTCGCGCTCTTAGAAAAGGAGAGCACCCGCGCCTCCAATCCTCACTCCACTCGCCTCAAGCCTTCTCGAGCTCAGCCACCTTCCAATTTCACTCGTAGCGTGCTAATTGATTGTCGGAGTCCGCCGGAGCAGAAGCAGAAGGCGTTGTCGAATTCGTCTACCCCCGACGTTGCCGCGCCCACCATTGGCTTCCCCATCATCCGCAACATCACCCTGCCTCGTCGCCGTTGATCGCCGGAGCCCCAGCTCACCGCCGATCCCCTACCTCCGCCGAGCCAGAGCTCACCTCTCGTCGACGACGACGACAACCCTCCGCCGTCCGATCTTCTTCTGATCCAGCAGCTCGCGTTCACAGGTACTGTTTCGGTGTTAAAGAGAGACTAACGCGCAGGTCCCACCATGTCAGTTGGCCCGCGGCGTGTGAAACGCTGTTGGGCTGGTTTTCCCCATTTCAAACCATTTCGGCCCATTTGCTTTCCCGCCTAAGCCCGTTAATTCAAATTCGAATAAATTGTGTCAGTTTGATTTCAATACTGGACTTTGCTAGATTTTAAATAGTTTCAAATCTACAAGTCCAAATTTAGTGATTCAAAATGTTCCAGGAAGCCTATGAAAGTATCTAACTAATCCCACTGGTTTGAACCCTAGAACTATTATGGAATTTGAATAGCAAAAATAACAAGTCAGAGACTTTTCAGATTTCAAATAATTATTAAAAATCAACCCTAATGAATTTTGAAGTGAATCCAATTGCTATGATTCACATTTCAATTCCTCTAATTTAATATGCAAAAATATCATATGAGTACTGTGTATGATCATGGGATAGAAGCAAAATATTTGCTATGTAGTCAATACTAGCCCATTTAAATTAGGGATTTCTATATTCGTGCCCTCGGCTCCTTAGTTGTACTCAGTTTTCCCCAGATCCTTAGTTTTTCCTCAGTTTTCCCCAACCCCTTGTCTATAACCCGCAGAAAGAGCTCGGACGGAAGGAATCCCGTTTAGTTGACGGAGGTTGGTGCTGGCAAGTGGGGCCGCTGTTGGTGCCCCGCAGTGGACACGTCTCCACTTATCCAGATCATCGTGGGACCCACAACTTGTCCACGTTAGCACGCCGGACCCACAGCTTACCCAGGTGACCGTTGCAAAATGGGAGCCCGAGCCCGCGCCCGTGCCCGTGCCATTGCTTCCCCTTTCTTTCTCCGCGCCCCATTGTTCTTCTTCTCCGCCAGCGGCAGCCCTTCTCCGGCACGCGGGTGATGTCTAGTTTCTCTTCGACCTCCCGTTCTTCATGGCCGCAGTATGGACCCGTGCCTTTGACAAGATGCCCTGACTGCCCACGCCAGGAGCCTCTGAAGCGGTCGATCTGTAAGACGGACGAGAACGGCAACCGTGGACGTGAGTTCGTTGCATGCGAGAGCTTGCCATATAGAGAGGGGGATAAGGTTAGATCTCGCTCCAATTTCTCTGTTTTCTCTCGATTTTCTTGTTATTCCCTCGAGTTTGGGATTTAGGGTTCACGTTGTTGTTTTCAGATCTTGAAGAAATGCAGGCATTTCGAGTGGATCGATGTGTACGTTCAGCTTCAGTTGCAGGAATCAATTGGCGCTATTGGGGGCGCAATTTGGGAGGGGGGACTTGCTGTAGAGAATGCGGCGGAGAGAGGAGCCGTTCCGATTAGGGACCTTCCGATTATGCCTAATGCTCCCAATGCAGAACTGGTGGAAGTGAAGGGAGAACTAAAGAAAATGAACAAGCAGTTAAGGCAGCTAATCGAGTTGAAGAACCAAGCTAATCTGATGGCTAGTTGTTTTTTTTGTTGTATAATTACGATCGGATTCTTATCATTGCTCACCAGGCGCTAGAAGTTGTTACAAGGGATACCTTGTTACAAATCCATTATTCAGTTACATGTACTTGTAGTTGTTTTCAAAGTTAGTGTGTGCATTCACCGAAATTACCAACTATATTCCCTAAAAGAGAAGGAAAGCTAAAGATAGTTGATAATTGTTAGAGGGGTGACAAATAATGCAATCACCGAAATCCGCAAATATGTATGCCTCATGTTTATACCAAAATTATACCACTTTTAGGCCTTTCCAAAATACCAATACCATATCCCAAACTATATTCCCTAAAAGAAAAGGACAGCTAAAGATAGTTGATAATTGTTAGAGGGGTGACAAATAATGCAATCGCCGAAATTCGCAAAAATGTATGCCTCATGTTTATAGCAAAATTATACCACTTTTAGGCGTTTCAAAATACCAATACTATATCCCAAACTATATTCCCTAAAAGAAAAGGACAGCTCAAGATAGTTGATAACTGTTAGAGGGGTGACAAATAATGCAATCCCCGAAATCCGCAAATATGAATGCCTCATGTTTATACCAAAATTATACCACTTTTAGGCCTTTCCAAAATACCAATACCATATCCCAAACTATATTCCCTAAAAGAAAAGGACAGCTAAAGATAGTTGATAATTGTTAGAGGGGTGACAAATAATGCAATCGCCGAAATCAGCAAAAATGTATGCCTCATGTTTATAACAAAATTATACCACTTTTAGGCCGTTTCAAAATACCAATACTATATCCCAAACTATATTCCCTAAAAGAAAAGGACAGCTCAAGATAGTTGATAATTGTTAGAGGGGTGACAAATAATGCAATCACCGAAATCCGCAAATATGTATGCCTCATGTTTATACCAATACTATATCCCAAACTATATTAAGTGGCAAACTCGTTATTGCATTCTCCACCGAGAGAGAGAGATGGGTGGCCACGAGAGAGAGAGAGAGAGAGAGAGAGAGAGAGAGAGAGAGTTTGCCACGAAGAGACGGATAGGGGTATACTGCCCGTTAGATCAGTGGATCAACGGTTCGTGGAGTCGATCCGTGTGACAACGGCTCAACCAATCAGGATAAGTTTGGGCTTCTCAGAGCATTTGTGACAGTACTTGAGGGCAAAACTGAGTAGTACTAAGAATCCAAGGGCACATAAATAGTAAATAGACTAAGGGATTCAAACAAAAGAATTACAAAATGAAAAATGTGTGTTTTGTACAATATAATTCATATTGGGCTACATCAAATTATTTGCAATTCAAATATACATGAGTGTGATAATTATGGCATCATTTAGACAAACTATGTTTTGGGAAAGATGTTTTGCAAAGGGGTTTGGGTGGAAAACCATGCATCTTCATAGCTACACTAGTGATTCTGAGAAGTGGCAATTTGTGGTAAAACTTGATTTATATATGTTTGTTAAGGTTTTCTAGGTGGCAGGTTGCGTAGGAAGACTCCATGAGTAGTTGCCACTATGTTTTTATTTTTTGGATTTTTTTGCGCATGAAATGACTCAATTAGCTATGTTAATCTCATTTGTTGACTCTTTGTTGACCAGCTACTTGAGGGTAAAACTGAGTATATTGCACTTGCCGGTCTAAGTCCTCGAGGGGAAAACTGAGTACAGATAAAATTTCTGTATAAGGCCTGAGGTTATAACTGAGTACACCAAACGTCCCAGGGTTAGACTCGTGTAGCGGTGCACGCTGCAGCCGTGCATAGCGGACGCGTGTTGCGGTACACACCACCTTCGTCTTTATAGAGCCCCTCTTTCTATCCCTCGACGCACGTTCTCACTGGCTCACTGCAACCGCCTCTCCTGTCCCATCATCTTCTCCACAACCGAAGAAAAACCCCGAAGAAAACCGCCGGCGATGGAGAAGAATGAGATGCCCATTGTCGGCGCATCGCCGCCCCCGTCAGGCCCCTGTCGCTGCTTCCAACGTAGCAGCCGGCGCATCGGCCGCCGCCCCCGTCCAGGCCCCTGTCGCTGCTTCCAACGTAGCAGCCGGCGCATCGGCCGCCGCCCGTCCAGGCCCCCGTCGCTGCTCCAACGTAGCAGCCGGCGCATCGACCGCCGCCCCGTCCAGTCCCCCGTCGATTGGGATCCGTACGAACCAGTGCAGTACGACGCGCCGGAGAACCCCTACGACACCACCATCGTCGACTACGAGCCGGAGGTAACCCTTTGTTCCCTTGTTCTTATCTCATTTCAATCATTTTGTGTTAGATCTAGCGTTGTTATTACGGTTCGTCTGTTCCTAGTTCAATCCTTTTGTGTTAGATCTTGCGTTATTACTGTTCGTCTCTTCCTAGTTCAATCCTTTTTGTTAGATCTTGCGTTATTACTGTTCGTCTGTTCCTAGTTCAATCCTTTTGTGTTAGATCTTGCGTTATTACTGTTCGTCTGTTCCTAGTTCAATCCTTTTGTGTTAGATCTTGCGTTATTACTGTTCGTCTGTTCCTAGTTCGATCCTTTTGTGTTAGATCTTGCGTTATTAGTGTTTGTGATTTGCTTTTGTTTAAGATTTGTGCCGATGATGATGAATATTTGGGCATCCCTAAATTGATTCAGGGTTTGATCAGTAAACAATTGGTGTGTACAAATTTGTTGTGCATGATCTTTGGTTTACTGACTCAAATCCTGTATATAAGTGTGTCCAATGTAACTGAGGCTACCTCTTTTTTTCGAGCCCATATTATCATGCATGATTTTTTGTTCACTCTCTGTTCAATCATCGTTGCAATTGACTCCGTGTTTTTTGCACGATCTTTGGTGCTACGTGACAGGTGGGGAGCAGCGACGTCGACAGCGACGACGAGTCCTTCCACACCAAGACTCGTCACGTCCTCAGGAGGCTGCAGTCCGGCCAATACGATGGCCCCTTTGCTCGAGGCATTTACAAGTGCCCCTTCTGCAACAGGAGGCTCCGCGACACCGACTTCAACACCCTGCTGAACCATGTTGAATCCATTGGCAGATATGGCGCTAGAGTTGGAAGGACCGTGAACGTGCATGCGTACATGGCCAAACACAAAGCACTTGGGATTCACCTGCGCAACCTCCAAGCGAGTCACACGCGCTACCTGGAGGCGTTGAACGTGCCTACTGCACTCTCTGTATGTGACTGCTCTATCTGTAGAGCAGCTTAAATTCATGTAAAATGTAGCTTATGTTGGATCTATCGGTACAACATTTGGATCTGTCCTGAATATATCTATGCTATGTTGGTTGCTGTATGCAGCTTATCCTATATTTTCTCTCTGGATTTGTGCCCTAGATTTCCTACCTGATTGGGTAAAAACGAAGGCATAAAGAAATGAATGGCGTTAAAAACAGAAGGAGAAGCTTCTCTAGATTTGCTACCAATTTGGGCTATCAAATATGAATGAGATCGAGCGATAGAGAGGAAAAAGGTACATTGAAAACTGCTAATCTGGGCGAAAGAGACAGAAACCACTTGTGCCCCTGTCCCGGACCCACACGGCTCCACACTCTACGGCCCCACACGCTACAGCCCCACAAACACGGCCTCGTCCTGTCCCACGCGGTCCCTTCCTACCAGCCCCACACGACGCGGTCCCACACGACGCGACCCCACAAACGACACGACCCCACTCGTCAGCACGGAACGGTCAACTTAACGGATTCCTTCCGTCCGAGCTCCTTCTGCGGTTCAGACAAACGTTTGGGTAAAACTGAGGAAAAACTATGGAGCTGGGGAAAACTGAGCACAACTAAGGAGCCGAGGGCACGAAAATAGAAATCCCTTTAAATTATTTCAAAATTTAAGATTTCAAATCTATGAGGTGTAGGATCTCATTTAAATCATATTCCCAAGTGGTATGAAGTAATGTAGTGACCTCTCCTGCATGGTCTCATATATGCTCACTTGAGGATATTAAATCAAATAGGATTTAAATTGCATGAGGTATAGAACCTCATTTAAATCATGTTTCTCAAAGGATAAGTGTGAAGTGTTGACCTTGGTCAACATGTGATCATACCTTGTCATTTGAGGAGATTAAATCTTAACAAGATTCAATGAGAGGAAATTATTTCTCAAGAATAAATAAATAGAAACACTAATAAATACTTTAATGAGAGGAAATTATTTCTCAAATAATTAAATAGAAACCCTAATCAATATTTGTAATGAGAGGAAATTATTTTTCTTTAAAAGAAAACAAAGTCAACCAACATGTTAATAATGTGGTGATGCTAGAATAGCTTGTGTGAACCATTTGTGTGATTAGTCTAGCACTTAAATATTGTTTGGTGATTGTATCCTCGTGTTCGTTTATAGACCCTAGTACCGGAGACTATCCAAGGAGGAGGTCTTCTACCAAGAGGAAGAAGAAGAGAACTTTGATCACCTCACCAACCAAGGCAAGCTAATATTCTTGCAAGTTACCCAAGTGCAAAGCTCTACTAGAGCAAAGCACCATTACATCATACTTTATGTTTAAGGATCCTACCCCAAGTCTTTACCTTACAAGTTTTTGAGTTTTGTTTATCAACGTTTACTTTTTGATTCATGATTCACTTGGTCTAGATATAGAGTAGTACAAGAGTATCAAATTTAGCCTAGAGCAATACAAGCTAGTTAGCACCCCTCATGACTAGTTGCTAGTGCTAAACAAATAAAATTGACTACTCCGGGTACTCAAAGGTACATATACTAATACTCATGCAACCGCCATCGAGCCGAAGAGCTAGCTACATTACAACGTTCACGCCGTTTTCTCTTGCGATGGCTTACTCCATACGACTAGTAAATCATGATGGCATTAAACTTTTGGTGTGCAAGATTCAAAATAAAGTCGATGGTTATATTTTGAAAATAAAGTCGATTGTTACAAGAGCTAAGAAAAATATATACTACTACAGTGTACGTACTACTATGAGTAAACGAAACGGGTCTAAGCTTGGAGTCGTCTCATTTTGAATTTTGTGTATGTACTGGGTCGTATGAGTAGATGTGCCAAACTATGTACTATAACACCCCAAAAGTTTATGAATTTTTCCAATTACCAAATTTTGGAACCAACAAAAACGTTTATTAAATTTAGTTTGACACATAGTGACCTTGCTTAATACTTGTGTTATTACCATGATTGTTTGATTATTACATTAAAACATAAATCCAAAACCCTAAACCCTAACCTTCTCAATACCCCATAAGTCAAACAAGAAGAAAATAAAAATAAAATAAAAAGACATCTGTGGGCATAAAACCTAGTATGCAAATCTTGACTACTACTCACCCTAATTCTCTCACTAATGGTAAACCATTTAATAAATCTCCCTAAACCCTAAGCCCCATTCTTTTATTCACCATCCAATAGAAAATGAATAAAAAGAATTGAAATTAAATAAGAAAGGGACATATATGCCTATGGCCATCTTTGTGAAACTTTACCCTAAACCTTTATATTTTGTTTAGAGGGTTGGAAAACCTTCATAAACCATACCTAGCACCTATCAAATTAAAACCAAGGTGAAACAAAAGAAACTAAAAAGAAAATAAAAATACCATAGAGGCATATGTGAGAAAAGGCAAATTTATGAATTTGAGAATCCTGACCCTATGATTTGTTGTGAATGGTTCGATCACTCCTATATACCATTTCAACCCTCAACAACATCAATTGGGTCAAGCCAAGTCAAATTAAAAATCAATTGCAACATATGCATAGAGACATATGTGGCACATCACTAAATTACCCAAACCTTGACCTATGCCATTATATCTTGAACAAATGGTGTGAAACCTTTTCTAAACTTAATCTCACACTAATTGGACCCTAACCCATGCCCAAGTAATATAAGATAAATAAAAGAGGAAAATAATAAAAATAAGGATATCATCTCTTATGTGTTATGGCCATTTTTGCAAATCCTTGAACTAAACCTTTTGGAATGGTTTCAATGCTTGTGAAATGTTTCTAAACTAATAAGAACCACTTTGGAATAAAGAAAAGTCAAATCAAATAGAAAGAAATCAAATGGTGAGAAAATCATATTTATTCACTCACATACACATAGGCCAATTTTGCAAATCCTCACCAAAGGCTACCATTGCTTGATCTTTGGTTTCTAAAATACTTATATGTCTTAAAAAAACCCAAATGCACCAAAGAAACCAAAATCAAATCCAAATAAATCTCAAAACCATCTCACATATGATCATGGTCATATGTGCACTTTTTAACATGTTCCTCACTTTACCCCTCTGGTTTTATTCTTTCTTAAACTAAACTTGGTCAACCATTGACACCTCATCCAAGACCATGTCAAAGTCAACAAATTTGATGTTGACCACCCATGCTAACCTTGACTAGGTTGACCAGAACAAAGGAGACAAGAAGGGACCTTGAATCAAAGTGGAGATCACCTCACTTTTTGAATTCTTGCAAATCACCACCAAAATGATCACCACCACCACCATTATATCACAATAATTATATGTTTGAGATCCACCAAAAAGATTTCCGAAATTCGACCAAATGTCTCTTGCGGCCATTAACCCAAACACTTGGCAGGCATGAATCCTAGTTTGGCATACACTCTTTTAACCTCTGGTCCATGACCAAAACCCTTGTGATCATTGCTCATGGAGGCTCCTGTACCCCCCATTGCATCATCTCCTGTACTGCAGCCTTGAAGAAAATGGATGAATGATCACCATGGTGGCCATGCCGTGTACCATGCACATACCACACACACTTGATCGCCATGGCCCTCTCCTGCCTCTTTCATCATGTCATCTAGATAGCCTACACTCTCCTGAACACGACGGTACCATCCCTAGCTCGAAACGACCACGACATTGGCCAGAACACAGCACGCCCCGACGCGCCCCATTGCATCATCTCCTGTACTGCAGCCTTGAAGAAAATGGATGAATGATCACCATGGTGGCCATGCCGTGTACCATGCACATACCACACACACTTGATCGCCATGGCCCTCTCCTGCCTCTTTCATCATGTCATCTAGATAGCCTACAATCTCCTGTACACGATGGTACCATCCCTAGCTCGAAACGACCACGACATTGGCCAGAACACTCGCAGTACCCCGCGTCGCCTGGTCACTGTCGTTCCCCTCTTCCTCTCTCCTTGCGCATGCCCCTTCCACACCTCACCAGGACACCGACGGACATCGCCATTGGCCCTCACCGGCGCCGTAGACGACGCCATCATCAAGCTCTGCCGCGCCAGTACTGCGAGGACGACGATGACGCCGCACGCTCCTGTCCTCCCCTAGCGTTGCCATCAAGCGCTCTAGCACCGCCTAGCAGTCGCCTACGCGACGCGCCCATCACTTGCCCCTTCACCGCCCTGGAGCGCCATTGCCGTCGACGACCTCCACGGCACCCTTGCAGCACACGCGCCACTATAAATAGAGACCTCCTCGCCCTTCCTTCTCCACACCATTTCTGCTCCCCTTCTTCTCCTTGACCTCCTCAACCACCGCTCCACCTCGATTAGGCCCTAGCCAGCCCCAATTGCACCGTCGACCGCCGGAGCATGTAGCAGAAGCCGCCGTCGAATTCGGCCACCATCGGAGACGCCACTGGTACCAGGCGACTCCCCTTCGTCGACAACGTCGCCTAGCACCAGCGCCGCCCCTCGCCGGAGCTCCAGCACGCCGTCGACCCCCTACCTCCGTGATACGTCCAAAACGTATCTACTTTCCCGAACACTTTTGCTATTGTTTTGCCTCTAATTTGTGTATTTTGGATACAACTAACACGGACTAACGCTGTTTTCAGCAGAATTGCTCTGGTGTCTCGTTTTTGTGCAGAAATCCAACTTTCGGGAAAATCCTCGGAATTTCTTCAGATGGCCCTATTTTACCAAAATATTGACGGAGCCAGAAGGGCGAAGGAGGTGGAGGCCCGAGGGCCCCACACCATAAGGCGGCGCGCGGGGCCCGCGCGGCCCTATGGTGTGGCCCCCTCGGCCGGCCTCCGACGCCCCCTTCGGACTACTTATTCGCCTCGACCTAAAAACGCACGAGAGAAGTCGACATCGCCGAAACCCTCCGAAAGCCGCCACATCGCGAAACTCCGTCGCGGGAGCCGAAGTCTCCGTTCGGCACTCCCGGACGGGGAATTGGAGGAGATCTTCACCGCCATCACCGCCAACGCCTCTCCATCAACCAGCAATGTTTCCCCCATCCATGTGTGAGTAATTCCCCCGCTGTAGGCTGAAGGGGATGGTAGGGATTGGATGAGATTGGTCATGTAATAGTCATAAGATTGTTAGGGCATAGTGCCTAGTATCCGTAGATGTCACTTTTATGATATTGTTGCAACTTGTTATGCTTAATGCTTGTCACTAGGGCCCGAGTGCCATGATCTCAGATCTGAACATGTTATTTATTCATGAAGATATTCGTTGTTTATGATCTTACCTGCAAGTTGTATACACATGTCGCTGTCCGGAACCAATGGCCCCGAAGTGACAGAAATCGGGACAACCGGAGGGAATGGTAGTGATGTGAGGATCACATGTGTTCACGGAGTGTTAATGCTTTGCTCGGTACTCTATTAAAAGGAGTACCTTAATATCCAGTAGTTTCCCTAGAGGCCCGGCTGCCACCGGCTGGTAGGACAGAAGATGTTGTGCAAGTTTCTCATTGCGAGCACGTACGACTAAATATGGAACACATGCCTATTGATTGATTAGTACTTGGATACTGTTTTATTATTATCTGCAAATGCCCATGCTTTGATTGTTATATGAGTTTCTCTCATCCATGCAACGCCCGTTAAATCCGTCCTGTGCCTACAGTATTTTAATCCTGCTGTTTACTATAATCCCTACTGCTGTCTTTATTTCACCGCTGTTATTCCGCTATTTCCACTACCATAGAACTGTTACTACTGATAAACTCTTGCGAGCAAGTCTGTTTCCAGGTGCAGCTGAATTGACAACTCCGCTGTTAAGGCTTACAAGTATTCTTTGTCTCCCCTTGTGTCGAATCAATAAATTGGGTAATACTTCCCTCGAAGACTGTTGCGATCCCCTATACTTGTGGGTCATCAAGACTATTTTCTGGCGCCGTTGCGGGGAGCATAGCTTTATTTGGAAGTTCACTTGGATTGATATTGTTCGCTGCAAATTCTCCATCATGGGTAAACCTCGCGATACTAAGATCGCCATATTACCATCCACTACAAGAAAAGGTACAACTCTTAGTACCTCTGCTGCTCTTGATTCACCATCTGTGATTGATAAACTTGTTTCACCGCCACATGCTTCGCGTGCTGGTACTTCTGCTGAATCTGAAAATTCTCATAATATTGATAATGTTTCTCTGTGCTTGATGATAGTGGTTCATTGGGATCTTTTCTAGATGCTACAATTGCTAAGTCTAGACAAATTGAAAATACTGAAACTCCTAATGAAAATGTTGCTACACCTGTTAATTCACCTGAGTCTGTTGAATATTCTAGTGATGATCTTGATGAGGATTATGTAGAGCTTAATGATGATTTTATTGAAAAATGCAATGCTACTACTGATGCAAGAAAAATTAAAAAGTTGCTTGCAGAACATGCTGTTAGATATAAACCATCTCCTGATCCTAAATTTGCCACATCTCCTATAAACATTAGGGATAAAGATTATGATTTTTCTCTTGATTTATCTCATATAGCTATTGTTGAGAAAACACCCTTTTGTGGTACTGAAAAAGAAAGTGCTGTTGAACACATGACTGAGTTATCTACTCTTAGTGGCGTGTTTTCTGATGATGTCAAGATGCGTACTTATTTTGTCACCAAAATTTTTCCGTTCTCATTAAAGGATGATGCTAAAACTTGGTATAATAATTTGCCTCCTGGTTCTATTAAAAGTCCAATTGACTTGCGTGATGTTTTCTTTCGAAAATACTTTCCTGCTAGTGCTCAACATGCTGCTTTGCAGAGAATTTATAATTTTGACCAGGAAGATGGAGAGAAATTGCCTGAGGCTTGGGCTAGATTTTGTTCTCTTATTAGAGCTCAGCCTGACCATGATTTGGAAAAGAATGATTTACTTGATATATTTTATAGTGGACTAACCATTGAGTCTAGGGCATACCTGGATAGTTGTGCTGGTTGTGTTTTCAGGAAAAGAACTCCAGACGACGCTGAAGAATTATTGGCTAAAATAGGCCGGAATCATGATGATTGGTCTACACCTGAACCAACCCCGACACCGATAGTGAAGAAGAGGGGTATGATTAAATTGAATGACGAAGATATGAGGGAAGCCAAGAAGTCTCTTAAGGAGAAGGGTATTAAACCTGAAGATGTGAAGAATTTACCTCCTATAGAAGATATATGTGAGACAATTCCCCCTTCATCCATGATTGAGGTACACTCGCTTCAACACTTTACTAGGGAAGATATTCCGTATTCAAAATCTCCTGCTCAATGTTTAGATGAATTTGATAATTATATTGTTAAGCAAGAAAATTTTAATATGAGAGTAGAGAATCATTTAATGGAAAATTCCCGAGCTATTAGTGAATTGCATGGTATTGTGGAGAGAACCTCCAATGATGTTAAGATACTTGTTAAACATTTTCAAATGGTTCAAACTCAAATTGATCAACTTATTAAAGTGCAAAATGACTTGTTAGGAAATAATTCTAAAGAAAAACATGCTTGTGAGGTAACAACTAGAGGTGGTGCTTCTACCCAGGATCCTCTATATCCTGAAGGGCATCCCAAAAGAATTGAACAAGATTCTCAACTAATTAAAACTAGTGCTCCATCTAAGAAAAAGAAAAAGAAACATAAGAATGTTGTAGAATCCTCTGAACCTGTTAATGATCCTAATAGTATTTCTATTTCTGATGCTGAAACTGAAAGTGGTAATGAACATGAGGAAGATAATGATAAGAATGATACTCCTGATAAAGAAGAAATTGAAAAAGAACCTGAAAAGCATGCTAAAAATAAAAAGTACACTAAAGAAGACTTTATTACTGAGAAGCATGGTAATGAAAGAGAACCTTGGGTTCAAAAGCAAATGCCTTTTCCTGCTAAGAAACTAAAATCAAAGGAGGAGGAACATTATAATAAATTTTGTGATTGGATGAAACCTTTATTTCTGCAAATCCCTTTGACTGATGCTATTAAATTGCCTCCTTATTCAAAGTATATGAAAGATATTGTTACTAACAAAAGGAAAATCCCCAATGAGGAAATTTCAACTATGCTTGCTAATTACTCCTTCAATGGTAAGATTCCAAAGAAGTTGGGCGACCCAGGTATACCGACTATTCCTTGTTCCATCAAGAATAATTATGTTAGAACTGCTCTATGTGATTTGGGAGCAGTGTGATGCCTTTTTCTCTTTATAAGAGACTTGATTTAGATAAATTGATACCTACTGATATATCTTTGCAAATGGCTGATAAATCTACTGCTATTCCTGTTGGTTTATGTGAAAATGTTCCTGTGCAAGTTACTCAGCATTGCTTGATATTAACTGATTTCGTTGTGTTGGAAATGCCCGAAGATGATAATATGTCCATTATTCTTGGAAGACCCTTTCTTAATACTGCAGGGGCTGTTATTGATTGCAATAAAGGCATGGTTACTTTCAATGTTGATGATAAGGAACACACTGTCTATTTTCCCAAGAGGATTGATAAAGTATGTGGAGTCAATACAATTTTTAATGTGAAAACTATCAAAGTAGGATCCATTGATTGTCCTGTATATGAGCCTAAAGAAAAATATCAAACTCTTGTGATTGGATCCATATCAATTCAATATAAGAAAATGGAAGAAGGTGTGCCCCAATTGAACCAAGAAGAATTGGAAGTCCAGCAAGTTTCAAGAGTCAATCGTGAGGAGGGAGTATACCCCTCTTACTACCCATGCGTGGACTTTATGAGAAGTGCGGGGATTTTACAAGATGTGCAAACTCTAATCTCTCGTGCAGGGCTGAGTGGTTTTGTTGAAGGAGAGCCAAGACAATATGTAAAATTAACTATGTCTTTTGTGCAGGACTTCAAGTTCAATTGGTCGCGGTCCGACCCCATGGTCCAGTATAAAATTTACAATAAAGCTGTCAACTTGCCATTTGGTGTTTTTTGTGCAGCAATTGGAGTACCGCAATGGGGATCCTGCGAGAAGATCAGGGGAACACCGCGGGAGCTCTCAGATCTTTATACAAGGATTTGTAATGGGAGGAGCCTCTCCAATGATGATGGTAAGATTAGTAGCATTCAACACCCAGCCATCCGCTACTTTGCCTATTTCATTACAAAGTGCGTCCTTGCAAGAAGGACCGGAGGTAAATTATCTGTCCCAGACTTGGCTTTCTTAGCTGCTGCTTTGCAAGAGGATAGGACTTATAATTTGGGTGCCTTAATAGCTTGTAGACTTGCTACTAACCGTGAGAAAGGAGGAATTTGTGGAGGTCTTATCGCCTCTCGCTTATTAGCTATGCATGGTGTAGAACCTCACCATTTAGATATTCCGCTTTCTATAGAGAAGCTTGATGTGGTTTCCATGATTAGACATGAGTTTATTTCAGATGCATCTAACTTGAACAACCTGCATTATAGGATAACTTTATATAAGAAAAAATGGAGTATAACTAAGAAAATTGAAAAACTAGTACGATTGCCTGCACCTGCTTTGTTTAACCTTGATGCCAGGGACGGGTGGTCGATCACAGAAAATGAGCTAAATGCATACATAGAAAGAGAAAGCCGTCGTGCGAGGGAAGATGTGGAGGAGACCGAGGAGCATCCCGACTCTTCATCCGATGCAGCAAGCTCCTCATATCAACATCATGGTCACGTGGAGCCTCCACGATATTCTTCTGCACAGGGGCCTTATTACCACTCCATGTATGATCCACCGGCGTGGAACCCCGACCCTCGTTGGGAATGAACTCCACTTAGGCAAAAGCCTAAGCTTGGGGGAGGTATACCGGCATCACTCATTCTTTGCATATTATGGTTGCTGGATACTTGTACATACTTGTTTAGTCTCTAGAGTGGTTTTCTAATGAGAGGGAGATGATATTTGGGGAAGTGCTGTCCAAAAACAGATTCTGTGCTGTTACCAAAAAAATTCGTACGCACAGCCAGAACGTTATTTTGAGTTGCCAATTTTTGAGCATGTTCCCCAGGTTGTTATCTAACTTTCATTAGTTGAACACTTTTTGGTCTGAGCAATGGAAGATTTTTGTTAAATTCGATTTCTGTACTGCTGTCAGGATTTGGCAGATTTCTGTCATCCTGCTTTTCTGTGTTTCTATTAGTTTGCATTCTTTTGTTTTCACTTTGTTTCTTTCCTAAAACACAAAAAGACCAAAAATATTTCTTTAGTTTCTCTTCACCATTTATTTATTTGGTACCTTGCTCTTAGTTTGCTTTATTTGCTATCGTTAGTTTGCTATAAGAAAACCCAAAAAGATTTTGCTTTGTTTGCTTGTTTTCTTTCGTTCTTGTTTCTAATTCGAAAACACCAAAAATATTTGCTGTTCTTCTTTGGTTTGTAAAGTTCATCATGAGTTCAATGGTCTTCGGTGGCTGGAGCGTGGTTTTCATTTCATATTATCCAAGCTACACAAGTGAAAAGGCAATAATGACGATCTACGACAATCTGATTGTGGTGAGAGGCTGGTATGAACTCTATTTGCTTTCATTTTTGTACATATACTCATCCATATGAGCATGCTTAGTTGGTTCATGTGAGGTATATGTTATTTGAGAAAGTCTAGTAGCTCATGATCTCTCATGTTTGGTTCCGATTTATTAATATGAGTAGCATGTCATGGATGTTTGCTTGCATTGTTTTATTCATAAGTAAGTATGGCATTGTGGTATCCTCCTCTGAATAACTCATTTATATCGACTTGGCACATGCTCACGCATGCATATGACTGAACAAAAAGTCAATTAAGCCTCAATGATTTATATTGCTTCAGAGTTCTTGTATCATTTTTATGCCTCCGTTAATTTATTTTGCCGCAAGCATGATTATGACAGTTACTGCTCTCTTGATTTGTCGCTCCCTAGTCTTTTGCTAGCCTTCACTTGTACTGAGCGGTGACGCCGCTCGTGCTTCCAAACACCTGAAAACCAAGTTGTTCCATAAGTGTCCACCATAAATACCTATGCATGGCATTTCAAACCATTCCAAGTAAATTCTCATGCGCTACCTTTAAAACCTTCAAAATGCTTCTCAATTTGTGTTAATGTTTCATAGCTCATGAGGAAGTATGTGGTGTTTAGCTTTCGACCTTGTCATTTACTTTTGACGGACTCTCATATGGACTAGTGGCACATCCGCTTATCCAATAATTTTGCAAAAAGAGCTGGCAATGGGATTCCCAGTCCCAATTAATTAACTTAAATAGACACTCCTCCATGGTTTGTGATTGTTGGACGGCACCCGAAGGATTCGGTTAGCCATGGCTTGAGTAAGCAAAGGTTGGGGGAGTGTCATCATCATAATAAAACTTAAATAAAAAGGCACTCCTTCATGGTATGAGATTGATGGCAGGCACCCGAGGATTCGGTTAGCCATGGTTTGTGAAAGAAAGGTTGGAAGGAGTGCCACCCAAAAATAAATAAATGGGAGCCGCTCTTGTGAGTCCGGTTGATGAGGTAGTTAGTGTACCCATTACCATTCGTTGACAACAACAAACACCTCTCAAAATAATTTTACTCCTGCTTTACAAATAAAAAGCTCTAGCGCATGTTAATCCCTGCTTCCCTCTGCGAAGGGTCAATCTTTTACTTTTATGTTGTGTCTCCATTCTTTCTTCGAGCACTATCTTGAGAGCACAACTGTCATTCTTAATATAATATGCTTGTCTCAAAATATGATTGATTGTGGTATAACTTTGATGCTTTTATCTTTGACAAATCACTACTTCTAGTCTTTCAAGAGGTGCCTCGGCATTTATGTTTTGCCGATCAAATACAGGCAAGCGAGATACCACTTTACCATATTCTCTTATGAACATTGCAATCTTGCTTACATACATGATTCATGATGCTTATTATTAATTGTTGGTACTTCTCCATGATTGACATAGCTGTTGGATGATCTTATTTGCATGTATCCCATTATGAACTGCTTAAGTATTAGCCATAGCATGAGAATATATACATCATATGAGCAAATGTGTTCGTGAAAGTTCTTTTATCGCTCAGTTGTTAACTGAATTGCTTGAGGACAAGCAATAAGCTAAGCTTGGGGGAGTTGATACGTCCAAAACGTATCTACTTTCCCGAACACTTTTGCTATTGTTTTGCCTCTAATTTGTGTATTTTGGATACAACTAACACGGACTAACGCTGTTTTAATTGCTCTGGTGTCTCGTTTTTGTGCAGAAATCCAACTTTCGGGAAAATCCTCGGAATTTCTTCAGATGGCCCTATTTTACCAAAATATTGACGGAGCCAGAAGGGCGAAGGAGGTGGAGGCCAGGGCCCCACACCATAAGGCGGCGCGCCCGGGGGGGCCCGCGCGGCCCTATGGTGTGGCCCCCTCGGCCGGCCTCCGACGCCCCCCTTCGGACTACTTATTCGCCTCGACCTAAAAACGCACGAGAGAAGTCGACATCGCGAAACCCTCCGAAAGCCGCCACATCGCGAAACTCCGTCGCGGAGCCGAAGTCTCCGTTCGGCACTCCGCCGGGACGGGGAATTGGAGGAGATCTTCACCGCCATCACCGCCAACGCCTCTCCATCAACCAGCAATGTTTCCCCCATCCATGTGTGAGTAATTCCCCCGCTGTAGGCTGAAGGGGATGGTAGGGATTGGATGAGATTGGTCATGTAATAGTCATAAGATTGTTAGGGCATAGTGCCTAGTATCCGTAGATGTCACTTTTATGATATTGTTGCAACTTGTTATGCTTAATGCTTGTCACTAGGGCCCGAGTGCCATGATCTCAGATCTGAACATGTTATTTATTCATGAAGATATTCGTTGTTTATGATCTTACCTGCAAGTTGTATACACATGTCGCTGTCCGGAACCAATGGCCCCGAAGTGACAGAAACCGGAGGGAATGGTAGTGATGTGAGGATCACATGTGTTCACGGAGTGTTAATGCTTTGCTCCGGTACTCTATTAAAAGGAGTACCTTAATATCCAGTAGTTTCCCTAGAGGCCCGGCTGCCACCGGCTGGTAGGACAGAAGATGTTGTGCAAGTTTCTCATTGCGAGCACGTACGACTAAATATGGAACACATGCCTATTGATTGATTAGTACTTGGATACTGTTTTATTATTATCTGCAAATGCCCATGCTTTGATTGTTATATGAGTTTCTCTCATCCATGCAACGCCCGTTAAATCCGTCCCTGTGCCTACAGTATTTTAATCCTGCTGTTTACTATAATCCCTACTGCTGTCTTTATTTCACTGCTGCTGTTACTCCGCTATTTCCACTACCATAGAACTGTTACTACGATAAACTCTTGCGAGCAAGTCTGTTTCAGGTGCAGCTGAATTGACAACTCCGCTGTTAAGGCTTACAAGTATTCTTTGTCTCCCCTTGTGTCGAATCAATAAATTGGGTAATACTTCCCTCGAAGACTGTTGCGATCCCCTATACTTGTGGGTCATCACTCCGCCGTGCCCGCGTTTGTTTCTTGTCGCTGACAACGACGCACCTCCACCGTCGGATCTTCTTCTGATCGCGCGGCTCAGGTTAGTTGATACCGTTTCGGTGAAACTAAGACACTGACTAGTGGGACCCTCCTGTCAGCTGGCCCGTGGCACGCTGAAGCGCTACTGGGCTGGCCCTGTCCGTTTTTAAATCTTTCGGCCCAATTCGTTTCCCGCCTAGCCCATTTAACTTAATTCAAATAAAATTGATTCAGAAAATTTCAATACTGGTGCTTTGCTAAAAAATGAATAGTTTCCAATATACAAACCCAATTGGAGTGATTCAAAATGTTCTAGCAAGCTTATGAAATTATCTAACTAACCCCACTGGTTTCAACCTCATAGCCTGTGTAGAATTTGAATGACAAAAATATCAAGTCAGATACTTTTCTGCATTCAAATAAATCTAGAAAATAGACTATATTGAATTTTGAGGTGATTCCACCTCTCATAATTCACATTTCACCAACTCTTATTTAATATGTAAAAATATGATATAGGTGATGTACATGATCAGGGCCTAGTTCATTAAAGGACTATCTGGCTATTTCTAGTCAAAGATATTGTCCCAAAACTATTAATAAATGACATGGGAGTGTTTCTCTCATTTAAACCTTGTCACAAACAATTCAAATTAAGATAGAGGTCCTGGTAAGCTAGGTCTCATGTGATTGGTTTGATAATGTTACATCATATCCAAGTTGGAATTAAAAGGTATGAGGTATAGCACCTCCTTTAAATCATATTCCCAATTGCTAATAAAGTAATGTGATGACCTTTGTTTATAATCTCATACTTGCTCACTTAAGGATCTTAAACCAAAGTAGCATCTAAAATATATGGGATAAGGACCTTAGTCTTCAAGACCCATATGTTCTAATTAAAGATTATTAAATCATTTGTATAGTAGTGTTTAAATTGTTCCAAACTACTTATTAAATCATATGAGATATATTGGTCTCATTTAAATCTTTGTCCCAAGTAAATTCAACATAAGGTAATGACCTTAATATAATAAATCTCATGTTGTATGAATTGATGATATTAACTTCTTAATAAGATAGTATTAAATTGCATGAGGTGTATTCCCTCATTTAGGTCATATTTCTCAAAGGATAAGTGTGAAGTGTTGACCTTGGTCAACATGTGATCATACCTTGTCAATTGAGGAGATTAAATTTTAACCAGGTTCAATGAGAGGAAATTATTCCTAAGAATAAATAAATAGAAACAATAACAAATATTTTTAATGAAAGGAAATTATTTCTCAAAGAATTAAATATGGACCCTAAATTAATATTTTTTTGGGAGGAAATTATTTTTCTTTAAAAAGAAAACCACGTCAACCAACAAGTGAATAATATGGTGATGCTAGACTAGCTTGTATGAACCATTTGTGTGATTAGTTTAGCACTTAAGGATTGTTTGGTGATTGTATCCTCGTGTTCGTTTATAGACGCTTGTACCGGCGACTATCAAGAGGAGGAGTTCTTCTACTCAGAAGGAGAGGAAGAGAACTTTGATCACCTCACCAATCAAGGCAAGCTATAGTATTGCAAGCTATTACCAATGCAAGCTAAACTGTTGCAGCTATTCTAATGCTAGATATATTAGAACAAGCTTCTACTCATGCAAGTAAGATTAATATAAGATAGATTGTGGCCAGCTAATATTCTCGCAAAGTGTAAAGCTACAAGAGCAAAGCACCCCCACATTTTACTTTATGTTTAATAAGCCTATCCCAAGTTTTTACTACAAGCTTTTACTTACAAGTTTCAATACTTTTGTTTTATCAAAGTACTTTTTGGTTCATGATCCACTTGGTCTATGGTAGAACAATATCATCAAGTTAGCCTATGGCAATCAAAGCTAGTTAGCACCCCTCATGGCTAGTTGCTAGTGCTAAAAACTAAAGGTGATTACTCTAGATGGGAAATGGTGAAATGAAATGACTTTGGAAAACCTGGGAATGATGAGTCATTCTAATGAAAGATTTTGAAGGTGAATGTGACTTGTAAATGACATGGTGAACTTTATAAAAACTAATGGTTGGGTTCGGATGCGATACCATTCCAATTTTGCAAGTACCCCCACAATACCTGAATATGGGTAAGGGCTTAACTAGAAAGTTATGTGCCTTAGTATGGGTTCCCTCTAAATAAGCGTCATAGGGGTTATGCCGAGGCTGCCTCCGTCAAAAAGTGAATTGATTATGAAATGACGTGAATGAGGTGAATTGTCTGGCCCAAGCCCTGCAGTTCCAGGCTGGTCTGTCTTCACTTGGAGGCCAAGCTCATGGGGAGAGGTGCCTATACTAGGGTATGTAGGTGAAAGGTTATGGTTGGTAGTCCGCGCACGGAGTGCGGTAAATCAGGGCCAGTTAACCCTGACGGATTATTGAAAATGTTGTCGCACAAGTGTACGACCTCTGCAGAGTGTAGAACTATTCGAATAGCCATGTCCACGGTTACGGACGATTGGAAAGGCCATACTGTTCCGTCATCAGACCATTTTCAAAAGTGTGACCTGTGAAGGGTGACTTGTGATTCGAACTATGAATGGTGACTTGAATTGAACCACAACAGAGTTGTGGGAATGACACTAATGTTCCCACCTGAGTTAGTCTAGCGATTCAAGCATCTTTACTAAATGTTTATGAAATAAACTTGGCTTTATGCAAATAAACCTAGAGCTTAGCATCCCCTTACTAAGATTGATAATGTTTACACCAGTATTAGTTTGCGAGTACTTTAATAGTACTCATGGCTTTGTCCCTGGCTATTCAAATGGCCAGACTATGAAGGAGAGCAGCAGTACGAAGAGGATGAACCACAGAACGTCTACGACAACTAGGACCGCTCCTGACGTCAAGCGTTGGCCTGTGGATTAGAGAATCCGCTACTACTCCGCTTCAGCTATTTGTGTGTTCATTGATCAATAGATCAACTGCTATTGTAATATTGGATCATGCGATCTGCATGTGTAAGACGATTATGCGTTGTAATAAATGATGACTCTATGATATTCAACTATTATGTCTCGCAACAACACTATTCCTGGGATTGCGAGGAATGACATAATAGGCATCTGGACTTAAAAATCCGGGTGTTGACAAGTTGGTATCAGATCCATTGTTTGACCTTAGGAGACCTTAGTTAGAGTGGACATTCGGAAAAAAAAAATTAGTTTCAAAAACAAATGAAGAAGATATTTCTGAAAACCTACTTACTTTCTTCTCTTGAGGCCTTTTTCGAAATGCTAATTCATGCTTTACTTTGTAAATCTACATAAAAACTTGTCACACTTGTTCTTCTCTAACTTAATCCTCCATGCCTCTACAGATGGAGCATTACGCCCAGACGGAGTCCTACGAGCTGGGAAATGGAGGGAGTTTGATTTTCGAGCGAGACCTGTACTTGGTGTCCGAAAAGCTTGAACGCCCACCTCCCCAGTTTCACGGAGTCCGGATCCACAACAACCCCGGAGGGGAACAGCAGTGGATGATTACCGCTGACTTGAAGGGAAGTACGGAGCCTCCCATGTCGGAGAGGATCCTTTTCTCCTTCAAGGCAAGCAACTGGGTGGATGGGCTTGCTCATGCCCTTCAGGAGGGACTTGCTCGGGTGTGCGGACAGAACATCGCTGCACTCCAGGGGACCCGCTTCGCCCACTTCACGAGGCATGACACCATGGGGGAGCCCATGGCACTCTCTTCGCACCCGGTGCTCAAGCATCATGTGGAGCATCTGGACTTTATGCTTCATGAGACCCGGAAGGATCTGGAGCTTACGCGTGTCCACGCCCACCGTGCTCAGATGGCTTTGGGTCATCATGCCGATGCCATCAGGCTACTCGCCAAGGACCGCAAGTCACTCCGCCTGCAGCGCGCCAAGAAGGATGCTACTATCGCACGTCTTCGCGAGAAGATACGCACCTTGGAGGTGACTGTCCGGACCCAGCAGGACCAGATCCAGGAAATGGAGGAGAATGGAGAGGACATTCAGGGAGGCGAGGACTTCCTGAGTGACGACAACGACTTTGAGGAAGACGAGATCACTGAGGAGGAGGACTACGAGTTTCTGGAGTCTGGAGAGGATGGGATCATTCCCATTGATGTGGATGAAGATGATGAAGAGTAGCTGCACCTAGTCACTTGTGTAGGTGTGAGTTGTACCCCCGCCCGTTGTATCGTAGCTAGAGGAGAATGGTTCTTAAAACCATTAGTGTGGATGTTAGTTTGTAATATATGCGGAATAAATAAATAAATCTGTGTTATCTGTATCGTCCAAAAAGAATCCAAGTTTTTAAAGTCTTAAATGCACTCAAAACGATCCATAGAAATTTCCCTCTTATCTTATCATATACCTGAATAATCAGATGGCCCCTCCGAATCGCGGTGCTAATCAAGACGCAATGATGCAACTATTACAAACTCTGATGGCAGACCGAGAAGCTGAGAGAGCCGAACGACAAGCCAACATTGTCGCACTCCAACAGATAGCTCAGAACAATCAGGGTCATGGAAACCACGACCACCCTGGTTCAAAGCTGAAGAACTTTCAGAACACCAACCCACCAATGTTCAGTAAGACGGAAGAACCCCTTGACGCAGATGATTGGCTCCAAACAATAGAGAACAACTTAGAAGTTGCGGGAGTGGAAGCCGCAGAGAAAGTACTATTCGGCACCCACTACCTGTCAGGACCTGCAAGAGCATGGTGGACAAGTGCGCGTGCCATGAATAATGGACAGATAATGAACTGGGCAGATTTCAAGCTGAAATTCAGCAAATACCATGTACCCCAGGGATTAATCAAGAAAATGAGGGACGAGTTTTGCGAACTCAAGCAAGGAAAAATGACCGTGGTGGAATACCGCGACAGATTCCTCACACTATCAAGGTATGCCCCGGACGAAATTGACACCAATGAGAAAAGGAAGGAAAGATTTCTGAATGGACTGCACGACGAAATGCAAACGGTGTTAGTGAACATTCCGTTCGCTGACCTCGAAGCCCTCGTGGACTCAGCAATACAAATGGAAGGAAAGCTGCATGAGGACACTGAAAACCGCAAGCGCAGGATGATGAACCAGAATGGATCTCACCATAACCAAAGGCACCGCAACCATTCGACTGGAGGACTTGCCCCAAGATACAACAAGCCCCCTGCTCAGAGTTACCGCCCCAACCACACCCATAACAACGGAGGACCCCCGAAGCCCGGAGGCAACCACAACAACAACAACATCAACACCCACCCCAACAACCACCACCCCAATGGGAACAGTAACAACACCAACATTGGCCCGAGAACTGGAAGCAATGCGACCCCTATCCCCACCAAGGACAAGGCAACGATCACCTGCTATAATTGTGGCACCGTAGGCCACTACTCGAAGGAATGCCCCAATAAACTTGCCAAAACTGCCCCTAATACTGCTGCACCTGCCCAGCAACAACGTCGTTTTGCAGGTAGAAGGAACCAGAACAACAACAACGGTCGCTTCTACCACATGGAAGCCACTGAGGCCCAGGAAGCGCTCCAGACCATGCCAAGTATGTTTTCCGGTTAATTACGCTACTCAATCTCTCTTAGGAAACCCAACTTTTCTTAAAATCTCGGGACGAGATTTGTTTAAGGGGGAAGGGTTTGTAACACCCCAAAAGTTTATGAATTTTTCCAATTACCAAATTTTGGAACCAACAAAAACTTTTATTAAATTTAGCTTGACACATAGTGACCTTGCTTAATACTTGTGTTATTACCATGATTGTTTGATTATTACATTAAAACATAAATCCAAAACCCTAAACCCTAACCTTCTCAATACCCCATAAGTCAAACAAGAAGAAAATAAAAATAAAATAAAAAGACATCTGTGGGCATAAAACCTAGTAGGCAAATCTTGACTACTACTCACCCTAATTCTCTCACTAATGGTAAACCATTTAATAAATATCCCTAAACCCTAAGCCCCATTCTTTTATTCACCATCCAATAGAAAATGAATAAAAAGAATTGAAATTAAATAAGAAAGGGACATATATGCCTATGGCCATCTTTGTGAAACTTTACCCTAAACCTTTATACTTTGTTTAGAGGGTTGGAAAACCTTCATAAACCATACCTAGCACCTATCAAATTAAAACCAAGGTGAAACAAAAGAAATTAAAAAGAAAATAAAAATACCATAGAGGCATATGTGAGAAAAGGCAAATTTATGAATTTGAGAATCCTGACCCTATGATTTGTTGTGAATGGTTGGATCACTCCTATATACCATTTCAACCCTCAACAACATCAATTGGGTCAAGCCAAGTCAAATTAAAAATCAATTGCAACATATGCATAGAGACATATGTGGCACATCACTAAATTACCCAAACCTTGACCTATGCCATTATATCTTGAACAAATGGTGTGAAACCTTTTCTAAACTTAATCTCACACTAATTGGACCCTAACCCATGCCCAAGTAATATAAGATAAATAAAAGAGGAAAATAATAAAAATAAGGATATCATCTCTTATGTGTTATGGCCATTTTTGCAAATCCTTGAACTTAACCTTTTGGAATGGTTTCAATGCTTGTGAAATGTTTCTAAACTAATAAGAACCACTTTGGAATAAAGAAAATTCAAATCAAATAGAAAGAAATCAAATGGTGAGAAAATCATATTTATTCACTCACATACACATAGGCCAATTTTGCAAATCCTCACCAAAGGCTACCATTGCTTGATCTTTGGTTTCTAAAATACTTATATGTCTTAAACAAACCCAAATGCACCAAAGAAACCAAAATCAAATCCAAATAAATCTCAAAACCATCTCACATATGATCATGGTCATATGTGCACTTTTTAACATGTTCCTCACTTTACCCCTCTGGTTTTATTCTTTCTTAAACTAAACTTGGTCAACCATTGACACCTCATCCAAGACCATGTCAAAGTCAACAACTTTGATGGTGACCACCCATGCTAACCTTGACTAGGTTGACCAGAACAAAGGAGACAAGAAGGGACCTTGAATCAAAGTGGAGATCACCTCACTTTTTGAATTCTTGCAAATCACCACCAAAATGATCACCACCACCATTATATCACAATAATTATATGTTTGAGATCCACCAAAAAGATTTCCAAAATTCGACCAAATGTCTCTTGCGGCCATTAACCCAAACACTTGGCAGGCATGAATCCTAGTTTGGCATACACTCTTTTAACCTCTGGTCCATGACCAAAACCCTTGTGATCATTGCTCATGGAGGCTCCTGTACCCCCCTTGCATCATCTCCTGTACTGCAGCCTTGAAGAAAATGGATGAATGATCACCATGGTGGCCATGCCGTGTACCATGCACATACCACACACACTTGATCGCCATGGCCCTCTCCTGCCTCTTTCATCATGTCATCTAGATAGCCTACACTCTCCTGAACACGACGGTACCATCCCTAGCTCGAAACGACCACGACATTGGCCAGAACACAGCACGCCCCGACGCGCCCATGCCGGTCATGGCGCGCCAGAGCGCGCATGGGCACCGTCCTGGACGCGCCAGTACCCTGCGTCGCCTGGTCACTGTCGCGCCCCTCTTCCTCTCTCCTTGCGCATGCCCCTTCCACACCTCACCAGGACACCGACGGACACCGCCATTGGCCCTCACCGGCGCCGTAGACGACGCCATCATCAAGCTCTGCCGCGCCGTACTGCGAGGACGACGATGACGCTGCACGCTCCTGTCCTCCCTAGCGATGCCATCAAGCGCTCTAGCACCGCCTAGCAGTCGCCTATGCGACGCGCCCATCACTTGCCCCTTCACCGCCCTGGAGCGCCATTGCCGTCGACGACCTCCACGGCACCCTTGCAGCACACACGCCACTATAAATAGAGACCTCCTCGCCCTTCCTTCTCCACACCATTTCTGCTCCCCTTCTTCTCCTTGACCTCCTCAAGCACCGCTCCACCTCGATTAGGCCCTAGCCAGCCCCAATTGCACCGTCGATCGCCGGAGCCTGTAGCAGAAGCCGCCGTCGAATTCGGCCACCATCGGAGACGCCACTGGTACCAGGCGACTCCCCTTCGTCGACAACGTCGCCTAGCACCAGCGCCGCCCCTCGCCGGAGCTCCAGCACGCCGTCGACCCCCTACCTCCGCCGTGCCCGCGTCTGCTTCTCGTCGCCGACGACGACGCACCTCCACCGTCGGATCTTCTTCTGATCGCGCGGCTCAGGTTAGTTGATACCGTTTCGGTGAAACTAAGACACTGACTAGTGGGACCCTACTGTCAGCTGGCCCGTGGCACGCTGAAGCGCTAATGGGCTGGCCCTGTCCGTTTTTAAATCTTTTGGCCCAATTCGTTTCCCGCCTAGCCCATTTAACTTAATTCAACTAAAATTGATTCAGAAAATTTCAATAATGGTGCTTTGCTAAAAATTTAATAGTTTCCAATCTACAAACCCAATTTGAGTGATTCAAAATGTTCTAGCAATCTTATGAAATTATCTAACTAACCCCACTGGTTTCAACATCATAGCCTGTGTAGAATTTGAATGACAAAAATATCAATTCAGATACTTTTCTGCATTCAAATAAATCTAGAAAATAGACTATATTGAATTTTGAGGTGATTCCACCTCTCATAATTCACATTTCACCAACTCTTATTTAATATGTAAAAATATGATATAGGTGATGTACATGATCAGGGCCTAGTTCATTAAAGGACTATCTGGCTATTTGTAGTCAAAGATATTGTCCCAAAACTATTAATAAATGATATGGGAGTGTTTCTCTCATTTAAACCTTGTCACAAACAATTCAAATTAAGATAGAGGTCCTGGTAAGCTAGGTCTCATGTGATTGGTTTGATAATGTTACATCATATCCAAGTTGGAATTAAAAGGTATGAGGTATAGCACCTCCTTTAAATCATATTCCCAATTGCTAATAAAGTAATGTGATGACCTTTGTTTATAATCTCATACTTGCTCACTTAAGGATCTTAAACCAAAGTAGCATCTAAAATATATGGGATAAGGACCTTAGTCTTCAAGACCCATATGTTCTAATTAAAGATTATTAAATCATTTGTATAGTAGTGTTTAAATTGTTCCAAACTACTTATTAAATCATATGAGATGTATTGGTCTCATTTAAATCTTTGTCCCAAGTAAATTCAACATAAGGTAATGACCTTAATATAATAAATCTCATGTTGTATGAATTGATGATATTAAATTCTTAATAAGATAGTATTAAATTGCATGAGGTGTATTCCCTCATTTAAGTCATATTTCTCAAAGGATAAGTGTGAAGTGTTGACCTTGGTCAACATGTGATCATACCTTGTCAATTGAGGAGATTAAATTTTAACCAGGTTCAATGAGAGGAAATTATTCCTAAGAATAAATAAATAGAAACAATAACAAATATTTTTAATGAAAGGAAATTATTTCTCAAAGAATTAAATAGAGACCATAAATTAATATTTTTTTGGGAGGAAATTATTTTTCTTTAAAAAGAAAATCACGTCAACCAACAAGTGAATAATATGGTGATGCTAGACTAGCTTGTGTGAACCATTTGTGTGATTAGTTTAGCACTTAAGGATTGTTCGGTGATTGTATCCTCATGTTCGTTTATAGACGCTAGTACCGGAGACTATCAAGAGGAGGAGTTCTTCTACTCAGAAGGAGAGGAAGAGAACTTTGATCACCTCACCAATCAAGGCAAGCTATAGTATTGCAAGCTATTACCAATGCAAGCTAAATTGTTGCAGCTATTCTAATGCTAGATATATTAGAACAAGCTTCTACTCATGCAAGTAAGATTAATATAAGATAGATTGTGGCCAGCTAATATTCTTGCAAAGTGTAAAGCTACAAGAGCAAAGCACCCCCACATTTTACTTTATGTTTAATAAGCCTATTCCAAGTTTTTACTACAAGCTTTTACTTACAAGTTTCAATAATTTTGTTTTATCAAAGTACTTTTTGGTTCATGATCCACTTGGTCTAGGGTAGAACAATATCATCAAGTTAGCCTATGGCAATCAAAGCTAGTTAGCACCCCTCATGACTAGTTGCTAGTGCTAAAAACTAAAGGTGATTACTCTAGATGGGAAATGGTGAAATGAAATGACTTTGGAAAACCTGGGAATGATGAGTCATTCTAATGAAAGATTTTGAAGGTGAATGTGACTTGTAAATGACATGGTGAACTTTATAAAAACTGATGGTTGGGTTCGGATGTGATACCATTCCAATTTTGCAAGTACCCCCACAATACCTGGATATGGGTAAGGGCTTAACTAGAAAGTTATGTGCCTTAGTATGGGTTCCCTCTAAACAAGCGTCATAGGGGTTATGCCGAGGCTGCCTCCGTCAAAAAGTGAATTGATTATGAAATGACATGAATGAGGTGAATTGTCCGGCCCAAGCCCTGTGTAGTTCCCAGGCTGACTGTCTGTCTTCACTGGGAGGCCAAGTTCATGGGAAGAGGTGCCTATACTAGGGTATGTAGGTGAAAGGTTATGGTTGGTAGTCCGCGCACGGAGTGCGGTAAATCAGGGCCAGTTAACCCTGACGGATTATTGCAAATGTTGTGGCACAAGTGTACGACCTCTGCAGAGTGTAGAACTATTCGAATAGCCGTGTCCACGGTTACGGACGATTGGAAAGGCCAAACTGTTCCGTCATCAGACCATTTTCAAAAGTGTGACCTGTGAAGGGTGACTTGTGATTTGAACTATGAATGGTGACTTGAATTGAACCACAACAGAGTTGTGGGAATGACACTAATGTTCCCACCTGAGTTAGTCTAGCGATTCAAGCATCTTTACTAAATGTTTATGAAATAAACTTGGCTTTATGCAAATAAACCTAGAGCATAGCATCACCTTACTAAGATTTATAATGTTTACACTAGTATTAGTTTGCGAGTACTTAAAAAGTACTCATGGCTTTGTCCCTGGCTATTCAAATGGACAGACTATGAAGGAGAGCAGCAGTACGAAGAGGATGAACCACAGAACGTCTACGACAACTAGGACCGCTCCTGACGTCAAGCGTTGGCCTGTGGATTAGAGAATCCGCTACTACTCCGCTTCAGCTATTTGTGTGTTCATTGATCAATAGATCAACTGCAATTGTAATATTGGATCATGTGATCTCCATGTGTAAGACGATTATGCGTTGTAATAAATGATGACTCTATGATATTCAACTATTATGTCTCGCAACAACACTATTCCTGGGATTGCGAGGAATGACATAATAGGCATCTGGACTTAAAAATCCGGGTGTTGACATGTACTACTACGTAGCAACTTTTCTTGTTTTTTCACTCCCCAACTACTCAGCCTAACGGTTCACAGGAGCCATATTAAGTACTGTGTACTATATATGAATTTGGTATTATGAACGCCCATACTTTACAATTTTGAATACACTTTGTCAATCATCATCTGCACAAGATTTATTAGGGAAGAAGCGCATGCGATACATTGTTGCTGGTTGGCTGCACAAGATTGATAGATCTCTAGACGAGTGAATTATTAGACTTCGGTGACAGTGCACGAAAAATCTGCAACCCGTGTCTGGGGTGATAACCGTCTGAGGCCTTCCACAACGTATAGCATGTTCCCCAAACCTGAAAAGAACACCGATGCACTGAAAAAGTAATCTGGGCACCGAGTTGGGGCATCGGTGCTTCTAGGTGATCCGATTCCCTAAAAAAATTGAGGTACCATAGGGAACTGGCCATCGATGCCCCAAAACAGGTTTGGGAACCGAAAATGGCACACGCTACTCTCGGGTGATAACCATCTGAGCTCGCTCTTATTTGATTTTCACTCCGGTGGGTTGGATGAGTAAACTGTAGGTGAAGTTGTAGAATCAAATTTTGCTACCAATATACTCTTCATCTATCCTCCGGACCAGCCAGATAATTGTTGTATTTGTGGGGAGTGATGACCCACAAGTATAGGGGATCGCAACAGTCTTCGAGGGAAGTAAAACCCAATTTATTGATTCGACACAAGGGGAGACAAAGAATAACTGTAAGCCTTAATAGCGGAGTTGTCAATTCAGCTGCACCTGGAAACAGACTTGCTTGCAAGAGTTTATCAGTAGCAACAGTTTTATAGAAGTAGGAGTAGTGAAATAGCAGCAGCAATGAAATAAAGACAGCAGTAGTGATTATAGTAAACAACAGGATTAAAGTACTGTAGGCACAGGGATGGATGAACGGGCGTTGCATGGATGAGAGAATTCATATAACAATCAAGGTAGGGAATTTGCAGATAATAATAAAGCGGTATCCAAGTACTAATCAATCCATAGGCATGTGTTCCGTATATAGTCGTACGTGCTCGGAATGAGAAACTTGCACAACATCTTTTGTCCTACCAGCCGGTGGCAGCCGGGCCTCTAGGGAAACTACTGGAAATTAAGGTACTCCTTTAATAAGTACCGGAGCAAAGCATTAACACTCCGTGAACACATGTGATCCTCACATCACCGCCTTCCCCTCCGGTTGTCCCAATTTCTGTCACTTTGGGGCCTCGGGTTCCGGACAGCAACATGTGTATACAACTTGCAGGTAAGATCATAAAACAATGAATATCTTCATGAATCAGTAACATGTTCAGATCTGAAATCATGGCACTTGGGCCCTAGTGACAAGCATTAAGCATAACAAGTTGCGACAATATTATAAAAGTAACATCTACGGATACTAGGCACCATGCCCTAACAATCTTATGACTATTACATGATCAATCTCATCCAATCCCTACCATCCCCTTCAGCCTACAGCGGGGGAATTACTCACACATGGATGGGGGAAACATGGTTGGTTGATGGAGAGGCGTCGGTGGTGATGGCGGCGATGATCCCCCCAATTCCTCGTCCCGGCGGAGTGCCGAACGGAGTTTCGGTCCCGAGGAGGAGTTTCGCGATGGTGGCGGCGTACTGGATGGTTTCTGGCGACTTCGACCGTCTCGCGTTTTTAGATCGAAACCCTTAAGTAGTCCGAGGGGGCGTCGAGGCAGGCCGAGGCGGCCACACTTGGGCGGCGCGCCCCACCCCCTACAGGCGCGCCGGCCTAGTGTCTGGGGGCGTGGGCCCCCAGGCCTGCCCTTCGGCTCCGTGATTCTTGAAAAATAAGCCCTTCGACATAAATTCGAGGATTTTCCTGAAAGTTGATTTTCTGCATAAAAACGAGACACCAGAGCAATTCTGCTGAAAACAGCGTTAGTCCGTCTTAGTTGTATCCAAAATACACAAATTAGAGGCAAAACAATAGCAAAAGTGTTCGGGAAAGTAGATACGTTTTGGACGTATCAACTCCCCCCAAGCTTAGCTTATTGCTTGTCCTCAAGCAATTCAGTTAACAACTGAGTGCGATAAAAGAACTTTCACGAACATATTTGTTCATATGATGTAAATATTCTCATGATATGGCAAGTGCTTAGGCAATTCATAATAAGATACATGCAAATAAAGTCATCTAATAGCTGCGTCGATCATGAAAGAGATACCAACAAACTAATAACAAGCATCATGAAACACTTCCATAAGCAGGATTGCAATGTTCATAGAAAGATACTAGATAGATAGCGCGCTTCGCCGCGCCGCCTGCCTAATGTTTGTTCAGCGCAGCCATAGCAACCCATCCGTTGGCAGTTTAATGGGGTTTTAACACGGTTATACCAATTGTTTGGTGTAAGAGCAGGTAACTGCAAAATTGTGGCTCAACGATTCGTGACCTATCATCTGGAACCAATGAGATTGTTATTGACTGAATTGTGTTAAAATGAGTTGGATAAACATACCAAAATGTGCATAGCGGATTATCAATAATTCTAGCAGAACCATGACCACAACAAACACTAATTCTTGAAATAACTTCACAAAAAATAACTATGGTGTAGTTGACCACTACTCTAAATTGCCAAGGGATCTACTACCAACTTATGAATCAGATGCAAGAAACTTGTTGAAAGTCACAACTGGGGGCCCTTAATGTCATCAAGGAGTAAAGACCTTATTAGCCAGATTGTATCGCATCACCTGCAAATACACCTCGTCATCAAGCCGGCAACTTCCACTTGTCCTTCATTGATCTCACAACTTCTATCTGCTGTGAGCTAGGCCCCAAGGCAAGAACTTGCCAGATAGATGCCAGTCAAGTGGCCAAAACAGATGTCTCCGCTGCAATATGGACACCTAAACAACAACTTATCAATGTGTTTATATCTATAGATGTTAGGATTTTAGTATGCTTTGCAATTTCTTTTCGTTCCAAAGATCTATTATACATTTGTTAGTAGGAGGTCACACAGTTGATTTCTAAAAAAAACACCTGAAGTATTGGTACATGCCCTCCACCAATAAAATTTTAGTGTCTGGAACATTAAATAAATAAAATAAAACATCTAAAAAAGGTTAAACCAAATGCAAGCTTACATTAGCACAAAAACTACCATGTAAAGTAACTAATCACTGAGAGGAAAAACGACATGATGAGAAACAAACCATACACAAAACATTAATAGGCGAAAGCTCCACCTCACAGTTTATATACTGGCAGTCAAAATACTTCCTCGGTCCCATGAAAGTATTAGACTAATCTAAGACAACTTACATGGCACAAAGGGAGTACATAAATAGGATTATTGGGCACTGCAAGATTCTAGGCCCTAAGATCGTTTGAAGGAAAAATAGCAGAGACCAGAAAGTTCTATTGCAGATTGCAAATTGACTGCCATGGGCTGGAGCAACCTATTAGTTACCATATAATTAGATTAAATTGATATGTATGGGAGTTAATTACTTGTTTCCAATCTTCATATACTGGCTATAGGCAAAGCATCCATATATTAACATTTTCAATAACCAAGAAGTCTTCTCAAGTCCATAAACTCATAGCTCCGTCCCTTTGTTGCCCGGCTGCTCTAGATCTATATGGTGTGCTATCCTCCCTCAATAGTAACAAATGACAAAGAGAGATTTGTGCACGCTAAATGTACAAAAGATCAACTACAATATAAAAATAGGAGTCTTTCACCAGAAGCAAATGTCAATACAAACCTCTCCACAATCATTCATTGTGTCACTGCAACCATAGCTTCCATCCTCATGACCTTGCCATATATCGACAGTCTACGGAGTTTACAAAGAGAGGAGTGAAGCCCATAATGATGAGTGAGGACTATGGTATTGTCAGACTGCCGGGTAAAAAAACTAAGGTATAAAAAAATGGAGCAACTCATTATTTTTCTTATTGCTATTAATTTTACTCAGCGGTGAGTAAGTGACGGCTCGGATCAAGAAAGCTATATTATATTTCAATACGCCATTAGAAGGGAACTACAATTGAACCATAAATTACCAGTAATGAAAACTCAATGATTCTAACCAGTTTTCGTCAAAACTGAAATGGATAAAACTGATATCATGGAAATGATCCATTTAGCTGCAATACAATAGGTGTAGCTGGGTGTACCATATATGCCGATCCAATTATCAAAAGATCATCCCGAGAAAAAAATTACAAACTGGTAACATGTGCACTAAAAATAAGCTAATGTTATGATCCAGGCATATTGACAGAGGGTGGGAGTCCGTGAGTTTGTCTAGAGACCTTCTTTGAGTGATTATAGTGAGACTGTGAGAGTGCACAAGACATGACCAGCAGTACTATTGAAAAGATCAGTAACAATAATATATCATGGTGATGAAATTCTTTGAAGAACAAAATACCTTAAGGAAAAATGCCAATCCCGGACCAAATCAGTAAATTGATTACTCGTAAGTCCTTTCTAATATAAAAAGGCGTAACATATTCTGCCAAAGCTTATAAAGCAGACAATACAGGTTCTCGAACAATGTCTGTAATCTTACTTGCAGAAAAGTAAATAACGCTAATACCTTACATAAATTATAATAATGAAGCTTTTCCCATTTTGGTATGAAACATCTAATGCTTCAATTTTCTAACTTCCTACTACTTCTGAGATGGGGCTGCGAAGGGATTCTTCGGTGAAAGGAAATGCTCAACCAGACTCATGATCAGTTCTATATATAGCTTAAACAAACTGGGTCACTTAGTTACTGTCATACTTTAAAGGTCGTTTCTGAAATAAAATATTGCTTACCACCATACTTTTTCCAGAAGACATTTTTTTCTTCATAGGATAATATTGACTACACAAAACCAGAGCCATGGCGACATCAACTGCATCAAAGCTAGCAGCACCATTTTTGGCATTCAACTTCATCTGGTTTAGAAAAATAAAGAGAGGATTTCAAGCCTCATTGCTTCCTAAGCATCACCTCGGGAAAAATAGAGAAAAAATCTACCTAGAAGAAATAAGAATGCAGCCACGATTGTTCTCTCGCAGGGACTCGAAATAAACTGCGCTAGATCTCCGTGGTGCTCAATAGATATATATATTGGTTCAACACGTTAATGTTTATTCTCATGGAAAGATAAGCAGAATATTGAATTCATAGTTAATATCTACCTAGCTTAGTGTAACAAGGATAAAAAGAAAGGCATGCATATTTGTGGTAATATGTGCCAAAGCAGATCGTAATTACATAAAAAAAGATGATAAAGGCAATCTTTAAGTCACAAAAAAACACAGAAGGGTACTCAAAGGCTAGTGTATGTGCAAGAGGATCCACATCATACGGAATTGGTGTGGGAACACCAACCCATCGGCTTTTTTCATGCATTGAACTTCCTACAACTGAAGGGAGACCATGCTAAGCCGAATTTTATTACCAGTTGTAGTGGTACAACACTTTTAGATACATGATAGTACAACTTAACACATCATTCTGCATTAATAGCACTGAAAGCATATGGAAGTCTTTGCTGCTCTACAAAACAATAAGTAAAAACTGCTAATACTGTTTATATGAAAGTACTTTCCTCCAATTCATTTTAACATGGAGAAGGGCCACCGACTGGTATCTCTAGAATCAATTTTACCTCTTGCATCATCTCTAACTGTATCCAGATTTTATGACGCCCAATGAAATTGATTTAGATAATTCACCTATGGCACATAACCCATGAAGTAAATTAGATGTGCACAAGCCAATAAGGGCAAGGTAAGCCATACAGCGAGGGCGGTAAGCAAAGGACGACCAGGCGAGCAAGGGGATAGTCCACGAGCAAGTAGGGAGAATGGGGTGCGACGGCGAACATATGAAATCCTCCCAACCAAACTTGAACCTTTTAGGAGGCAAGGGGCTGGCAAGATTCAGTGCCAACACGGATCAAATCCATGCTAAAATCTGATTTAGATAATTCAACTATGGTACACTGGGTTGCACTATGGCATCAGCAAATTAAAATTCACAACTCCTCCCAATAGGGAAAAGAATATTTTGCGATGATTTTTCAAGATTTCCTAGCCTTTTCCTAAATTGCTCAACCCAAAACATGGTAAGCTTGGGTCAGTTCTTGATCGGCCAATCCTTAAAATTATTGCAGCTATCATACAATGGCTAGAAAGTTGGATACATTACAAAGTATCTTTTACCTGAAGGTATTTCCACATTGGAGATTTATTTATGTATGCTAACCTTTACAGGAGCTGGCAATATTATTATCATCCATGTTGACCATCATGGTATAGCTGAGTACATATTTGCAAGCAAAAGGTAGCACCAACAAAGGTAGGGATGACGACACAGGGAGCCAGGGAAAAGATGCTCAGTCTCATACAATAGCCACCGAATGAGAGAATGACGGCACCATAGTCGATGTCCTTCAAAATATGCATGGAGAATGAAGTGCATTAGTAAACACAACATGTGATTTTGCTTTTTGAATGGAATGTTAGCTCCACCAAAATAATAAAATACATCTACATTACAATAGATAGAGAAGAAGAGCTAAACCATAAGCAAACATTATGTCTAATTATTATTCTTGAAACAATGATAGTCATAGTGAGAAAGACTTAAGTAGATCGATATGAATCAAGTGGCCATACTGAGACAATTCACAGATATTTTCTCACGCTCCCTATATATCAATGAGAAGGGAAAAGCATACAACACCGACAAAGCAACAATATAACTTGATGGAGCTACCACTTTACTTATGCTTATGCTTTCACAAACATTAGAAAACCGTCAAGCTAAAGAAAAAATGGAAACACATACTATTAGCTATCTCAAATGTCTATTAGAAGGGTATAATAGAGAGGAAAAGGAGATAAAGATAATATATCATAATTGGACCTACTGCTCTAGCTATTTTGCTTTCTGAAATTCTGAAATCCCACAAACATATGTTGACCGTGATAAGCATAGTTCATAGTATGCAGTTACTTTCTACCTTTTTATTTGAGCAAATAACACTTCATGAAAATATATAAATGATAAGAGATACAGATTCAATATTGTGAAGCAATTATGCCGTAGGTACCATACAATTTTTTTTCATATTAGCTAAGCATTATATTAATAACCATGGATTGTGATGCTTTTGAACAATTTGAAGGAACATGATCCGATTACAAAATAGCTAAAGAAAAAAGGCTAATTCCAATACATATAAACTTTTTCTTGACTCGATTGTGAATATCCTGCTACTAAACTATAATAGAACAGTTGCATCTGCTTTATGATAGACTGCACAAAATATAAACTGAAAAAAGTTGATTCTACATGATAGTTGGAAACAAAGTGTATGGAAAATAAGAAACAATAGTGTATCATATATAAATTAACAGAGCTCACTAATACAGTTTCGGAAGAATTCGCCTTCCTACAGGACATTCGTATCACATTCACAAATTATGGTTCAGGGTATAGAAAGTCAGACGTTGGATAAATAAGACAATTAATTAAAGGTGCCTAACCTATGACAAAATAAAAAGGGTCCGGGAGCATATTATGGACAACTATTACATCCACACTCGATGCAATTATCTAGAATAAGGATACCAATATGAGAAGGCAAACAACGATTTGATCAATTGAGGGCCATGAGCTAGCTAGCAACAATCGATCTATTTCCTGGAGCTATTCAGTGGACATCAAGCCAGCGGAAGAACGAATGGCCGATCTTGCCCCCGTCACCAACAACGTGGCACACACCAGCACAAGGCCATCCCACCAACTTTGATGTTCCTTGTTGGAACCAATATGGAGGAGGGTGAACTCCTGCCGCTCAGTCGTACCGACCTTGCACTTCCCCGTCACCCTCATCCTGAAGCTGAATTCATGAGTGGAGCTCGGACCCCGACATCTTCCGTATGCTGCTGCAACGGCCTACTTCCCCATAAAGTATATCGATTGCACAGGATATGCATGGTCAAATATTTCAGGTTGTATGATGGAGTCCATAGATCTATACAACAAAAGTTTCGAGTTTCCCACCCTATAGCCTGAAGCTCTACGCATACATAAAAAAAAGGAAGATGCTTACCCTTGCCAGATCCCTCAAGCCATTTATGTAGATCAATAAAGCTAAATAGTAGAGCACCTGCTCTATCAACCCAGCAGTCATTCCACAAGACTGTCACTATAAATATGCTCCACAACATCATCCTTATCGGTGATGTTGATTCAGATAGGGGAGTAATGGCATATTTTGCATTTTGGCTATTCTTGTGAGTCATCCAAGATCATGTAATGGTATTATTTTCATCATTATTCTGCTCTCCACCTTTGCTGGCCTAAGAAAAAAGTGAGAAATATAACTATTTAATGATTCAACCCCATTGAACCATGGACTGATTTTGGATCTGCAACACACGACAGAAGGAATATATTCTATGCACAATCAAGGAAACTAATTTAACCATGAATCAATCGTAACATCGACCAAAACTTGGTCATGATTTTTTCTCTCAAACCTAATCTTCATTGGAGCTTGTACCTGGCCTGTTAAGCATGCTGCTGCACCGGCCTCCTTCTCCATATTTGGAAAAAGAAGGCCTCACTGGCGCGCCTTGGCCTCATCCTAGAGGAGACCTTGGTGAAGGTGAGATGGGAACGCAAGGTGGAGCTAGGATTCGGGCATCCATGCCCTAATCCGGAGGCCCCATGCTAGTTCTGGGAGGGCGCAATCTACTACCCCATGGTGCGTCGCCGCTGCTCCCGTCTACCGGTGACGAAGACAGGATGTGGAGGCCCGGACGTTCTGCCCCGAGGACGACGCTGGATCAAGGGATCTCGGACGGATGACGCATTAGAGGGCAACAAGGGCCAACTTCATCGCCGGCCGCCGGCGAGGCGGGAGGGTAGGCGACGGACAATGCGGGAGAAGAAAGAAGGACGGCCTGCTCGGCAGCTCAGGGAGGTTTGCATCGGGCAGCTCGCGGCCGGCTGAGAACCCTAGCAGGGATGAGGAGGAAAGAGCAGCGGAGACATCAGTACGATGGGATGAGTGAGATTCGTGGCTGACCCATGCCCACAAGCCAGCGAAACAGAATGATGCGGGCCCACTAACAGCGACTGTATACGAACCATACTGCACCGACAAAACGCTGAGAAGCCTCAGATTGCAACATGATTAATCCTTTTAGATAATGATAAAGTGGTATCTCGCTTGCCTGTATTTGTACAGCAAAACATAAATGCCCAGGCACCTCTGAAGTTCATAGAAAGACAAGTGTTGTAGATCGTCATTATTGCCTTTCACTTGTGCAGCTTGAATAATAATATGGAATGAAACCAAGCTCCAACCACCGGAGACCGCTGAACCCCCTAATAAACTTTACAAAACCAAAGAAGAACAACAAATATTTTTGGTGTTTTCGGGTTAGAAACAAGAACAAAAGGAAACAAGCAAACAAAGCAAAATCTTTTTGGATTTTCTCATAGCAAACTAACGATAGCAAATAAGGTAAAATAGGAACAAAGAACCAAATAAACAAATAGTGAAGAGAAACACAAGAAATATTTTTGGTCTTTTTGTGTTTTAGGAAAGAAACAAAGCAAAAACAAGAGAATGAAAACTAACAGAAACACAGAAAAGCAGGATGGCAGAAATCTGCCAAAACCTGACAGCAGTACAGAAATCGATTTTTACAAAAATCTTCCGTTGCTCAGTTAGAAAAGTGTTCAACTAATGAAAGTTAGATAACAACCTGGGGAACATGCACAAAAATTTGCAACTCAAAATAACGTTCTGGCTGTGCGCACGAATTATTTTAGTAACAGCCCAGAATCTGTTTTTAGACAGAACTTTCCCAGATATCATCTCCCTCTCATTAGAAACAACTTTAAGAAGCTAAACAAGTATATACAAGTATCCAGCAATTGTAATATGCAATGAATGAGTGATGCCGGCATACCTCCCCCCAAGCTTAGGCTTTTGGCCTAAGTGGAGATCAACCCCAGCGAGGGTCAGGGTTCCACGCCGGTGGATCGTACATGGCGTGATCATAATAAGGTCCCTGTGCAGAAGAATAGCGTGGAGGCTCCACATGACCATAATGTTGACGTGATGAGCTCGCTGCATCGGATGACGAGTCTAGGTGTTCCTCGGCCTCTTCTGTGCCGTCCCCTGCATGATGGCCTTCTCCTTCTATGTATGCATTTAGCTCATTTTCTGTGACCGACCAACTTTTCCTGGAATCAAGGTTAAACAAAGCAGGTGCAGGCAATCGTACTAGCTTTTCAGTTTTCTTAGTTGTTCTCCAATTTTTCTTATAGAATGTTATCTTATAAGACAGGTTGCTCAAATTAGACGTATCTGAAACAAAGTCATGTTTAATCATGGAACCAACATCAAGTTTCTCTATGGAGAGCTGAATATCAAGATGGTGAGGTTCTACACCATGCATAGCTAATAAACGAGAGGCGATGAGACCTCCACAAATTCCTCCCTTCTCACGGTTAGTAGCAAGTCTACAAGCTATCAAAGCACCCAAATTATAAGTCCTATCATGTTGCAATGCAGCAGCTAAGAAAGCCATATCTTGGATAGACAACTTACTTGCATTCCTTCTAGCAAGAACGCACTTTGTGATGAAATAAGCAAAGTAGCGAATAGCTGGGAGTTGAATACTACTGATTTTACCACTATCATCGGAGAAGCTTCTCCCTTGACAAATCATCGCGTAAAGAAGCTAAACAAGTATATACAAGTATCCAGCAATTGTAATATGCAATGAATGAGTGATGCCGGCATACCTGCCCCCAAGCTTAGGCTTTTGGCCTAAGTGGAGATCAACAGCGAGGGTCAGGGTTCCACGCCGGTGGATCGTACATGGCGTGATCATAATAAGGTCCCTGTGCAGAAGAATAGCGTGGAGGCTCCACATGACAATAATGTTGACGTGATGAGCTCGCTGCATCGGATGACGAGTCGAGGTGTTCCTCGGCCTCTTCTTTGCCGTCCCCTGCATGATGGCCTTCTCCTTCTATGTATGCATTTAGCTCATTTTCTGTGACCGACCAACTTTTCCTGGAATCAAGGTTAAACAAAGCAGGTGCAGGCAATCGTACTAGCTTTTCAGTTTTCTTAGTTGTTCTCCAATTTTTCTTATAGAATGTTATCTTATAAGACAGGTTGCTCAAATTAGACGTATCTGAAACAAAGTCATGTTTAATCATGGAAACAACATCAAGTTTCTCTATGGAGAGCTGAATATCAAGATGGTGAGGTTCTACACCATGCATAGCTAATAAACGAGAGGCGATGAGACCTCCACAAATTCCTCCCTTCTCACGGTTAGTAGCAAGTCTACAAGCTATCAAAGCACCCAAATTATAAGTCCTATCATGTTGCAATGCAGCAGCTAAGAAAGCCATATCTTGGATAGACAACTTACTTGCATTCCTTCTAGCAAGAACGCACTTTGTGATGAAATAAGCAAAGTAGCGAATAGCTGGGAGTTGAATACTAATGATTTTACCACTATCATCGGAGAAGCTTCTCCCTTGACAAATCATCGCGTAAAGAAGCTAAACAAGTATATACAAGTATCCAGCAATTGTAATATGCAATGAATGAGTGATGCCGGCATACCTCCCCCAAGCTTAGGCTTTTGGCCTAAGTGGAGATCAAGGGTCAGGGTTCCACGCCGGTGGATCGTACATGGCGTGATCATAATAAGGTCCCTGTGCAGAAGAATAGCGTGGAGGCTCCACATGACCATAATGTTGACGTGATGAGCTCGCTGCATCGGATGACGAGTCGAGGTGTTCCTCGGCCTCTTCTGTGCCGTCCCCTGCATGATGGCCTTCTCCTTCTATGTATGCATTTAGCTCATTTTCTGTGACCGACCAACTTTTCCTGGAATCAAGGTTAAACAAAGCAGGTGCAGGCAATCGTACTAGCTTTTCAGTTTTCTTAGTTGTTCTCCAATTTTTCTTATAGAATGTTATCTTATAAGACAGGTTGCTCAAATTAGACGTATCTGAAACAAAGTCATGTTTAATCATGGAAACAACATCAAGTTTCTCTATGGAGAGCTGAATATCAAGATGGTGAGGTTCTACACCATGCATAGCTAATAAACGAGAGGCGATGAGACCTCCACAAATTCCTCCCTTATCACGGTTAGTTGCAAGTCTACAAGCTATCAAAGCATCCAAATTATAAGTCCTATCATGTTGCAATGCAGCAGCTAAGAAAGCCATATCTTGGATAGACAACTTACTTGCATTCCTTCTAGCAAGAACGCACTTTGTGATGAAATAAGCAAAGTAGCGATTAGCTGGGAGTTGAATACTAATGATTTTACCACTATCATCGGAGAAGCTTCTCCCTTGACAAATCATCGCGTATAGACTCAAGAGCTCCCGCGGCAGTCCCCTAACCTTCTCGCATGATCCCCATCATGGCACTCTAATTGCTGCACAGAAATCATCAAAGGGCAAGTTGACAATTTTATTATAAATTTTGTATCGAACCATGGGTTTAGTTTGGGACCGATTGAATTCAAAATCCTGCACCACTGACATGGTTAGTTTTGCATATTGGTAAGGTTCACCAACAATGAAACTTTCCAACCCTGCATTGAAATCAGTTTTTGAACATCTTGCAAGATTCCAGCATTCCGCATAAAATCAGTGCATGGGTAGTAGGAGGGGTATACTCCCTCTTCGCGGTGAACTCTCATGACTTCTTGTACCTCCAATTCTTGTTGATTTAGTTGGTGCCTATTCCACTCCATTTTCTAAATTTTTCAACAATCATTATAAAATTTGATTTCATGGTATATCATTGAGGGAAACTACTATAGGAACTTGCTAGAGTACTAATCATGCATCAAAACTAATTTTTACAACTTAGAAAAAGCATGCAAGCTCACTAAACATGTTACCTACAACAGCAAAATATTCAATATATACTCAACCAAACAAAATTCTAATTGGATAATCAAAGGAGTCACATACCGGAGAGCAAATGTGCCAAATTTCAGACAGAAATCTGGGCTGAGCAAAGAGATCGAGAAATTTTGAGCTCTTGAGCAGAAGCGCGAGTGAGAGAAAGTGAGTACGAGTTTTTCGGGAGAGAGAGTGAGATGGGAGAAAGAGATGAGTGAGTGGGGCAAGGAGGGGCCCCCACCACAGGGTGGCGCGCCCTCCTTGCTGGCCGCGCCGGCCCATGGGGTCCAGCCCCTGGGTGCCCCACTGGTCAGCCCCAGGTGCTCCCAGGCAGCCCTTCGAAAAATAAGAGTAATAGTACAATTTTTGTAAATTTTTGAGAACTTCGAAAAATGCACATTTCTGGTGTTAAAGTAATTATTACAGCGCAGGAAAATGATTTCCAAAATCTTGAACAACTAAAGCATCTTGCAAAACAAAAAGTGCTACAGCAAGTAAAACAAGTGGAGGAAAAAAAGAAGTGTTGTTTAGCTCTTCTATGTATTTAAAATATACTTGTTAACAAGGTTGATCAAGTCTTGCTACCAAATAAATTTTAAATGACATGAGAAGAAATAAACCTCAAATCAATCATGTTACCTTATATTGAATTGATATGGATCCAATCACAAGAGTTTGATATTCTTCTTTAGGCTCATATATAGGACAATCAAATGATCCCACCTTGATAGTTTTCAAATTAAAAATTGTATTAACTCCATATACTTTATCAATCCTCTTGGGAAAATAGACAGTATGTTCCTTATCTTCGACATTGAAAGTAACTTTTCCTTTATTGCAATCGATAACAGCCCCTGCAGTATTAAGAAAGGGTCTTCCAAGAATAATAGACATATTATCATCTTCAGGCATCTCCAACACAACAAAATCAGTTAATATTAAGCAATTTTGAGTAACTTGAACAGGAACATCTTCACATACACCAACAGGAACAGCAGTAGATTTATCAGCCATTTGCAAAGATATATCAGTTGGTATCAACTTATCTAAATCAAGTCTCTTGTAAAGAGAAAAAGGCATCACACTAACTCCTGCTCCCAAATCACATAGAGCAGTTCTAACATAATTATTCTTGATGGAACAAGGAATAGTCGGTATGCCTGGGTCTCCCAGCTTCTTTGGAACCTTGCCATTGAAAGAGTAATTAGCGAGCATAGTGGAAATCTCCTCATTAGGAATTTTCCTTTTGTTAGAGACAATATCTTTCATGTACTTTGAATAAGGAGGCAATTTAATAGCATCAGTCAAAGGGACTTGCAAAAATAAAGGTTTCATCCAATAACAAAATTTATTATAATGTTCCTCCTCCTTTGATTTTAGTTTCTTGGCAGGAAAAGGCATTTGCTTTTGAACCCAAGGTTCTCTTTCATTACCATGTTTCTTTGTAATAAAATCTTCTTTAGTGTACTTTTTATTTTTAACATGCTTTTCAGGTTCTTTTTCAATTACTTCTTTATCAGGAGTATCATTCTTATCATTATCTTCATCATGATCATTACCACTTTCAGTTTCAGCATCAGAAATAGAAATACTATTAGGATCATTAACAGGTTTAGAGGATTCTACAACAGTTTTATGTTTCTTCTTCTTTTTCTTAGAAGGACTACTAGTTTCTTTAGTTCGTTGAGAATCTTGTTCAATTATTTTGGGGTGCCCTTCAGGATATAGAGGAACCTGGGTAGAAACACCGCCTCTAGTTGTTACTTCATAAGCATGTTTTTCTTCATGAGTATTTTTTAACAAGTCATTTTGCACTTTAGTAAGTTGATCAATTTGAGTTTGAATCATATTAAAATGTTTAACAAGCATCTTAACATCATTGGAGGTTCTCTCCACAATATCATGCAATTTACTAATAGCTTGAGAATTTTCCATTAGATGATTCTCTACTCTCATATTAAAATTATTTTGCTTAACAATATAATTATCAAATTCATCTAAACATTGATCAGGAGGTTTTGAATAAGGGATATCTCCTCTATCAAAGCGTTGAAGAGAATGTACCTCAATTGTGGATGAAGGGGGAATTATCTTACATAGGTCTTCTATAGGAGGTAAATTCTTCACATCTTCAGATTTAATACCTTTCTCCATAAGAGATTTTTTGGCTTCCCTCATATCTTCATCATTTAATTCAATCATACCCCTCTTCTTCAATATTGGTGTTGGGGTTGGTTCAGGTGTAGACCAATCATCATGATTTTTGCTTATTTTAGCCAATAATTCTTCAGCTTCGTCCGGAGTTCTTTTCCTGAAAACACAATCAGCACAACTATCCAGGTATGCCCTAGACTCAATGGTTAGTCCACTATAAAATATATCAAGTAAATCATGCTTCTCCAAATCATGGCCAGGCCGAGCTCTAATAAGAGAGCAAAATCTTGCCCAAGCTTCAAGCAATTTCTCTCCATCTTCTTGATCAAAACTATAAATTCTCTGCAGAGCAACATGTTGAACACTAGCGGGAAAGTATTTTCGAAAGAAAACATCAAGCAAACAACTTGGACTATCAATAGAATCAGGAGGCAAATTATTATACCAAATCTTAGCATCGTCCTTTAATGAGAAAGGGAAAATCTTAGCAACAAAACAAGTACGCATCTTAACATCATCAGAAAACAAGCTACTTAAAGTAGAAAGCTCATTCATGTGCTCTACAGCACTTTCTTTTTCAGTACCACAGAAAGGTGTTTTCTCAACAATAGATATATGAGACAAATCAAGAGAAAAATCATAATCTTTATCCTTAATGTTTATATGAGATGTGGCAAATTTAGGATCAGGAGACAGTTTATATCTAACAGCATGTTGTGCAATAAGATTTTTAAGGTTACTTGTACTAGTAGTAGCATTGCATTTATCAATAAAATCATCATCAAGTTCCACATAATCTTCATCAAGATCATCGACTCAGGTGAATTAACAGGTGTAACAGTATTTTCATTAGGAGTTTCAGTATTTTCAATTTGTCTAGACCTAGCAATTGTAGCATCTAGAAAAGGACCTAATGAACCAGTATTATCAAGCACAGTAGAAGCATCATCAAAATTATCAGAGGAATTTTCAGATTCAGCAGAAATACCAACACGTGAAGCTTGTGGTGGTGAAACAAGTTGACTTATCACAGATGGTGAATCAAGAGCAGCAGAGGTACTCAGAGTTGTACCTTTTCTTGTAGTGGATGGTAATATGGCGGCTTTAGCATCGCGAGGTTTACCTATGATGGAGGATTTGCAGCGAACAATATCAATCCAAGTGAACTTGCAAATAAAGCTATGCTCCCCGGCAACGACGCCAGAAAATAGTCTTGATGACCCACAAGTATAGGGGATCGCAACAGTCTTCGAGGGAAGTAAAACCCAATTTATTGATTCGACACAAGGGGAGACAAATAATACTTGTAAGCCTTAACAGCGGAGTTGTCAATTCAGCTGCACCTGGAAACAGACTTGCTCGCAAGAGTTTATCAGTAGCAACAGGTTTATAGCAGTAGGAGTAGTGAAATAACAGCAGCAATGAAATAAAGACAGCTGTAGTGATTATAGTAAACAATAGGATTAAAATACTGTAGGCACAGGGATGGATGAACGGGCGTTGCATGGATGAGAGAATTCATATAACAATCAAGGTAGGGAATTTGTAGATAATAATTGCACAACATCTTTTGTCCTACCAGCCGGTGGTAGCCTGGCCTCTAGGGAAACTACTGGAAATTAAGGTACTCCTTTTACTATAGTACCGGAGCAAAGCATTACCACTCCGTGAACACATGTGATCCTCACATCACCACCTTCCCCTCCGGTTGTCCCAATTTCTGTCACTTTGGGGCCTCGGGTTCCGGACAGCAACATGTGTATACAACTTGCAGGTAAGATCATAAAACAATGAATATCTTCATGAATCAATAACATGTTCAGATCTGAAATCATGGCACTCGGGACCTAGTGACAAGCATTAAGCATAGAAAGTTGCAACAATATCATAAAAGTAACATCTACGGATACTAGGCACCATGCCCTAACAATCTTATGACTATTACATGATCAATCTCATCCAATCCCTACCATCCCCTTCAGCCTACAGCGGGGGAATTACTCACACATGGATGGGGGAAACATGGCTGGTTGATAGAGAGGCGTCGGTGGTGATGGCGGCGATGATCCCCTCCAATTCCTCGTCCCGGCGGAGTGCTAGAACGGAGTTTCTGGTCCCGAGGCAGAGTTTCGCGATGGTGGCGGCGTACTGGATGGTTTCTGCGACTTCGACTTCCCGTCTCGCGTTTTTAGATCGAAACCCTTAAGTAGTCCGGGGGCGTCGGAGGCTGGCCGAAGCGGCCACACGCTAGGCGGCGCCCCCTACAGGTCGCGCCGGCCTAGTGTGCGGGGGCCTGGGCCTCCCCAGGCCTGCCCTTCGCTCCGTGATTCTTAAGCCTTTCGACATAAATTCCGAGGATTTTCCTAAAAGTTGAATTTCTGCACAAAAACGAGACACCAGAGCAATCAGCTGAAAACAGCGTTAGTCCGTGTTAGTTGTATCCAAAATACACAAATTAGAGGCAAAACAATAGCAAAAGTGTTCGGGAAAGTAGATAAGTTTTGGACGTATGAACCCGGACTAGCTGTCCGAAATACCCTGTTATGTATACAGTTCACGATCCCATGATCAGTGCGCCGTGAACACATAACCGAACTGATATCAGAATTACATCATCCTTTACAAAACGGAATAAGAGAATTCCAATGAGGTCACATGACCAATATTTACATAATAGCCTCGAAGGGCCTAATCTAATCATCAGAGTCGCGGAATCACTTCAATCAGCGTAGAGTCCAAGTCATCTGCCATAACCCTATAGGCAACTGACTGGGAAGACGTTCCTAGCTCGCATAGACGTCATCAACTCCTTCTTCATCGGTCGAATTCCTCTAAGTGTGGCCAAGTAAATAGCTAGGGACAAAGCCGTGAGTACATTGGAATTGTACTCGCAAACCATCAAGAAAGGTGCTAACAATGGTAACTAAAAGAGACAAGAGAGGAAGAATAGTTTCTCTTATGGATATAGCATGTAGAAGAGAAGTAGTTTATATTTTGGATATAGCATGTAGAAGAGAAGTAGTTCCTCTTGTGGATATAGCATCCCAACATCAAAGTTGAAGGGGACACTAAGAGGTTTCTATGACATCTCTATATCTTTATTGAAGAAGATACTTCAAAAGATACACTACGACATCTCTAAAACTTTATTGAAGAAGAGTTCCTCTACAAGAAACACTAGGAAGAGGTGACCCAATTTATTTTTCCTCCTCGACCATCTCCATGTGGTCGACACAAGCTTTCCCGTACCCTTCCGGTACATCCAACACACTCACTTTCTTTGTAAAGCATTTCTGAAACAAAACTCGACACAACTCGGTAACGGCCATCCAAACCGTCCATGACCGTGGGCGCCGCTATTCGAATAGATTGATACTCTGCAGAGTTTGCACACTTTCCCCACAACTATTCGGATACCTATCGTGTGGGCATCATCCCCGCATAACAACATATGCCACGATGGCTACCCGAACATAACCTTTCGCCCATTCGACTTAGCACGTGATCCTACCATAATGGAGTATGTACCTCCCCGGCACCGTGGCAGCTCACCTCACTTTGACCGTGCCTCCACCGCCACGTCAGGAGACCCATAGTGTCTTCCGGACGGGTAGCCCCTGTAACATCCCAAAAATTTCAAAACAAAGAAAAATGAATTTCCATTTTTCCAAATTTTGGAACCAACAAAAACTTTTATTAATTTAAGTTTGATACATAGTGAGCATGCTTAATTCTTGTGCTATTGCCATGATTCTTTGTTTATTGCTCGAACATGTAACCCTAAACCCTAAACCTCACTCCTCCTTTCCCCATCCAAGTTAAATCAAAATAAAAAGAATTTAAATAAGAAAAAGGCCTATGTGCCTATGGCTATTTTTGTAAAACTTTACCCTAGGCTTTCTACCTTGCTTAGATGTTTTGAAAACATCAACAAACCTAATCTAGTACTTCACCAATCAAAACCAAGGTGAAACAAAAGAAATTAAAAAGAAAATAAAAATGCCATAGAGGCATAAGAGAGTAAATAGCAACTTTGTGAATTTGAGGGTCTTGACCCTAAGACTTGTGGTGAATGGTTGGATCACTCCTCTATACCATTTCAACACTCAACAACATCAATTGGGTCAAGAGAAATCAAATCAAAAATCAAAGAAATGAAAATTGCATGTGGCATGTGATAATGGTCACTTTTGACCTTTTTAATATCTTACCCACTTTGAGCTCTTCTATTAAGAGATTCTTAAACCAAACCCTAACACCTCTTTGCACCTCATCCAAGACCTCATCAAGAGGAACATTTTTCATGTTGACCACTTTGACCACAGCTTTGACCATTGCTCTATTTAGTCAAGCCAAGATGCCACCTTGAAACAAATTCTAGATTCCCTCCACTATTTGAATTTTCACAAAACCCCTCCAATTTTCAAACCAATACCACGCATAGTTGCCCACATCATATAGAACTCATCCATGCAGAAATTTGATCAAAAGTAAGTGCAACAGAGATCATTGCATTAAAGGGAACAAGTACACATAGAATCAAACGGAGGTACAACCACTTTACTCATCACTTTCTCACTTTTTCCCTCTCTCTCTCTTGCCATCCTTGATGGTACACCATTGTACTATGAAAGCCACATCAATGAGATGACACCACCTTGGCAATGATCACCACCTCAATCATGCCACATCATTTCATGTACCACATGCACATTTTGAATAAATCCAATGTGCACATATCTAGCCTCTCCAACCTTGTGCCCCATGTCATACACACTCATCTCACCCCTCTCAAGCTTGCAGCACCTTTGTTACACCAAAATCATGCACCAATGGATCCATGCAAAGCCATGCCACTGATTTGGACACCACCATGCCAAACCCTGCCATTCTACCTCTCTGGTCACTCTCACCTTGTCCCTTAGTCTCACCTCACACCACTGACCACCACCATGCATAGGTTGACCCCAGGAGAAGCCCTGCACAGCCTTATCACACCATGCCAGCCACCATGCTCACCACCATGCCCAACCCTACCCTGGACCTGTCCTCTCCACCTCACCTTGCCAAACTAGCTACCCTACTCGTGCTGAATCTACTAGACATGATCCCACGCCAAATCGTGCACGACATAGCCCTGGCCGCGACATGATCACCACGCCTGGACGCGCCAGAGCGTGCACCAGCACCACTCTGGACGCGCCAGTACCCAGCGTTGCCCCGTCGCGTCTGTCCTCCTCTCCCTCTCTCCTTGCGCACGCACACTCATCACCACACCAGTACATCGCCAGACACGCGCCATTGGCCGCGCGTGCACCGTCGCCGTCGCCATGATCAAACCCTTGCCGCCACGATACTGCGAGCACTCAAACGTTGCCAGCACGCCTCAGACCACCCCTCTCTGTGCCATCACGCTCATTAGCTTCGCCTAGACGTCGCCTAACCCTGCGCACCCTACCTTGCCCCTTCGCCGCTTGAATCGCCGGTGCCATGGAGGACCTCCACGGCACCCTCGCATCACCTCGCGCTCTTAGAAAAGGAGAGCACCCGCGCCTCCAATCCTCACTCCACTCGCCTCAAGCATTCTCGAGCTCAGCCACCTTCCAATTTCACTCGTAGCGTGCTAATTGATTGTCGGAGTCCGCCGGAGCAGAAGCAGAAGGCGTTGTCGAATTCGTCTACCCCCGACGTTGCCGCGCCCACCATTGGCTTCCCCATCGTCCGCAACATCACCCTGCCTCGTCGCCGTTGATCGCCGGAGCCCCAGCTCACCGCCGATCCCCTACATCCGCCGAGCCAGAGCTCACCTCTCGTCGACGACGACGACAACCCTCCGCCGTCCGATCTTCTTCTGATCCAGCAGCTCGCGTTCACAGGTACTGTTTCGGTGTTAAAGAGAGACTAACGCGCAGGCCCCACCATGTCAGTTGGCCCGCGGCGTGTGAAACGCTGTTGGGCTGGTTTTCCCCATTTCAAACCATTTCGGCCCATTTGCTTTCCCGCCTAAGCCCGTTAATTCAAATTCGAATAAATTGTGTCAGTTTGATTTCAATACTGGACTTTGCTAGATTTTAAATAGTTTCAAATCTACAAGTCCAAATTTAGTGATTCAAAATGTTCCAGGAAGCCTATGAAAGTATCTAACTAATCCCACTGGTTTGAACCCTAGAACTATTATGGAATTTGAATAGGAAAAATAACAAGTCAGAGACTTTTCAGATTTCAAATAATTATTAAAAATCAACCCTAATGAATTTTGAAGTGAATCCAATTGCTATGATTCACATTTCAATTCCTCTAATTTAATATGCAAAAATATCATATGAGTACTGTGTATGATCATGGGATAGAAGCAAAATATTTGCTATGTAGTCAATACTAGCCCATTTAAATTAGGGATTTCTATATTCGTGCCCTCGGCTCCTTAGTTGTACTCAGTTTTCCCCAGATCCTTAGTTTTTCCTCAGTTTTCCCCAACCCCTTGTCTATAACCCGCAGAAAGAGCTCGGACGGAAGGAATTCCGTTTAGTTGACGTTGGTTGGTGCTGGCAAGTGGGGCCGCTGTTGGTGCCCCGCAGTGGACACGTCTCCACTTATCCAGATCATCGTGGGACCCACAACTTGTCCACGTTAGCGCGCCGGACCCACAGCTTACCCAGGTGACCGTTGCAAAATGGGAGCCCAAGCTAGCCCCGCGCCCGTGCCCGTGCCATTGCTTCCCCTTTCTTTCTCCGCGCCCCATTGTTCTTCTTCTCCGCCAGCGGCAGCCCTTCTCCGGCACGCGGGTGATGTCTAGTTTCTCTTCGACCTCCCGTTCTTCATGGCCGCAGTATGGACCCGTGCCTTTGACAAGATGCCCTGACTGCCCACGCCAGGAGCCTCTGAAGCGGTCGATCTGTAAGACGGACGAGAACGGCAACCGTGGACGTGAGTTCGTTGCATGCGAGAGCTTGCCATATAGAGAGGGGGATAAGGTTAGATCTCGCTCCAATTTCTCTGTTTTCTCTCGATTTTCTTTTTATTCCCTCGAATTTGGGATTTAGGGTTCACGTTGTTGTTTTCAGATCTTGAAGAAATGCAGGCATTTCGAGTGGATCGATGTGTACGTTCAGAGGCTTCAGTTGCAGGAATGAATTGGCGCTATTGGGGGCGCAATTTGGGAGGGGGGACTTGCTGTAGAGAATGCGGCGGAGAGAGGAGCCGTTCCGATTAGGGACCTTCCGATTATGCCTAATGCTCCCAATGCAGAACTGGTGGAAGTGAAGGGAGAACTGAAGAAAATGAACAAGCAGTTAAGGCAGCTGATCGAGTTGAAGAAGCAAGCTAATCTGATGGCTGGTTGTTTTTTTTGTTGTATAATTACGATCGGATTCTTATCATTGCTCACCAGGCGCTAGAAGTTGTTACAAGGGATACCTTGTTACAAATCCATTATTCAGTTACATGTACTTGTAGTTGTTTTCAAAGTTAGTGTGTGCATTCACCGAAATTACCAACTATATTCCCTAAAAGAAAAAGAAAGCTAAAGATAGTTGATAATTGTTAGAGGGGTGACAAATAATGCAATCACCGAAATCCGCAAATATGTATGCCTCATTTTTATACCAAAATTATACCACTTTTAGGCCTTTCCAAAATACCAATACCATATCCCAAACTATATTCCCTAAAAGAAAAGGACAGCTAAAGATAGTTGATAATTGTTAGAGGGGTGACAAATAATGCAATCGCCGAAATTCGCAAAAATGTATGCCTCATGTTTATAGCAAAATTATACCACTTTTAGGCCGTTTCAAAATACCAATACTATATCCCAAACTATATTCCCTAAAAGAAAAGGACAGCTCAAGATAGTTGATAACTGTTAGAGGGGTGACAAATAATGCAATCCCCGAAATCCGCAAATATGAATGCCTCATGTTTATACCAAAATTATACCACTTTTAGGCCTTTCCAAAATACCAATACCATATCCCAAACTATATTCCCTAAAAGAAAAGGACAGCTAAAGATAGTTGATAATTGTTAGAGGGGTGACAAATAATGCAATCGCCGAAATCAGCAAAAATGTATGCCTCATGTTTATAACAAAATTATACCACTTTTAGGCCGTTTCAAAATACCAATACTATATCCCAAACTATATTCCCTAAAAGAAAAGGACAGCTCAAGATAGATGATAATTGTTAGAGGGCTGACAAATAATGCAATCACCGAAATCCGCAAATATGTATGCCTCATGTTTATACCAATACTATATCCCAAACTATATTAAGTGGCAAACTCGTTATTGCATTCTCCACCGAGAGAGAGAGAGAGATGGGTGGCCACGAGAGAGAGAGAGAGAGAGAGAGAGAGAGAGAGAGGTTGCCACGAAGAGACGGATAGGGGTATACTGCCCGTTAGATCAGTGGATCAACGGTTCGTGGAGTCGATCCGTGTGACAACGGCTCAACCAATCAGGATAAGTTTGGGCTTCTCAGAGCATTTGTGACAGTACTTGAGGGCAAAACTGAGTAGTACTAAGAATCCAAGGGCACATAAATAGTAAATAGACTAAGGGATTCAAACAAAAGAATTACAAAATGAAAAATGTGTGTTTTGTACAATATAATTCATATTGGGCTACATCAAATTATTTGCAATTCAAATATACATGAGTGTGACAATTATGGCATCATTTAGACAAACTATGTTTTGGGAAAGATGTTTTGCAAAGGGGTTTGGGTGGAAAACCATGCATCTTCATAGCTACACTAGTGATTCTGAGAAGTGGCAATTTGTGGTAAAACTTGATTTATATATGTTTGTTAAGGTTTTCTAGGTGGCAGGTTGCGTAGGAAGACTCCATGAGTAGTTGCCACTATGTTTTTTATTTTTTGGATTTTTTTGCGCATGAAATGACTCAATTAGCTATGTTAATCTCATTTGTTGACTCTCTGTTGACCAGCTACTTGAGGGTAAAACTGAGTATATTGCACTTGCCGGTCTAAGTCCTCGAGGGGAAAACTGAGTACAGATAAAATTTCTGTATAAGCTCTGAGGTTATAACTGAGTACACCAAACGTCCCAGGGTTAGACTCGTGTAGCGGTGCACGCTGCAGCCGTGCATAGCGGACGCGTGTTGCGGTACACGCCACCTTCGTCTTTATAGAGCCCCTCTTTCTCTCCCTCGACGCACGTTCTCACTGGCTCACTGCAACCGCCTCTCCTGTCCCATCATCTTCTCCAAAAAAAAAAAAAAAACCCCGAAGAAAACCGCCGGCGATGGAGAAGAATGAGATGCCCATTGTCGGCGCATCGGCCGCCCCCGTCCAGGCCCCTGTCGCTGCTTCCAACGTAGCAGCCGGCGCATCGGCCGCCGCCCCCGTCCCGGCCCCTGTCGCTGCTTCCAACGTACCAGCCGGCGCATCGGCCGCCCCCGTCCAGGCCCTGTCGCTGCTTCCAACGTAGCAGCCGGCGCATCGGCCGCCGCCCCATCCATCCCCGTCGATTGGGACCCGTACGAACCAGTGCAGTACGACGCGCCGGAGAACCCCTACGACACCACCATCGTCGACTACGAGCCGGAGGTAACCCTTTGTTCCCTTGTTCTTATCTCATTTCAATCATTTTGTGTTAGATCTAGCGTTATTACGGTTCGTCTGTTCCTAGTTCAATCCTTTTGTGTTAGATCTTGCGTTATTACTGTTCGTCTCTTCCTAGTTCAATCCTTTTTTGTTAGATCTTGCGTTATTACTGTTCGTCTGTTCCTAGTTCAATCCTTTTGTGTTAGATCTTGCGTTATTACTGTTCGTCTGTTCCTAGTTCAATTCTTTTGTGTTAGATCTTGCGTTATTACTGTTCGTCTGTTCCTAGTTCGATCCTTTTGTGTTAGATCTTGCGTTATTAGTGTTTGTGATTTGCTTTTGTTTAAGATTTGTGCCGATGATGATGAATATTTGGGCATCCCTAAATTGATTCAGGGTTTGGTCAGTAAACAATTGGTGTGTACAAATTTGTTGTGCATGATCTTTGGTTTACTGACTCAAATCCTGGATATAAGTGTGTCCAATGTAACTGAGGCTACCTCTTTTTTTCGAGCCCATATTATCATGCATGATTTTTTGTTCACTCTCTGTTCAATCATCGTTGCAATTGACTCCGTGTTTTTTGCACGATCTTTGGTGCTACGTGACAGGTGGAGAGCAGCGACGTCGACAGCGACGACGAGTCCTTCCACACCAAGACTCGTCACGTCCTCAGGAGGCTGCAGTCCGGCCAATACGATGGCCCCTTTGCTCGAGGCATTTACAAGTGCCCCTTCTGCAACAGGAGGCTCCGCGACATCGACTTCAACACCCTGCTGAACCATGTTGAATCCATTGGCAGATATGGCGCTAGAGTTGGAAGGACTGTGAACGTGCATGCGTACATGGCCAAACACAAAGCACTTGGGATTCACCTGCGCAACCTCCAAGCGAGTCACACGCGCTACCTGGAGGCGTTGAACGTGCCTACTGCACTCTCTGTATGTGACTGCTCTATCTGTAGAGCAGCTTAAATTCATGTAAAATGTAGCTTATGTTGGATCTATCGGTACTACATTTGGATCTGTCCTGAATATATCTATGCTATGTTGGTTGCTGTATGCAGCTTATCCTATATTTTCTCTCTGGATTTGTGCCCTAGATTTCCTACCTGATTGGGTAAAAACGAAGGCATAAAGAAATGAATGGCGTTAAAAAACAGAAGGAGAAGCTTCTCTAGATTTGCTACCAATTTGGGCTATCAAATATGAATGAGATCGAGCGATAGAGAGGAAAAAGGTACATTGAAAACTGCTAATCTGGGCGAAAGAGACAGAAACCACTTGTGCCCCCATCCTGGACCCACACGGCTCCACACTCTACGGCCCCACACGCTACGGCCCCACAAACACGGCCTCGTCCTGTCCCACGCGGTCCCTTCCTACCAGCCCCACACGACGCGGTCCCACACGACACGACCCCACAAACGACACGACCCCACTCGTCAGCACGGAACGGTCAACTTAACGGATTCCTTCCGTCCGAGCTCCTTCTGCGGTTCAGACAAACGTTTGGGTAAAACTGAGGAAAAACTAAGGAGCTGGGGAAAACTGAGCACAACTAAGGAGCCGAGGGCACGAAAATAGAAATCCCTTTAAATTATTTCAAAATTTAAGATTTCAAATCTATGAGGTGTAGGATCTCATTTAAATCATATTCCCAAGTGGTATGAAGTAATGTAGTGACCTCTCCTGCATGGTCTCATATATGCTCACTTGAGGATATTAAATCAAATAGGATTTAAATTGCATGAGGTATAGAACCTCATTTAAATCATGTTTCTCAAAGGATAAGTGTGAAGTGTTGACCTTGGTCAACATGTGATCATACCTTGTCATTTGAGGAGATTAAATCTTAACAAGATTCAATGAGAGGAAATTATTTCTCAAGAATAAATAAATAGAAACACTAATAAATACTTTAATGAGAGGAAATTATTTCTCAAATAATTAAATAGAAACCCTAATCAATATTTGTAATGAGAGGAAATTATTTTTCTTTAAAAGAAAACAAAGTCAACTAACATGTTAATAATGTGGTGATGCTAGAATAGCTTGTGTGAACCATTTGTGTGATTAGTCTAGCACTTAAGTATTGTTTGGTGATTGTATCATCGTGTTCGTTTATAGACGCTAGTACCGGAGACTATCCAGCGGAGGAGGTCTTCTACCAAGAGGAAGAAGAAGAGAACTTTGATCACCTCACCAACCAAGGCAAGCTAATATTCTTGCAAGTTACCCAAGTGCAAAGCTCTACTAGAGCAAAGCACCATTACATCATACTTTATGTTTAAGGATCCTACCCCAAGTCTTTACCTTACAAGTTTTTTAGTTTTGTTTATCAACGTTTACTTTTTGATTCATGATTCACTTGGTCTAGATATAGAGTACTACAAGAGTATCAAATTTAGCCTAGAGCGATACAAGCTAGTTAGCAACCCTCATGACTAGTTGCTAGTGCTAAACAAATAAAATTGACTACTCTAGATGGGAACATGTGAAATGAAAGGACTTTGAAAACCTTGGAATGATGAATCATTCTATTGAAAGATTTTTGAAGGTGAATATGACTTGTGAATGACTTGGTGAATTTTACGAAAACTGATGGTTGGGTTCGGATGCGATACCATTCCAATTTGAAAGTACCCCCACAATACCCAACATGGGTAAGGGCTTAACTAGAAATTTATGTGCCTTAGTATGGGTTCCCTCTAAACAAGCGTCATAGGGGTTATGCTGAGGCTGCCTCCAATTGAGATGTGAACTGATGTGAAATGACGTGATGAGGTGAATGTCCGGCCCAAGCCCTGTGCAGTTCCCAGGGTGACGGTTTGTCTTCACTGGGAGGCCAAGCTCATGGGGAGAGGTGCCTATACTCGGGTATGTAAGTGAAAGGTTATGGTTGGTAGTCCGCACACGGAGTGTGATAAATCAGGGCCAATTAACCCTGACAGATTATTGCAAATGTTGTGGCACAAGTGTACGACCTCTGCAGAGTGTAGAACTATTCGAATAGCCGTGTCCACGGTTACGGACGATTGGAAAGGCCATACTGTTCCGTCATCAGACCAATTTCAAAAAAAATGTGACATATGACTTGTGACTTGACCTTGAAAGGTGAATGGTGAATTTGACTTGAATCACAACAGAGTTGTGGGAATGACACTAATGTTCCCACTTGAGTTAGTTAGCAAATGAAGGGTCTTTTACCAAATGCTTATGAAATAAAACTGGCTTTATGCAAATAAACCTAGAGCTTAGAACCTCCTTACTATAGTTGATAGTGCTTACACCAGTATTAGTTTGCGAGTACTTTAAAGTACTCATGGCTTTGTCCCTGGCTATTCAAATGGCCAGACTATGAAGAGGAACAGCAGTACGGGAGGATGGACACCAAGACATCTACGACAACTAGGACTGCTCCTGACGTCAAGCGTTGGCCTGTGGATTAGATAGTCCATTGCTGCTTCGATTTCGCTAGTTGTGATGTTCGTTGATCAATAGATCAACTATTATTGTAATATTGGATCATGTGATCTACCTTTGTAAGATGATTATGTGTTGTAATAAACTAGCTGGATGGCCCGCGCATTTGCGCGTCTAGGCTATGCATATGCTGATATTTAATTATCCCTTCGGCCCCATTTACTTGTTGCATACCATAAGGTTGATTGGCCTTGCTTTGTCTCTGCTCTGTATCAAGTAATTCGGACCGGAGGTAGTACTATTGTTCACCCGATTATTTGGTTCTAAGAGACCACAGTTTAGTGTATTGGGTTGTGGCTAAGGCCCTTTTTTGGAAGAATAATAGACTAATGTTATTAGATCTTCATGTGTCATTCTAATATTAAACTTTCCTCCATGTCATCTATCTTTGAACTAATTATTTTGATATAATTATATATGAGTAATTATAAATGAACAAATGTCTCATATTTAAATAATGTATTCTCTCTTCTCCAGTGTCAATGGTCGCAAAGTAATTATGATTTTAATTTTGCAATATCATGACTTTATATGTTTGCACATATCGTCATCTTAACTCGTAATATTGTCTTGGTCGCTTGCTCTTCTAGTGAAATTAATTATTAGTTCATATTCTTTGCTAATTTCAAAAACACTATCCTTTACTCGATTTCATTATATTATGTGCTTTCTTATAGTACCAACATTTTTTCGTATGATCCTGTGTACAAATGCCTCAGTTTCTTGGTTCCAACCTTAACTATTTTAACTATTGAACTGGTTTTCTTCTTAAAATGCATGATATATTCACTTTCGCATGTAAAGCACGTCAACATCCTATTGTCCATTCATCCTACATGATGCATCGTGAATATGTCATACCACCATGAATGTCAACTTATGCACGTCTTTCCTCGTTTTGTCGAGACCAAGTGTATAGATACCTCTAATCAACAATTGCGAGATGATTGTTCTAGATGATTCAGTTTCATGTTTTGTTTCTAAAATTAAATTTCTTGTATAAATGTAATCAATATTTTGTAGTATATTATAATGTATTCCTAATTTGGAGTATTTACTGATTTCATATGGAGTCTGTGGAAAACGAATTGCAATATTTGTTCAATTAACAAATCGAATTTCAAGTATAAATAAAATCATTTGCTTTATCTGCCTTATTAGAGTCTATCCGCAATAGAATTTTAAAATAGTATTAAAACTATATTATGAACCTAAATTTGCATCGGGTAGAACATGCAGCCATGAGGTGAGATTTTCTTAGGCAATAGATGTCTTGTGCTAACAATTAGGCATCATACATGCATGTTATTTGCGTTCTAGTACATTAAGTGTATTCTGTTTTCGGAACTGAGCCTAGCTCAATTTGTTAGAGGAGAGCATCATATACTTGTATTTTAGCTTATATACTACTACCTGGAACAGCTTATTAATGATTTTCACTTGCCTTAGCTACTATGGGACATGGAAGCATATTGAAAGCACATACTGTCGATCATCCTTTTCTCGCGATCCAGCTCTTCTTGCTCGTATATATTGGCTACCTATATTAGCTCAAATATTAGAATTGTGCTTCAAGGAGGCATAGCACCATGCCGACCGAAGTCTTTCGTCAACAATTCCTGATTATTTATTTTCTTCAGTCCACTATCTCTCTTGCTGCAGGCCAGCGCTGGGAGAGGAATCATCTACACCATTCATTTTTAGAAGATGATCAACGCAGTAATTGCATACATCTACTTGTTGATGCGGTCGGGTCGTTCTTCCTCCAATTCACGTTGATGCACTGATGCAGTCATGCAGGTACTTGCGACAACAGCTCGAGCGACGAACGTTGGTGTGTAGTTGCTGATGCCTATGCCTTGGGTCGTATTTCTTCAGTTCATGTTGATGCATGTGCTCTCGACAACAGCTCGGGCGGTGGCCATTGGTGCGGCGATTGCGCTTGACCAGCATGTTTCGGCATCATGCCGAGCAGATCGTGACTGCCACCAACGCAGTACGCCAGAGGGAATCGGAGTCAATCTCTTATGCGCCTGATACTTTAACGCTATACCGTGATCGAGCAGATGAGAAATGAGATCAGAGATCAATTAGATACATGGATGTGGAGTCGCTCCAGAACAACCCGGCCGTTCGGCCGCGATGGCGATTAAATACGGCGGTCGATGGATGGCTGCGGCTGCTCCCAAGGATAGCAGGGCAAACTGAGATGCAATCGCTAGCTTGCGATGCGCCGACTGTTTGTCCTTGAATAGGAAACCTAGACCACTGGATAGCTCGCTCGAGAACCACCGAGCCGGCCGGCCGCCATGCCCACCAAAGACGACGACCTCTGGATGGCTGCGACTGGATTGCAGGGTCGATGAGCCGCTGCTCGATGTACCCTCAGTAGCTGCCGTTGGCGCTGCTCGATGTTCCTGACCATCATTGCTGGTCCTGAGGTGGGACGGCGGCACCGTCGCGTGTCTTCTGGTGGTCGATGTGGAGGCGGCGGATTTGATGTGTGATCGATCTCCTTGGAAGTTCTATATGTCCCAGGCCTGACCTAACACGGCAACCAACCGACATGGCGTTGCTATACAGATCTGACCCAACACGGGCAACAAACGGACTTAGCATTGATCGGAAGAAGAACTAACTCTTGACGTTGATATACCGATTTATTTGATCGGGCTGTAAATCTAAACCGTTCCTTTTACGTTGCTTAATCTGAGCCGCTACGTGAAAAGGGTTTGAGTCGGTTATGCGTTTCGATCGGCCGGATATTTAGGCGCCGGTCAGTTTAAAGAAAATTTCAAGTTAGGCCAGGATACATTGAACGCGTGCTGGTCCGGATATATCTAATCTGTTTTTTTTTAACGATGATGGATTTTGTACGCTGCCTATTTTTTTCGTGTGTGCGATCTATCTAACTCCGTTGGTTTTGTGTTGTCTAATCTCCACCATTGATTGTCTTGTACTTTAATTATATAATAGATAGATGATGACTCTATGATATTCAACTGTTATGTCTCGCAACAACAATCTTCCTAGGATTGCGATGTATGGCATAATAGGCATCTGGACTTAAAAGGCCGGGTGTTGACAAGTTGGTATCAGAGCCATTGTTTGACCTTAGGAGACCCTAGTTAGAATGGACGTCTGAAAATTTTAATTTAAAAAAACAAATGAAGTGAATATTTCTGAAAAATTATTCTCACTCTTATCCTTGAGATCTTTTCCAAAATAAGAAATCCATACTCTACTTTTCCTTGTAATCCTACATAAAATTTTGCACACTTGATCACTTCTCTGACTTACTCATCCTCATTGTTCATAGATGGAGTACCAATGTGAGTCCTATCAGCTTGGCCACGGAGGAGACCTAATGTTCGAGAAGGATCTGGAGAAACTAGTGGAATATTTAGGACGCCCGTATCCCGAGTTCTTCGGAATACCACTCAATAACCAGTCGGGAAAACCACCTCGGTGGGAAGTTAGTGCAGATCTGAGAGGAAATCTTGGAGCCCCAATATGGGAAACTATCTGGTTTTATGTAACGGGAAACACTTGGAAGGATGGAATAGCCAAAGCCATGCAAGAAGCAATCGCCCATCTGTGTGGACAAAATGAGCACAAGATCAAGAACACTCGCTTTGTTTACTACCCAAGACATGACCCCATGGGAAGACCACTAACCATGTCACCGCACCCGGAGATGAACTACTATGTCGCATGCCTCGACTTCCTGCTTCACAAGACCCGCAAGGAGTTGGACAACGCCCGCGATGGTCGCTAAGCACACCACCCATGAAGATGAAGAGTAGTATCACCACATCACATCGTAGGTGTGAGTTTGTATCAGGATCCCCTTGTATCGTAGAGCGATGAATGGTTCTTAAAACCAACGGTGTGTTAGCTTTGTAATATGTGATGTTTGGTATGAATGAAAAAGTGTTGTTGGTTTTACCCCCTCAACACTACTCAAGTTTTCAAGTTTTGAACTTTTGAACTTTCATTCAAAAAAACCATAGAAATTTCCCTCTTATCTTATCATCTACCTCAATATTCAGATGGCCCCACCAACCCGCAGCGCCAACCAGGATGCATTGATGCAGATGCTGCAGATGATGATGGAAGACAGGGAAGCCGAGAGAGCTGAACGCCAAGCCAATATCGCTGCACTATAGCAGATAGCACAGAACAATCAAGGCCATGGAAACCACGATCACCCTGGATCGAAGCTGAAGAATTTCCAAAACACTAATCCCCCAATGTTTAGCAAGACAGAAGAACCCCTAGATGCTGATGATTGGCTCCAAACGATGGAGAACAATATCGAAGTTGCGGGAGTAGAAGCCGCAAAGAAAGTACTGTTCGCCACCCACTACCTTTCAGGACCTGCCAGAGCCTGGTGGACTAGTGCCCATGCAATGAATGCAGGGCAATGATGACTGGGAAGACTTCAAGCTGAAGTTTAGCAAATACCATGTGCCCCAAGGACTGATCAAGAAGATGAGAGACGAGTTCCGCGAACTCAAGCAAGGAGGAATGTCCGTTGTGGAATACCACGACAGATTTCTTACTGTGTGAAGGTACGCCCCGGATGAGACCGACACAAATGAAAAGAGGAAGGAAAGATTTCTGAACGGACTGCATGACGAGATGCAAACTGTTTTAGTGAACATTCCGTTCGCTGACCTCGAAGCCCTGGTGGACTCAGCCATCCAGATGGAAGGAAAGCTGCATCAAGCCAACGAGAACCGCAAGAGAAGAATGATGAACCATCATGGACCCATCAACGCACAGAAGCAATGTAACAATTCCACTGGAGGATTTACCCCAAGATACCACAAGCCCCCTGCTCAGACTTACCGCCCAAGCTACACCAACAACAATGGAGGACCCCCGAGGCCCGGAGGTAACAACAACCACACCAACAACAACAGCAACAACCACCACCCCAATGGTAGCAACAACCCCAATACTGCCCCCAGGACTGGAAGCAACGCTGTTCCCGTCACTCCCAAAGACAAGTCAACTGTGAACTGCTATGAATGTGGAGTTGTGGGTCACTACTCCAATGAGTGCCCCAAGAAGCTTGCCAAGATTGCCGCCAATACCGCTGCACCTGCCCAGCAACAGCGCCACTTCGCAGCCAGAAGGAACCAAAACAACCGCAACGGCCGCCTCTACCACATGAATGCAGCAGAAGCACCGAAAGCAACTCAGGACATGCCAAGTATGTGTTCCTGTTAATCCAATTGCTCAATCTCTCTTAGGAACCTAACTTTCCTTAAAATATCGGGACGAGATTTGTTTAAGGGGGAAGGGTTTGTAACATCCCAAAAATTTCAAAACAAAGAAAAATGAATTTCCCTTTTTCAAAATTTTGGAACCAACAAAAACTTTTATTAATTTAAGTTTGATACATAGTGAGCATGCTTAATTCTTGTGCTACTGCCATAATTCTTTGTTTATTGCTTGAACATGTAACCCGAAACCCTAAACCTCACTCCTCCTTTCACCATCCAAGTTAAATCAAAATAAAAAGAATTTAAATAAGAAAAAGGCCTATGTGCCTATGGCTATTTTTGTAAAACTTTACCTGGGCTTTCTACCTTGCTTAGATGTTTTGAAAACATCAACAAACCTAATATAGTACTTCACCAATCAATACCAAGGTGAAATAAAAGAAATTAAAAAGAAAATAAAAATGGCATAGAGGCATATGAGAGTAAATAGCAACTTTGTGAATTTGAGGGTCTTGACCCTAAGACTTGTGGTGAATGGTTGGGTCACTCCTCTATACCATTTCAACACTCAAAAACATCAATTGGGCAAAGAGAAATCAAATCAAAAATCAAAGAAATGAAAATTGCATGCGGCATGTGATAATGGTCACTTTTGACCTTTTTAATATCTTACCCACTTTGAGCTCTTCTATTAAGAGATTCTTAAACCAAACCCTAACAACTCTTTGCACCTCAGCCAAGAACTCATCAAGAGGAACATTTTTCGTGTTGACCACTTTGACCACAGCTTTGACCATTGCTCTATTTAGTCAAGCCAAGATGCCACCTTGAAACAAATTATAGATTCCCTCCACTATTTGAATTTTCACAAAACTCCTCCAATTTTCAAACCAATACCACACATAGTTGCCCAACATCATATAGAACTCATCCATGCAGAAATTTGATCAAAAGTAAGTGCAAGAGAGATCATTGCATTAAAGGGAAGAAGTACACATAGAATCAAATGGAGGTACAACCACTTTACTCATCACTTTCTCACTTTTTCCCTCTCTCTCTCTTGCCATCCTTGATGGTACACCATGGTACTATGAAAGCCACATCAATGAGATGACACCACCTTGGCAATGATCACCACCTCAATCATGCCACATCATTTCATGTACCACATGCACATTTTGAATAAATCCAATGTGCACATATCTAGCCTCTCCAACCTTGTGCCCCATGTCATACACACTCATCTCACCCCTCTCAAGCTTGCAGCACCTTTGTTACACCAAAATCATGCACCAATGGATCCATGCCAAGCCATGCCACTGATTTGGACACCACCATGCCAAACCCTGCCATTCTACCTCTCTGGTCACTCTCACCTTGTCCCTTAGTCTCACCTCACACCACTGACCACCACCATGCAAAGGTTGATCCCAGGAGAAGCCCTGCACATCCTTATCACACCATGCCAACCATCATGCTCACCACCACGCCCAACCCTACCCTGGACCTCTCCTCTCCACCTCACCTTGCCAAACTAGCTACCCTACTCATGCTGAATCTACTAGACATGATCCCACGCCAAATTGTGCACGACATAGCCCTGGCCGCGACATGATCACCACACCTGGACGCGCCAGAGCGTGCACCAGCACCACTCTGGACACGCCAGTACCCAGCGTTGCCCCGTCGCGTCTGTCCTCCTCTCCCTCTCTCCTTGCGCACGCATACTCATCACCACACCAGTACATCGGCAGACACGCGCCATTGGCCGCGCGTGCACCATCGCCGTCGCCATGATCAAACCCTTGCCGCCACGATGCTGCGAGCACTCCAACATCGCCAGCACGCCTCAGACCACTCCTCTCTGTGCCATCACGCTCATTAGCTTCGCCTAGACGTCGCCTACCCCCTGCGCACCCTACCTTGCCCCTTCGCCGCTTGAATCGCCGGCGCCATGGAGGACCTCCACGGCACCCTCGCAGCACCTCGCGCTCCTATAAAAGGAGAGCACCCGCGCCTCCAATCCTCACTCCACTCGCGTCATCTCATCTCCTTAAGCCTTCTCGAGCTCAGCCACCTTCCAATTTCACCCGTAGCGTGCTAATTGATCGCCGGAGTCTGCCGGAGCAGAAGCAGAAGGTGTCGTCGAATTCGTCTACCCCCGACGCTGCCGCGCCCACCATTGGCTTCCCCATCGTCCGCAACATCACCCTGCCTCGTCGCCGTTGATCGCCGGAGCTCCAGCTCGCCGTCGACCCTCTACCTCCGCCGAGCCAGAGCTCACCTCTCGTCGACGACGACGACAACCCTCCGCCGTCCGATCTTCTTCTGATCCAGCGGCTCGCGTTCACAGGTACCGTTTCGGTGTTAAAGAGAGACTGACACGCAGGCCCCACCATGTCAGTTGGCCTGCGGCGTGTGAAACGCTGTTGGGCTGGTTTTCCCCATTTCAAACCATTTCGGCCCATTTGCTTTCCTGCCTAAGCCCGTTAATTCAAATTCGAATAAATTGTGTCAGTTTGATTTCAATACTGGACTTTTCTAGATTTTAAATAGTTTCAAATCTACAAGTCCAAATTTAGTGATTCAAAATGTTCCATAAAGCTTATGAAAGGATCTAACTAATCCCACTGGTTTGAACCCTAGAACTATTATGGAATTTGAATAGCAAAAATAACAATTCAGAGACTTTTCAGATTTCAAATAATTATTAAAAATCAACCCTAATGAATTTTGAAGGGAATCCAATTGTTATGATTCACATTTCAACCCCTCTAATTTAATATGCAAAAATATGATATGAGTACTATGTATGATCATGGGCTAGAAGCAAAATATTTGCTATGTAGTCAATACTAGCCCATTTAAATTATTTCAAAATTTAAGATTTCAAATCTATGAGGTGTAGCATCTCATTTAAATCATATTCCCAAGTGGTATGAAGTAATGTGGTGACCTCTCCTGCATGGTCTCATATATGCTCACTTGAGGATATTAAATCAAATAGGATTTAAATTGCATGAGGTATAGAACCTCATTTAAATCATGTTTCTCAAAGGATAAGTGTGAAGTGTTGACCTTGGTCAACATGTGATCATACCTTGTCATTTGAGGAGATTAAATCTTAACAAGATTCAATGAGAGGAAATTATTTCTCAAGAATAAATAAATAGAAACACTAATAAATACTTCAATGAGAGGAAATTAGTTCTCAAAGAATTAAATAGAAACCCTAATCAATATTTGTAATGAGAGGAAATTATTTTTCTTTAAAAGAAAACAAAGTCAACCAACATGTTAATAATGTGGTGATGCTAGAATAGCTTGTGTGAACCATTTGTGTGATTAGTCTAGCACTTAAGTATTGTTTGGTGATTGTATCCTCGTGTTCGTTTATAGACGCTAGTACCGGAGACTATCAGAGGAGGAGGTCTTCTACCAAGAGGAAGAAGAAGAGAACTTTGATCACCTCACCAACCAAGGCAAGCTAATATTCTTGCAAGTTACCCAAGTGCAAAGCTCTACTAGAGTAAAGCCCCATTACATCATACTTTTTGCTTAAGGATCCTACCCCAAGTCTTTACCTTACAAGTTTTGAGTTTTGTTTATCAAAGTTTACTTTTTGATTCATGATTCACTTGGTCTAGATATAGAGTAGTACAAGAGTATCAAATTTAGCCTAGAGCAATACAAGCTAGTTAGCACCCCTCATGACTAGTTGCTAGTGCTAAACAAATAAAATTGACTACTCTAGATGGGAACATGTGAAATGAAAGGACTTTGAAAACCTTGGAATGATGAATCATTCTATTGAAAGATTTTGAAGGTGAATATGACTTGTGAATGACTTGGTGAATTTTACGAAAACTGATGGTTGGGTTCGGATGCGATACCATTCCAATTTGAAAGTACCCCCACAATACCCAACATGGGTAAGGGCTTAACTAGAAATTTATGTGCCTTAGTATGGGTTCCCTCTAAAAAAGCGTCATAGGGGTTATGCCGAGTCTGCCTCCAATTGAGATGTGAACTGATGTGAAATGACGTGATGAGGTGAATGTCCGGCCCAAGCCCTGTGCAGTTCCTAGGCTGACGGTTTGTCTTCACTGGGAGGCCAAGCTCATGGGGAGAGGTGCCTATACTAGGGTATGTAAGTGAAAGGTTATGGTTGGTAGTCCGCACACGGAGTGTGATAAATCAGGGCCAGTTAACCCTGACGGATTATTGCAAATGTTGTGGCACAAGTGTACGACCTCTGGAGAGTGTAGAACTATTCGAATAGACGTGTCCACGGTTACGGACGATTGGAAAGGCCATAATGTTCCGTCATCAGACCAATTTCAAAAAAAATGTGACATATGACTTGTGACTTGACCTTGAAAGGTGAATGGTGAATTTGACTTGAATCACAACAGAGTTTTGGGAATGACACTAATGTTCCCACTTGAGTTAGTTAGTGATGCGCGTAAATGTACACGTCCGTTGGGAACCCCAAGAGGAAGGTATGATGCGCACAGTGGCAAGTTTTCCCTCAGAAAGAAACCAAGGTTTAATCGAACCAGGAGGAGCCAAGAAGCACGTTGAAGGTTGATGGTGGCGAAATGTGATGCGGCGCAACAACAGGGATTCCGGCGCCAACGTGGAACCTGCACAACACAACCCAAGTACTTTGCCCCAACGAAACAGTGAGGTTGTCAATCTCACCGGCTTGCTGTAACAAAGGATTAACCGTATTGTGTGGAAGATGTTTGTTTGCAAGAAAACAGTAAAACAAGTATTGCAGTAGATTGTATGCTATGTAAAGAATAGGACCGGGGTCCACAGTTCACTAGAGGTGTCTCTCCCATAAGATAAAAGCATGTTGGGTGAACAAATTACAGTCGGGCAATTGACAAATATAGAAGGGCATAACAATGCATGTACATGATATGGTAAATATAGTGAGATTTAATCCGGGCATTAAGACAAAGTACATAGACCGCCATCCAACTGCATCTATGCCTAAAAAGTCCACCTTCAGGTTATCATCCGAACCCCATTCGGTATTAAGTTGCAAAGCAACAGACAATTGCATTAAGTATGGTGCGTAATGTAATCGACAACTACATCCTTAGACATATAATCAATGTTTTATCCCTAGTGGCAACAGCACATCACAACCTTAGAACTTTCTGTCACTGTCCCAGGTGTCAATGAAGGCATGAACCCACTATCGAGCATAAATACTTCCTCTTGGAGTTAAGAGCAAAAACTTGGCCAGAGCCTCTACTAATAACGGAGAGCATGCAAGATCATAAACAACACATAAACAATAGATTGATAATCACCATAACATAGTATTCTCTATCCATCGGATCCCGACAAACACAACATATAGTATTACAGATAGATGATCTTGATCATGTTAGGCAGCTCACAAGATCCAACAATGAAGCACAACAAGGAGAAGACAACCATCTAGCTACTGCTATGGACCCATAGTCCAGGGGTGAACTACTCACTCATCACTCCGGAGGCGACCATGGCGGTGTAGAGTCCTCCGGGAGATGAATCCCCTCTCGGCAGGGTGCCGGACGATCTCCTGAATCCCCGAGATGGGATTGCGGCGGCGTCTCGGTAAGGTTTTCCGTATCGTGGCTCTCGGTCTGGGGGTTTCGCGACGGAGGCTATATGTAGGCGGAAGGGTAGGTCAAGGGGCTGACGAGGGCCCACACCATAGGGCGGCGCGGGCCCCTCGGCCGCGCGGCCCTATGGTGGCGGCGCCTCGTCGCCCCACTTCTTATCCCTTTCGGTCTTTTGGAAGCTTCGTGCAAAAATAGGACCCTGGGCGGTGATTTCGTCCAATTCCGAGAATATTTCCTTACTAGGATTTCTGAAACCAAAAACAGCAGAAAACAGCAACTGGCTCTTCGGCATCTTGTTAATAGGTTAGTTCCAGAAAATGCGTAAATACGACATATAATGTGCATAAAACATGTAGGTATCATCAATAAAGTAGCATGGAACATAAGAAATTATCGATACGTTGGAGACGTATCAGCATCCCCAAGCTTAGTTCTGCTCGTCCCGAGCAGGTAAAACGATAACAAAGATAATTTCTGAAGTGACATGCCATCATAATCTTGATCATACTATTTGTAAACATATGTAATGAATGCAGCGATCAAAACAAAGGTAATGACATGAGTAAACAACTGAATCATAAAGCAAAGACTTTTCATGAATAGTACTTCAAGACAAGCATCAATAAGTCTTGCATAAGAGTTAACTCATAAAGCAATAAATCAAAGTAAAGGTGTTGAAGCAACACAAAGGAAGATTAAGTTTCAGCGGTTGCTTTCAACTTATAACATGTATATCTCATGGATATTGTCAACATAAAGTAATATAACAAGTGCAATATGCAAGTATGTAGGAATCAATGCACAGTTCACACAAGTGTTTGCTTCTTGAGGTGGAGAGAGATAGGTGAACTGACTCAACAATAAAAGTAAAAGAATGGTCCTTCAAAGAGGAAAGCATCGATTGCTGTAATTGTGCTAGAGCTTTTATTTTGAAAACATGAAACAATTTTGTCAACGGTAGTAATAAAGCATATGAGTTATGTAAATTATATCTTACAAGTTGCAAGCCTCATGCATAGTATACTAATAGTGCCCGCACCTCGTCCTACTTAGCTTGGACTACCGGATCTTTGCATGCCATGTTTCAACCAAGTGTCACAAAGGGGTACCTCCATGCCGCCTGTACAAAGGTCTAAGGAGAAAGCTCGCATTTTGGATTTCTCGCTTTTGATTATTCTCAACTTAGACATCCATACCAGGACAACATGGACAACAGATAATGGACTCCTCTTAAATGCATAAGCATGTAGCAACAATTATTATTCTCATATGAGATTGAGGATATATGTCCAAAACTGAAACTTCAACCATGATTCATGGCTTTAGTTAGCGGCCCAATGTTCTTCTCTAACAATTTGCATGCTCCAATCATTAAGGTGATAGATCCTTCGGACAAGACGGACATGCATAGCAACTCACATGATATTCAACAATAGTTGATGGCGTTCCCCAGAAGCATGGTTATCACACAACAAGCAACTTAATAAAAGATAAAGTGCATAAGTACATATTCAATATTACGATAGTTTTTAAGGCTATTTTGTCCCATGAGCTATATATTGCAAAGGTGAATGATGGAATTTTAAAGGTAGCACTCAAGCAATTTACTTTGGAATGGCGGAGAAATACCATGTAGTAGGTAGGTATGGTGGACACAAATGGCATAGTAGTTGGCTCAAGGATTTTGGATGCATGAGAAGTATTCCCTCTCGATACAAGGTTTAGGCTAGCAAGGTTATTTGAAGCAAACTCAAGGATGAACCGGTGCAGCAAAACTCACATAAAAGACATATTGTAAACATTATAAGACTCTACACCGTCTTCCTTGTTGTTCAAAACTCAATACTAGATATTATCTAGACCTTAGAGAGACCAAATATGCAAATCAAATTTTAGCAAGCTCTATGTATTTCTTCATTAATGGGTGCAAAGCATATGATGCAAGAGCTTAAACATGAGCACAACAATTGCCAAGTATCACATTATCCAAGACATTTTAGAATTACTACATGTAGCATTTTCCAATTCCAACCATATAACAATTTAACGAAGAAGAAACTTCGCCTTGAACATTATGAGTAAAGCCTAAGGACATATTTGTCCATATGCAACAGCGGAGCGTGTCTCTCTCCCACAAAGTGAATGCTAGGATCCATTTTATTCAAACAAAAACAAAAACAAAAATAAACCGACGCTCCAAGTAGAGAACACAAGATGTGATTGAATAAAAATATAGTTTGGGGAGGAACCTGATGATGTTGTCGATGAAGAAGGGGATGCCTTGGGCATCCCCAAGCTTAGACGCTTGAGTCTTCTTAAAATATGCAGGGGTGAACCACGGGGCATCCCCAAGCTTAGAGCTTTCACTCCTCTTGATCATAGTATATCATACTCCTCTCTTGACCCTTGAAAACTTCCTTCACACCAAACTTCAAGCAAACTCATTAGAGGGTTAGTGCACAATTAATAATTCACATGTTCAGAGGTGGCACAATCATTCTTTACACTTATGGACATTGCATAAAGCTACTGGACATTAATGGATCAAAGAAATTCATCCAACATAGCAAAAGAGGCAATGCGAAATAAAAGGCAGAATCTGTCAAAACAGAACAGTCCGTAAAGACGAATTTTAAAATGGCACCAGACTTGCTCAAATGGAAAAACTCAAAACTAATGAAAGTTGCGTACATATCTGAGGATCACGCTCGTAAATTGGCAGATTTTTTCGAATTTTGTACAGAGACTTGTGCCCAGATTCGTGACAGACAGCAATGCTGTTTCTGCGCAGCGATCCCAAATATAACATCAACTTTGACATAGAAACTTTACTTGGCACAAAAACATGATAAGGAGAGGTTGCTACAGTAGTAAACAACTTCCAAGACTCAACAAAACAAAAAATTGCTGTAGTAAAATAAACACATGGGTTATCTCCCAAGAAGTTCTTTCTTTATAGCCATCAAGATGGGCTCAATAATTTTAATGATACTCTCGAGAAATAAGAGTTGAAGCAAATTCAAAACACATTTAAGCCTAACCCACTTCCTATGAAAAGGAATCTTGTACACAAATAAATTCATGAAGAACAAAGTGACAAGCATAGAAAGATAAAACACGAGTAATTTTAAGATTCTCAACATAAAGAGGGGAAACTTAATATTATTAAGATGCATATAACCATGTTTCCCTCTCTCATAATAATTTTCAGTAGCATCATGAGCAAACTCAACAATATAACTATCACATAAAGCATTCTTGTCATGAGCTACATGCATAAAATTATTACTCTCCACATAAGCATAATCAATTTTATTAGTTGTAGTGGGAGCAAATTCAATAAAATAGCTATCATAATTATTCTCATCACCATAATCATCATATATAAGAGGCATATTCTCCTCAATAGTAGGTGGACTGAAAATATCATATTTATCATTGCAAACATCATATATAGGAGGTAAAGTATCATCCAAGTAAATTTTCTCCTCCATGCTTGGGGGACTAAAAATATCATGCTCCTCAAAACCAGCTTCCCCAAGCTTAGAATTTTCCATATCATTAACAACAATGGTGTTCAAAGCGTTCATACTAATATCATTGCTACCAGCATGCAAATAAGATTCCATAGGTTTTTTAATTTTCGCAGCAAACAATCCATGTCTTAACTCAGGAAATAGAATAAGAAGCTCACTGTTGCTTTCCATTATGCCTAACTAGTGAAAATAAAAACAAGTACAGGACTAGTCATGATAACAAAATAAATTAAATGCAAGTAACTAATTTTTTTGTGTTTTTGATATAAGGCAAACAAGACAGTAAATAAAATAAAGTAAAGCAAGACAAAAACAAAGTAAAGAGATTGGAAAGTGGAGACTCCCCTTGCAGCGTGTCTTGATCTCCCCGGCAACGGCGCCAGAAAACAGGCTTGATGCGCGTAAATGTACACGTCCGTTGGGAACCCCAAGAGGAAGGTATGATGCGCACAGTGGCAAGTTTTCCCTCAGAAAGAAACCAAGGTTTAATCGAACCAGGAGGAGCCAAGAAGCACGTTGAAGGTTGATGGTGGCGAAATGTGATGCGGCGCAACAACAGGGATTCCGGCGCCAACGTGGAACCTGCACAACACAACCCAAGTACTTTGCCCCAACGAAACAGTGAGGTTGTCAATCTCACCGGCTTGCTGTAACAAAGGATTAACCGTATTGTGTGGAAGATGTTTGTTTGCAAGAAAATAGTAAAACAAGTATTGCAGTAGATTGTATGCTATGTAAAGAATAGGACCGGGGTCCACAGTTCACTAGAGGTGTCTCTCCCATAAGATAAAAGCATGTTGGGTGAACAAATTACAGTCGGGCAATTGACAAATAGAGAAGGGCATAACAATGCATGTACATGATATGGTAAATATAGTGAGATTTAATCCGGGCATTACGACAAAGTACATAGACCGCCATCCAACTGCATCTATGCCTAAAAAGTCCACCTTCAGGTTATCATCCGAACCCCATTCAGTATTAAGTTGCAAAGCAACAGACAATTGCATTAAGTATGGTGCGTAATGTAATCGACAACTACATCCTTAGACATAGAATCAATGTTTTATCCCTAGTGGCAACAGCACATCACAACCTTAGAACTTTCTGTCACTGTCCCAGGTGTCAATGAAGGCATGAACCCACTATCGAGCATAAATACTCCCTCTTGGAGTTAAGAGCAAAAACTTGGCCAGAGCCTCTACTAATAACGGAGAGCACGCAAGATCATAAACAACACATAAACAATAGATTGATAATCACCATAACATAGTATTCTCTATCCATCGGATCCCGACAAACACAACATATAGTATTACAGATAGATGATCTTGATCATGTTAGGCAGCTCACAAGATCCAACAATGAAGCACAACAAGGAGAAGACAACCATCTAGCTACTGCTATGGACCCATAGTCCAGGGGTGAACTACTCACTCATCACTCCGGAGGCGACCATGGCGGTGTAGAGTCCGGGAGATGAATCCCCTCTCCCGCAGGGTGCCGGAGGCGATCTCCTGAATCCCCCGAGATGGGATTCGCGGCGGCGGCGTCTCAGTAAGGTTTTCCGTATCGTGGCTCTCGGTACTGGGGGTTTCGCGATGGAGGCTATATGTAGGCGGAAGGGTAGGTCAAGGGGGCTGACGAGGGGCCCACACCATAGGGCGGCGCGGGCCCCCTCGGCCGCGGCCCTATGGTGGCGCCTCGTCGCCCCACTTCTTATCCCTTTCGGTCTTCAACTTCGTGCAAAAATAGGACCCTGGGCGGTGATTTCGTCCAATTCCGAGAATATTTCCTTACTAGGATTTCTGAAACCAAAAACAGCAGAAAACAGCAACTGGCTCTTCGGCATCTTGTTAATAGGTTAGTTCCAGAAAATGCGTAAATACGACATATAATGTGCATAAAACATGTAGGTATCATCAATAAAGTAGCATGGAACATAAGAAATTATCGATATGTTGGAGACGTATCAGTTAGCAAATGAAGGGTCTTTTACTAAATGCTTATGAAATAAAACTGACTTTATGCAAATAAACCTAGAGCTTACAACCCCCTTACTATAGTTGATAGTGCTTACACCAGTATTAGTTTGCGAGTACTTTAAAGTACTCATGGCTTTGTCCCTCGCTATTCAAATGGCCAGACTATGAAGAGGAACAACAGTACGGGGAGGATGGACACCAAGACGTCTACGACAACTAGGACTGCTCATGACGTCAAGCGTTTTTCTGTGGATTAGATAGTCCACTGCTGCCTCGCTTTCGCTAGTTGTGATTTTCGTTGATCAATAGATCAACTATTATTGTAATATTGGATCATGTGATCTACCTTTGTAAGACGATTATGTGTTGTAATAAATGATGACTCTATGATATTCAACTGTTATGTCTCGCAACAACAATCTTCCTGGGATTGCGATGTATGGCATAATAGGCATCTGGACTTAAAAATCCGGGTGTTGACAGCCCCGAAGGCATCACGTTATACTATTGTCTCCACCAATGACAATCTGGACTCGGGGGTACTCTTACCCTTGTATAGTTGTGCGGTGTCCCATGTTAAGAAGAACAAACTATGAGTTAAGCCCCGTGCCCACGTTGGGGTAGTGTGGTTGCGCAGTTTAGTTGTTCCGAGCGAATGCAAAGAAACGTGTGTTGTTTTTCTCAAAAACCCAAGTACACACACACATTCCTCTTTCCAACCATCTTTTCCAAGATCCTTTCCTTTCATAAACCATACACTCGGGTAAGGTCGACTCACCCAAGGTTTTCTTAAAACTTTTACAACAAGGTAAACCTTGAGGGGTTCCCAACCTAAAGTTTCATGATGGAACTAGCACACCATATGGCCGTGATGATAAGCATCATGCTCATACGGAGTCGATAGGGGTGGAATAACAAGGTCATACTTGCTTAAGGTAAGCATGTATGTTGACAACACAAGAGGGAGTATGTTTTCAGATTTGTGGTGTTAACCCAACCAAAACTAATGGGAGTGGTGGTGATCAACAAAAAGGACATACATAAGGTGGTTAGGCATACCCATCTCAATTTAAGAGTATACCAAGTTCATGATGTGACTACCACTATACTAACAAGGGGTATAGTGCGAACTTTGTCAAGAAAGGTAGCATGCTCAAGATAAGCATGGAGGGCAACAAAGTATGATAGCATGGCCATGATTGCCATGCATCCCAACATTGACTATGACAACCATAAAGTGAGACCACAAAGATTACCATTCTTGAGACCAAGCATGGATGACAACAATAAGGAGATCAACACACAAAGAATTAAGATGCTAAGAATAGCAACAATGGTGACATCAAAATGAGACATCACAATCAGAGATCAATAGATGGCTTGCCTTGGCTTATTTTTCCCTGGACTTCTTCAACTCCATCAAATAAGAATTCCAACATTATATATAAAATCCTTGTCCAAACCACTTCTTCTTCTTCTCCGAAATTTTTCGCATCTATCGCCGGAAAATATTAAAGGAACACAATCAACTCATTGCACCAACATAACAAACATGCAACATGTAACACCCCAACTTTTGCAACCTTTTTATTTGTCCAAAGTGCAAATATTAGGGGGAACAAAAACTTTTTCTATAGACTAATTAAGATGAATTGCCTTGATCTGTTTGTTATGATGAATAGCGTACATGGCGTGATCATAATAAGGTCCCTGTGCAGAAGAATAGCGTGGAGGCTCCACATGACCATAATGTTGACGTGATGAGCTCGCTGCATCGGATGACGAGTCGAGGTGTTCCTCGGCCTCTTCTGTGCCGTCCCCTGCATGATGGCCTTCTCCTTCTATGTATGCATTTAGCTCATTTTCTGTGACCGACCAACTTTTCCTGGAATCAAGGTTAAACAAAGCAGGTGCAGGCAATCGTACTAGCTTTTCAGTTTTCTTAGTTGTTCTCCAATTTTTCTTATAGAATGTTATCTTATAAGACAGGTTGCTCAAATTAGACGTATCTGAAACAAAGTCATGTTTAATCATGGAAACAACATCAAGTTTCTCTATGGAGAGCTGAATATCAAGATGGTGAGGTTCTACACCATGCATAGCTAATAAACGAGAGGCGATGAGACCTCCACAAATTCCTCCCTTCTCACGGTTAGTAGCAAGTCTACAAGCTATCAAAGCACCCAAATTATAAGTCCTATCATGTTGCAATGCAGCAGCTAAGAAAGCCATATCTTGGATAGACAACTTACTTGCATTCCTTCTAGCAAGAACGCACTTTGTGATGAAATAAGCAAAGTAGCGAATAGCTGGGAGTTGAATACTAATGATTTTACCACTATCATCGGAGAAGCTTCTCCCTTGACAAATCATCGCGTAAAGAAGCTAAACAAGTATATACAAGTATCCAGCAATTGTAATATGCAATGAATGAGTGATGCCGGCATACCTGCCCCCAAGCTTAGGCTTTTGGCCTAAGTGGAGATCAACCGCAGCGAGGGTCAGGGTTCCACGCCGGTGGATCGTACATGGCGTGATCATAATAAGGTCCCTGTGCAGAAGAATAGCGTGGAGGCTCCACATGACCATAATGTTGACGTGATGAGCTCGCTGCATCGGATGACGAGTCGAGGTGTTCCTCGGCCTCTTCTGTGCCGTCCCCTGCATGATGGCCTTCTCCTTCTATGTATGCATTTAGCTCATTTTCTGTGACCGACCAACTTTTCCTGGAATCAAGGTTAAACAAAGCAGGTGCAGGCAATCGTACTAGCTTTTCAGTTTTCTTAGTTGTTCTCCAATTTTTCTTATAGAATGTTATCTTATAAGACAGGTTGCTCAAATTAGACGTATCTGAAACAAAGTCATGTTTAATCATGGAAACAACATCAAGTTTCTCTATGGAGAGCTGAATATCAAGATGGTGAGGTTCTACACCATGCATAGCTAATAAACGAGAGGCGATGAGACCTCCACAAATTCCTCCCTTATCACGGTTAGTAGCAAGTCTACAAGCTATCAAAGCACCCAAATTATAAGTCCTATCATGTTGCAATGCAGCAGCTAAGAAAGCCATATCTTGGATAGACAACTTACTTGCATTCCTTCTAGCAAGAACGCACTTTGTGATGAAATAAGCAAAGTAGCGAATAGCTGGGAGTTGAATACTAATGATTTTACCACTATCATCGGAGAAGCTTCTCCCTTGACAAATCATCGCGTATAGACTCAAGAGCTCCCGCGGCAGTCCCCTAACCTTCTCGCATGATCCCCATCATGGCACTCTAATTGCTGCACAAAAATCATCAAAGGGCAAGTTGACAATTTTATTATAAATTTTGTATCGAACCATGGGGTTAGTTTGGGACCGATTGAATTCAAAATCCTGCACCACTGACATGGTTAGTTTTGCATATTGGTAAGGTTCACCAACAATAAAACTTTCCAACCCTGCATTGAAATCAGTTTTTGAACATCTTGCAAGATTCAGCATTCCGCATAAAATCAGTGCATGGGTAGTAGGAGGGGTATACTCCCTCTTCGCGGTGAACTCTCATGACTTCTTGTACCTCCAATTCTTGTTGATTTAGTTGGTGCCTATTCCACTCCATTTTCTAAATTTTTCAACAATCATTATAAAATTTGATTTCATGGTATATCATTGAGGGAAACTACTATAGGAACTTGCTAGAGTACTAATCATGCATCAAAACTAATTTTTACAACTTAGAAAAAGCATGCAAGCTCACTAAACATGTTACCTACAACAGCAAAATATTCAATATATACTCAACCAAACAAAATTCTAATTGGATAATCAAAGGAGTCACATACCGGAGAGCAAATGTGCCAAATTTCAGACAGAAATCTGGGCTGAGCAAAGAGATCGAGAAATTTTGAGCTCTTGAGCAGAAGCGCGAGTGAGAGAAAGTGAGTACGAGTTTTTTCGGGAGAGAGAGTGAGATGGGAGAAAGAGATGAGTGAGTGGGCAAGGAGGGGCCCCCACCACAGGGTGGCGCGCCCTCCTTGCTGGCCGCGCCGGCCCATGGGGTCCAGCCCCTGGGTGCCCCACTGGTCAGCCCCAGGTGCTCCCAGGCAGCCCTTCGAAAAATAAGAGTAATAGTACAATTTTTGTAAATTTTTGAGAACTTCGAAAAATGCACATTTCTGGTGTTAAAGTAATTATTACAGCGCAGGAAAATGATTTCCAAAATCTTGAACAACTAAAGCATCTTGCAAAACAAAAAGTGCTACAGCAAGTAAAACAAGTGGAGGAAAAAAAGAAGTGTTGTTTAGCTCTTCTATGTATTTAAAATATACTTGTTAACAAGGTTGATCAAGTCTTGCTACCAAATAAATTTTAAATGACATGAGAAGAAATAAACCTCAAATCAATCATGTTACCTTATATTGAATTGATATGGATCCAATCACAAGAGTTTGATATTCTTCTTTAGGCTCATATATAGGACAATCAAATGATCCCACCTTGATAGTTTTCAAATTAAAAATTGTATTAACTCCATATACTTTATCAATCCTCTTGGGAAAATAGACAGTATGTTCCTTATCTTCGACATTGAAAGTAACTTTTCCTTTATTGCAATCGATAACAGCCCCTGCAGTATTAAGAAAGGGTCTTCCAAGAATAATAGACATATTATCATCTTCAGGCATCTCCAACACAACAAAATCAGTTAATATTAAGCAATTTTGAGTAACTTGAACAGGAACATCTTCACATACACCAACAGGAACAGCAGTAGATTTATCAGCCATTTGCAAAGATATATCAGTTGGTATCAACTTATCTAAATCAAGTCTCTTGTAAAGAGAAAAAGGCATCACACTAACTCCTGCTCCCAAATCACATAGAGCAGTTCTAACATAATTATTCTTGATGGAACAAGGAATAGTCGGTATACCTGGGTCTCCCAGCTTCTTTGGAACCTTGCCATTGAAAGAGTAATTAGCGAGCATAGTGGAAATCTCCTCATTAGGAATTTTCCTTTTGTTAGAGACAATATCTTTCATGTACTTTGAATAAGGAGGCAATTTAATAGCATCAGTCAAAGGGACTTGCAAAAATAAAGGTTTCATCCAATAACAAAATTTATTATAATGTTCCTCCTCCTTTGATTTTAGTTTCTTAGCAGGAGGCATTTGCTTTTGAACCCAAGGTTCTCTTTCATTACCATGTTTCTTTGTAATAAAATCTTCTTTAGTGTACTTTTTATTTTTAACATGCTTTTCAGGTTCTTTTTCAATTACTTCTTTATCAGGAGTATCATTCTTATCATTATCTTCATCATGATCATTACCACTTTCAGTTTCAGCATCAGAAATAGAAATACTATTAGGATCATTAACAGGTTCAGAGGATTCTACAACAGTTTTATGTTTCTTCTTCTTTTTCTTAGAAGGACTACTAGTTTCTTTAGTTCGTTGAGAATCTTGTTCAATTATTTTGGGGTGCCCTTCAGGATATAGAGGATCCTGGGTAGAAACACCGCCTCTAGTTGTTACTTCATAAGCATGTTTTTCTTCATGAGTATTTTTTAACAAGTCATTTTGCACTTTAGTAAGTTGATCAATTTGAGTTTGAATCATATTAAAATGTTTAACAAGCATCTTAACATCATTGGAGGTTCTCTCCACAATATCATGCAATTTACTAATAGCTTGAGAATTTTCCATTAGATGATTCTCTACTCTCATATTAAAATTATTTTGCTTAACAATATAATTATCAAATTCATCTAAACATTGATCAGGAGGTTTTGAATAAGGGATATCTCCTCTATCAAAGCGTTGAAGAGAATGTACCTCAATTGTGGATGAAGGGGGAATTATCTTACATAGGTCTTCTATAGGAGGTAAATTCTTCACATCTTCAGATTTAATACCTTTCTCCATAAGAGATTTTTTGGCTTCCCTCATATCTTCATCATTTAATTCAATCATACCCCTCTTCTTCAATATTGGTGTTGGGGTTGGTTCAGGTGTAGACCAATCATCATGATTTTTGCTTATTTTAGCCAATAATTCTTCAGCTTCGTCCGGAGTTCTTTTCCTGAAAACACAATCAGCACAACTATCCAGGTATGCCCTAGACTCAATGGTTAGTCCACTATAAAATATATCAAGTAAATCATGCTTCTCCAAATCATGGTCAGGCCGAGCTCTAATAAGAGAGCAAAATCTTGCCCAAGCTTCAAGCAATTTCTCTCCATCTTCTTGATCAAAACTATAAATTCTCTGCAGAGCAACATGTTGAACACTAGCGGGAAAGTATTTTCGAAAGAAAACATCAAGCAAACAACTTGGACTATCAATAGAATCAGGAGGAAAATTATTATACCAAATCTTAGCATCGTCCTTTAATGAGAAAGGGAAAATCTTAGCAACAAAACAAGTACGCATCTTAACATCATCAGAAAACAAGCTACTTAAAGTAGAAAGCTCATTCATGTGCTCTACAGCACTTTCTTTTTCAGTACCACAGAAAGGTGTTTTCTCAACAATAGATATATGAGACAAATCAAGAGAAAAATCATAATCTTTATCCTTAATGTTTATATGAGATGTGGCAAATTTAGGATCAGGAGACAGTTTATATCTAACAGCATGTTGTGCAATAAGATTTTTAAGGTTACTTGTACTAGTAGTAGCATTGCATTTATCAATAAAATCATCATCAAGTTCCACATAATCTTCATCAAGATCATCAGACTCAGGTGAATTAACAGGTGTAACAGTATTTTCATTAGGAGTTTCAGTATTTTCAATTTGTCTAGACCTAGCAATTGTAGCATCTAGAAAAGGACCTAATGAACCAGTATTATCAAGCACAGTAGAAGCATCATCAAAATTATCAGAGGAATTTTCAGATTCAGCAGAAATACCAACACGTGAAGCTTGTGGTGGTGAAACAAGTTGACTTATCACAGATGGTGAATCAAGAGCAGCAGAGGTACTCAGAGTTGTACCTTTTCTTGTAGTGGATGGTAATATGGCGACTTTAGCATCGCGAGGTTTACCTATGATGGAGGATTTGCAGCGAACAATATAAATCCAAGTGAACTTGCAAATAAAGCTATGCTCCCCGGCAACGACGCCAGAAAATAGTCTTGATGACCCACAAGTATAGGGGATCGCAACAGTCTTCGAGGGAAGTAAAACCCAATTTATTGATTCGACACAAGGGGAGACAAATAATACTTGTAAGCCTTAACGAGTTGTCAATTCAGCTGCACTGGAAACAGACTTGCTCGCAAGAGTTTATCAGTAGCAACAGGTTTATAGCAGTAGGAGTAGTGAAATAACAGCAGCAATGAAATAAAGACAGATGTAGTGATTATAGTAAACAATAGGATTAAAATACTGTAGGCACATGGATGGATGAACGGGCGTTGCATGGATGAGAGAATTCATATAACAATCAAGGTAGGGAATTTGTAGATAATAATTGCACAACATCTTTTGTCCTACCGGTGGTAGCCTGGCCTCTAGGGAAACTACTGGAAATTAAGGTACTCCTTTTACTATAGTACCGGAGCAAAGCATTACCACTCCGTGAACACATGTGATCCTCACATCACCACCTTCCCCTCCGGTTGTCCCAATTTGTCACTTTGGGGCCTCGGGTTCCGGACAGCAACATGTGTATACAACTTGCAGGTAAGATCATAAAACAATGAATATCTTCATGAATCAATAACATGTTCAGATCTGAAATCATGGCACTCGGGACCTAGTGACAAGCATTAAGCATAGAAAGTTGCAACAATATCATAAAAGTAACATCTACGGATACTAGGCACCATGCCCTAACAATCTTATGACTATTACATGATCAATCTCATCCAATCCCTACCATCCCCTTACGGGGGAATTACTCACACATGGATGGGGGAAACATGGCTGGTTGATAGAGAGGCGTCGGTGGTGATGGCGGCGATGATCCCCTCCAATTCCTCGTCCCGGCGGAGTGCTAGAACGGAGTTTCTGGTCCCGAGGCAGAGTTTCGCGACGGTGGCGGCGTACTGGATGGTTTCTGGCGACTTCGACTTCCCGTCTCGCGTTTTTAGATCGAAACCCTTAAGTAGGGGCGTCGAGGCTGGCCGAGGCGGCCACACGCTAGGGCGGCGCCCCCTACAGGTCGCGCCGGCCTAGTGTGGGGGCTGGGCCTCCCAGGCCTGCCCTTCTGGCTCCGTGATTCTTCTGGAAAAATAAGCCTTTCGACATAAATTCCGAGGATTTTCCTAAAAGTTGAATTTCTGCACAAAAACGAGACACCAGAGCAATTCAGCTGAAAACAGCGTTAGTCCGTGTTAGTTGTATCCAAAATACACAAATTAGAGGCAAAACAATAGCAAAAGTGTTCGGGAAAGTAGATAAGTTTTGGACGTATCAGGAACCCCGGACTAGCTGTCCGAAATACCCTGTTATGTATACAGTTCACGATCCCATGATCAGTGCGCCGTGAACACATAACCGAACTGATATCAGAATTACATCATCCTTTACAAAACGGAATAAGAGAATTCCAATGAGGTCACATGACCAATATTTACATAATAGCCTCGAAGGGCCTAATCTAATCATCAGAGTCGCGGAATCACTTCAATCAGCGTAGAGTCCAAGTCATCTGCCATAACCCTATAGGCAACTGACTGGGAAGACGTTCCTAGCTCGCATGGACGTCATCAACTCCTTCTTCATCGGTCGAATTCCTCTAAGTGTGTACATTGGAATTGTACTCGCAAACCATCAAGAAAGGTGCTAACAATGGTAACTAAAAGAGACAAGAGAGGAAGAATAGTTTCTCTTATGGATATAGCATGTAGAAGAGAAGTAGTTTATATTTTGGATATAGCATGTAGAAGAGAAGTAGTTCCTCTTGTGGATATAGCATCCCAACATCACAGTTGAAGGGGACACTAAGAGGTTTCTATGACATCTCTATATCTTTATTGAAGAAGATACTTCAAAAGATACACTACGACATCTCTAAAACTTTATTGAAGAAGAGTTCCTCTACAAGAAACACTAGGAAGAGGTGACCCAATTTATTTTTCCTCCTCGACCATCTCCATGTGGTCGACACAAGCTTTCCCGTACCCTTCCGGTACATCCAACACACTCACTTTCTTTGTAAAGCATTTCTGAAACAAAACTCGACACAACTCGGTAACGGCCATCCAAACCGTCCATGACCGTGGGCGCCGCTATTCGAATAGATTGATACTCTGCAGAGTTTGCACACTTTCCCCACAACTATTCGGATACCTATCGTGTGGGCATCATCCCCGCATAACAACATATGCCACGATGGCTACCCGAACATAACCTTTCGCCCATTCGACTTAGCACGTGATCCTACCATAATGGAGTATGTACCTCCCCGGCACCGTGGCAGCTCACCTCACTTTGACCGTGCCTCCACCGCCACGTCAGGAGACCCATAGTGTCTTCCGGACGGGTAGCCCCTGTAACATCCCAAAAATTTCAAAACAAAGAAAAATGAATTTCCATTTTTCCAAATTTTGGAACCAACAAAAACTTTTATTAATTTAAGTTTGATACATAGTGAGCATGCTTAATTCTTGTGCTATTGCCATGATTCTTTGTTTATTGCTCGAACATGTAACCCTAAACCCTAAACCTCACTCCTCCTTTCACCATCCAAGTTAAATCAAAATAAAAAGAATTTAAATAAGAAAAAGGCCTATGTGCCTATGGCTATTTTTGTAAAACTTTACCCTAGGCTTTCTACCTTGCTTAGATGTTTTGAAAACATCAACAAACCTAATCTAGTACTTCACCAATCAAAACCAAGGTGAAACAAAAGAAATTAAAAAGAAAATAAAAATGCCATAGAGGCATAAGAGAGTAAATAGCAACTTTGTGAATTTGAGGGTCTTGACCCTAAGACTTGTGGTGAATGGTTGGATCACTCCTCTATACCATTTCAACACTCAACAACATCAATTGGGTCAAGAGAAATCAAATCAAAAATCAAAGAAATGAAAATTGCATGTGGCATGTGATAATGGTCACTTTTGACCTTTTTAATATCTTACCCACTTTGAGCTCTTCTATTAAGAGATTCTTAAACCAAACCCTAACAACTCTTTGCACCTCATCCAAGACCTCATCAAGAGGAACATTTTTCATGTTGACCACTTTGACCACAGCTTTGACCATTGCTCTATTTAGTCAAGCCAAGATGCCACCTTGAAACAAATTCTAGATTCCCTCCACTATTTGAATTTTCACAAAACCCCTCCAATTTTCAAACCAATACCACGCATAGTTGCCCACATCATATAGAACTCATCCATGCAGAAATTTGATCAAAAGTAAGTGCAAGAGAGATCATTGCATTAAAGGGAAGAAATACACATAGAATCAAACGGAGGTACAACCACTTTACTCATCACTTTCTCACTTTTTCCCTCTCTCTCTCTTGCCATCCTTGATGGTACACCATTGTACTATGAAAGCCACATCAATGAGATGACACCACCTTGGCAATGATCACCACCTCAATCATGCCACATCATTTCATGTACCACATGCACATTTTGAATAAATCCAATGTGCACATATCTAGCCTCTCCAACCTTGTGCCCCATGTCATACACACTCATCTCACCCCTCTCAAGCTTGCAGCACCTTTGTTACACCAAAATCATGCACCAATGGATCCATGCAAAGCCATGCCACTGATTTGGACACCACCATGCCAAACCCTGCCATTCTACCTCTCTGGTCACTCTCACCTTGTCCCTTAGTCTCACCTCACACCACTGACCACCACCATGCATAGGTTGACCCCAGGAGAAGCCCTGCACAGCCTTATCACACCATGCCAGCCACCATGCTCACCACCATGCCCAACCCTACCCTGGACCTGTCCTCTCCACCTCACCTTGCCAAACTAGCTACCCTACTCGTGCTGAATCTACTAGACATGATCCCACGCCAAATCGTGCACGACATAGCCCTGGCCGCGACATGATCACCACGCCTGGACGCGCCAGAGCGTGCACCAGCACCACTCTGGACGCGCCAGTACCCAGCGTTGCCCCGTCGCGTCTGTCCTCCTCTCCCTCTCTCCTTGCGCACGCACACTCATCACCACACCAGTACATCGCCAGACACGCGCCATTGGCCGCGCGTGCACCGTCGCCGTCGCCATGATCAAACCCTTGCCGCCACGATACTGCGAGCACTCAAACATTGCCAGCACGCCTCAGACCACCCCTCTCTGTGCCATCACGCTCATTAGCTTCGCCTAGACGTCGCCTAACCCTGCGCACCCTACCTTGCCCCTTCGCCGCTTGAATCGCCGGTGCCATGGAGGACCTCCACGGCACCCTCGCATCACCTCGCGCTCTTAGAAAAGGAGAGCACCCGCGCCTCCAATCCTCACTCCACTCGCCTCAAGCATTCTCGAGCTCAGCCACCTTCCAATTTCACTCGTAGCGTGCTAATTGATTGTCGGAGTCCGCCGGAGCAGAAGCAGAAGGCGTTGTCGAATTCGTCTACCCCCGACGTTGCCGCGCCCACCATTGGCTTCCCCATCGTCCGCAACATCACCCTGCCTCGTCGCCGTTGATCGCCGGAGCCCCAGCTCACCGCCGATCCCCTACATCCGCCGAGCCAGAGCTCACCTCTCGTCGACGACGACGACAACCCTCCGCCGTCCGATCTTCTTCTGATCCAGCAGCTCGCGTTCACAGGTACTGTTTCGGTGTTAAAGAGAGACTAACGCGCAGGCCCCACCATGTCAGTTGGCCCGCGGCGTGTGAAACGCTGTTGGGCTGGTTTTCCCCATTTCAAACCATTTCGGCCCATTTGCTTTCCCGCCTAAGCCCGTTAATTCAAATTCGAATAAATTGTGTCAGTTTGATTTCAATACTGGACTTTGCTAGATTTTAAATAGTTTCAAATCTACAAGTCCAAATTTAGTGATTCAAAATGTTCCAGGAAGCCTATGAAAGTATCTAACTAATCCCACTGGTTTGAACCCTAGAACTATTATGGAATTTGAATAGGAAAAATAACAAGTCAGAGACTTTTCAGATTTCAAATAATTATTAAAAATCAACCCTAATGAATTTTGAAGTGAATCCAATTGCTATGATTCACATTTCAATTCCTCTAATTTAATATGCAAAAATATCATATGAGTACTGTGTATGATCATGGGATAGAAGCAAAATATTTGCTATGTAGTCAATACTAGCCCATTTAAATTAGGGATTTCTATATTCGTGCCCTCGGCTCCTTAGTTGTACTCAGTTTTCCCCAGATCCTTAGTTTTTCCTCAGTTTTCCCCAACCCCTTGTCTATAACCCGCAGAAAGAGCTCGGACGGAAGGAATCCCGTTTAGTTGACGTTGGTTGGTGCTGGCAAGTGGGGCCGCTGTTGGTGCCCCGCAGTGGACACGTCTCCACTTATCCAGATCATCGTGGGACCCACAACTTGTCCACGTTAGCGCGCCGGACCCACATCTTACCCAGGTGACCGTTGCAAAATGGGAGCCCAAGCTAGCCCCGCGCCCGTGCCCGTGCCATTGCTTCCCCTTTCTTTCTCCGCGCCCCATTGTTCTTCTTCTCCGCCAGCGGCAGCCCTTCTCCGGCACGCGGGTGATGTCTAGTTTCTCTTCGACCTCCCGTTCTTCATGGCCGCAGTATGGACCCGTGCCTTTGACAAGATGCCCTGACTGCCAGGAGCCTCTGAAGCGGTCGATCTGTAAGACGGACGAGAACGACAACCGTGGACGTGAGTTCGTTGCATGCGAGAGCTTTCCATATAGAGAGGGGATAAGGTTAGATCTCGCTCCAATTTCTCTGTTTTCTCTCGATTTTCTTTTTATTCCCTCGAATTTGGGATTTAGGGTTCACGTTGTTGTTTTCAGATCTTGAAGAAATGCAGGCATTTCGAGTGGATCGATGTGTACGTTCAGAGGCTTCAGTTGCAGGAATCAATTGGCGCTATTGGGGGCGCAATTTGGGAGGGGGGACTTGCTGTAGAGAATGCGGCGGAGAGAGGAGCCGTTCCGATTAGGGACCTTCCGATTATGCCTAATGCTCCCAATGCAGAACTGGTGGAAGTGAAGGGAGAACTGAAGAAAATGAACAAGCAGTTAAGGCAGCTGATCGAGTTGAAGAAGCAAGCTAATCTGATGGCTGGTTGTTTTTTTGTTGTATAATTACGATCGGATTCTTATCATTGCTCACCAGGCGCTAGAAGTTGTTACAAGGGATACCTTGTTACAAATCCATTATTCAGTTACATGTACTTGTAGTTGTTTTCAAAGTTAGTGTGTGCATTCACCGAAATTACCAACTATATTCCCTAAAAGAAAAGGAAAGCTAAAGATAGTTGATAATTGTTAGAGGGGTGACAAATAATGCAATCACCGAAATCCGCAAATATGTATGCCTCATTTTTATACCAAAATTATACCACTTTTAGGCCTTTCCAAAATACCAATACCATATCCCAAACTATATTCCCTAAAAGAAAAGGACAGCTAAAGATAGTTGATAATTGTTAGAGGGGTGACAAATAATGCAATCGCCGAAATTCGCAAAAATGTATGCCTCATGTTTATAGCAAAATTATACCACTTTTAGGCCGTTTCAAAATACCAATACTATATCCCAAACTATATTCCCTAAAAGAAAAGGACAGCTCAAGATAGTTGATAACTGTTAGAGGGGTGACAAATAATGCAATCCCCGAAATCCGCAAATATGAATGCCTCATGTTTATACCAAAATTATACCACTTTTAGGCCTTTCCAAAATACCAATACCATATCCCAAACTATATTCCCTAAAAGAAAAGGACAGCTAAAGATAGTTGATAATTGTTAGAGGGTGACAAATAATGCAATCGCAAATCAGCAAAAATGTATGCCTCATGTTTATAACAAAATTATACCACTTTTGTTTCAAAATACCAATACTATATCCCAAACTATATTCCCTAAAAGAAAAGGACAGCTCAAGATAGTTGATAATTGTTGGACAAATAATGCAATCACCGAAATCCGCAAATATGTATGCCTCATGTTTATACCAATACTATATCCCAAACTATATTAAGTGGCAAACTCGTTATTGAGAGAGAGAGAGAGATGGGTGGCCACGAGAGAGAGAGAGAGAGAGAGAGAGAGAGAGAGAGAGAGAGAGGTTGCCACGAAGAGACGGATAGGGGTATACTGCCCGTTAGATCAGTGGATCAACGGTTCGTGGAGTCGATCCGTGTGACAACGGCTCAACCAATCAGGATAAGTTTGGGCTTCTCAGAGCATTTGTGATAGTACTTGAGGGCAAAACTGAGTAGTACTAAGAATCCAAGGGCACATAAATAGTAAATAGACTAAGGGATTCAAACAAAAGAATTACAAAATGAAAAATGTGTGTTTTGTACAATATAATTCATATTGGGCTACATCAAATTATTTGCAATTCAAATATACATGAGTGTGACAATTATGGCATCATTTAGACAAACTATGTTTTGGGAAAGATGTTTTGCAAAGGGGTTTGGGTGGAAAACCATGCATCTTCATAGCTACACTAGTGATTCTGAGAAGTGGCAATTTGTGGTAAAACTTGATTTATATATGTTTGTTAAGGTTTTCTAGGTGGCAGGTTGCGTAGGAAGACTCCATGAGTAGTTGCCACTATGTTTTTATTTTTTTGGATTTTTTTGCGCATGAAATGACTCAATTAGCTATGTTAATCTCATTTGTTGACTCTCTGTTGACCAGCTACTTGAGGGTAAAACTGAGTATATTGCACTTGCCGGTCTAAGTCCTCGAGGGGAAAACTGAGTACAGATAAAATTTCTGTATAAGGCCTGAGGTTATAACTGAGTACACCAAACGTCCCAGGGTTAGACTCGTGTAGCGGTGCACGCTGCAGCCGTGCATAGCGGACGCGTGTTGCGGTACACGCCACCTTCGTCTTTATAGAGCCCCTCTTTCTCTCCCTCGACGCACGTTCTCACTGGCTCACTGCAACCGTCTCTCCTGTCCCATCATCTTCTCCACAACCGAAGAAAAAACCCCGAAGAAAACCGCCGGCGATGGAGAAGAATGAGATGCCCATTGTCGGCGCATCGGCCGCCGCCCCCGTCCAGGCCCCTGTCGCTGCTTCCAACGTAGCAGCCGGCGCATCGGCCGCCGCCCCCGTCCCGGCCCTGTCGCTGCTTCCAACGTACCAGCCGGCGCATCGGCCGCCGCCCCCGTCCAGGCCCCCGTCGCTGCTTCCAACGTAGCAGCCGGCGCATCGGCCGCCGCCCCATCCAGTCCCCCGTCGATTGGGACCCGTACGAACCAGTGCAGTACGACGCGCCGGAGAACCCCTACGACACCACCATCGTCGACTACGAGCCGGAGGTAACCCTTTGTTCCCTTGTTCTTATCTCATTTCAATCATTTTGTGTTAGATCTAGCGTTATTACGGTTCGTCTGTTCCTAGTTCAATCCTTTTGTGTTAGATCTTGCGTTATTACTGTTCGTCTCTTCCTAGTTCAATCCTTTTTTGTTAGATCTTGCGTTATTACTGTTCGTCTGTTCCTAGTTCAATCCTTTTGTGTTAGATCTTGCGTTATTACTGTTCGTCTGTTCCTAGTTCAATTCTTTTGTGTTAGATCTTGCGTTATTACTGTTCGTCTGTTCCTAGTTCGATCCTTTTGTGTTAGATCTTGCGTTATTAGTGTTTGTGATTTGCTTTTGTTTAAGATTTGTGCCGATGATGATGAATATTTGGGCATCCCTAAATTGATTCAGGGTTTGGTCAGTAAACAATTGGTGTGTACAAATTTGTTGTGCATGATCTTTGGTTTACTGACTCAAATCCTGGATATAAGTGTGTCCAATGTAACTGAGGCTACCTCTTTTTTCGAGCCCATATTATCATGCATGATTTTTTGTTCACTCTCTGTTCAATCATCGTTGCAATTGACTCCGTGTTTTTTGCACGATCTTTGGTGCTACGTGACAGGTGGAGAGCAGCGACGTCGACAGCGACGACGAGTCCTTCCACACCAAGACTCGTCACGTCCTCAGGAGGCTGCAGTCCGGCCAATACGATGGCCCCTTTGCTCGAGGCATTTACAAGTGCCCCTTCTGCAACAGGAGGCTCCGCGACACCGACTTCAACACCCTGCTGAACCATGTTGAATCCATTGGCAGATATGGCGCTAGAGTTGGAAGGACCGTGAACGTGCATGCGTACATGGCCAAACACAAAGCACTTGGGATTCACCTGCGCAACCTCCAAGCGAGTCACACGCGCTACCTGGAGGCGTTGAACGTGCCTACTGCACTCTCTGTATGTGACTGCTCTATCTGTAGAGCAGCTTAAATTCATGTAAAATGTAGCTTATGTTGGATCTATCGGTACTACATTTGGATCTGTCCTGAATATATCTATGCTATGTTGGTTGCTGTATGCAGCTTATCCTATATTTTCTCTCTGGATTTGTGCCCTAGATTTCCTACCTGATTGGGTAAAAACGAAGGCATAAAGAAATGAATGGCGTTAAAAAACAGAAGGAGAAGCTTCTCTAGATTTGCTACCAATTTGGGCTATCAAATATGAATGAGATCGAGCGATAGAGAGGAAAAAGGTACATTGAAAACTGCTAATCTGGGCGAAAGAGACAGAAACCACTTGTGCCCCCATCCTGGACCCACACGGCTCCACACTCTACGGCCCCACACGCTACGGCCCCACAAACACGGCCTCGTCCTGTCCCACGCGGTCCCTTCCTACCAGCCCCACACGACGCGGTCCCACACGACACGACCCCACAAACGACACGACCCCACTCGTCAGCACGGAACGGTCAACTTAACGGATTCCTTCCGTCCGAGCTCCTTCTGCGGTTCAGACAAACGTTTGGGTAAAACTGAGGAAAAACTAAGGAGCTGAGGAAAACTGAGCACAACTAAGGAGCCGAGGGCACGAAAATAGAAATCCCTTTAAATTATTTCAAAATTTAAGATTTCAAATCTATGAGGTGTAGGATCTCATTTAAATCATATTCCCAAGTGGTATGAAGTAATGTAGTGACCTCTCCTGCATGGTCTCATATATGCTCACTTGAGGATATTAAATCAAATAGGATTTAAATTGCATGAGGTATAGAACCTCATTTAAATCATGTTTCTCAAAGGATAAGTGTGAAGTGTTGACCTTGGTCAACATGTGATCATACCTTGTCATTTGAGGAGATTAAATCTTAACAAGATTCAATGAGAGGAAATTATTTCTCAAGAATAAATAAATAGAAACACTAATAAATACTTTAATGAGAGGAAATTATTTCTCAAATAATTAAATAGAAACCCTAATCAATATTTGTAATGAGAGGAAATTATTTTTCTTTAAAAGAAAACAAAGTCAACTAACATGTTAATAATGTGGTGATGCTAGAATAGCTTGTGTGAACCATTTGTGTGATTAGTCTAGCACTTAAGTATTGTTTGGTGATTGTATCCTCGTGTTCGTTTATAGACGCTAGTACCGGAGACTATCCAGAGGAGGAGGTCTTCTACCAAGAGGAAGAAGAAGAGAACTTTGATCACCTCACCAACCAAGGCAAGCTAATATTCTTGCAAGTTACCCAAGTGCAAAGCTCTACTAGAGCAAAGCACCATTACATCATACTTTATGTTTAAGGATCCTACCCCAAGTCTTTACCTTACAAGTTTTTTAGTTTTGTTTATCAACGTTTACTTTTTGATTCATGATTCACTTGGTCTAGATATAGAGTACTACAAGAGTATCAAATTTAGCCTAGAGCGATACAAGCTAGTTAGCAACCCTCATGACTAGTTGCTAGTGCTAAACAAATAAAATTGACTACTCTAGATGGGAACATGTGAAATGAAAGGACTTTGAAAACCTTGGAATGATGAATCATTCTATTGAAAGATTTTTGAAGGTGAATATGACTTGTGAATGACTTGGTGAATTTTACGAAAACTGATGGTTGGGTTCGGATGCGATACCATTCCAATTTGAAAGTACCCCCACAATACCCAACATGGGTAAGGGCTTAACTAGAAATTTATGTGCCTTAGTATGGGTTCCCTCTAAACAAAGCGTCATAGGGGTTATGCTGAGGCTGCCTCCAATTGAGATGTGAACTGATGTGAAATGACGTGATGAGGTGAATGTCCGGCCCAAGCCCTGTGCAGTTCCCAGGCTGACGGTTTGTCTTCACTGGGAGGCCAAGCTCATGGGGAGAGGTGCCTATACTCGGGTATGTAAGTGAAAGGTTATGGTTGGTAGTCCGCACACGGAGTGTGATAAATCAGGGCCAGTTAACCCTGACGGATTATTGCAAATGTTGTGGCACAAGTGTACGACCTCTGCAGAGTGTAGAACTATTCGAATAGCCGTGTCCACGGTTACGGACGATTGGAAAGGCCATACTGTTCCGTCATCAGACCAATTTCAAAAAAAATGTGACATATGACTTGTGACTTGACCTTGAAAGGTGAATGGTGAATTTGACTTGAATCACAACAGAGTTGTGGGAATGACACTAATGTTCCCACTTGAGTTAGTTAGCAAATGAAGGGTCTTTTACCAAATGCTTATGAAATAAAACTGGCTTTATGCAAATAAACCTAGAGCTTAGAACCTCCTTACTATAGTTGATAGTGCTTACACCAGTATTAGTTTGCGAGTACTTTAAAGTACTCATGGCTTTGTCCCTGGCTATTCAAATGGCCAGACTATGAAGAGGAACAGCAGTACGGGGAGGATGGACACCAAGACATCTACGACAACTAGGACTGCTCCTGACGTCAAGCGTTGGCCTGTGGATTAGATAGTCCATTGCTGCTTCGATTTCGCTAGTTGTGATGTTCGTTGATCAATAGATCAACTATTATTGTAATATTGGATCATGTGATCTACCTTTGTAAGATGATTATGTGTTGTAATAAACTAGCTGGATGGCCCGCGCATTTGCGCGTCTAGGCTATGCATATGCTGATATTTAATTATCCCTTCGGCCCCATTTACTTGTTGCATACCATAAGGTTGATTGGCCTTGCTTTGTCTCTGCTCTGTATCAAGTAATTCGGACCGGAGGTAGTACTATTGTTCACCCGATTATTTGGTTCTAAGAGACCACAGTTTAGTGTATTGGGTTGTGGCTAAGGCCCTTTTTTGGAAGAATAATAGACTAATGTTATTAGATCTTCATGTGTCATTCTAATATTAAACTTTCCTCCATGTCATCTATCTTTGAACTAATTATTTTGATATAATTATATATGAGTAATTATAAATGAACAAATGTCTCATATTTAAATAATGTATTCTCTCTTCTCCAGTGTCAATGGTCGCAAAGTAATTATGATTTTAATTTTGCAATATCATGACTTTATATGTTTGCACATATCGTCATCTTAACTCGTAATATTGTCTTGGTCGCTTGCTCTTCTAGTGAAATTAATTATTAGTTCATATTCTTTGCTAATTTCAAAAACACTATCCTTTACTCGATTTCATTATATTATGTGCTTTCTTATAGTACCAACATTTTTTCGTATGATCCTGTGTACAAATGCCTCAGTTTCTTGGTTCCAACCTTAACTATTTTAACTATTGAACTGGTTTTCTTCTTAAAATGCATGATATATTCACTTTCGCATGTAAAGCACGTCAACATCCTATTGTCCATTCATCCTACATGATGCATCGTGAATATGTCATACCACCATGAATGTCAACTTATGCACGTCTTTCCTCGTTTTGTCGAGACCAAGTGTATAGATACCTCTAATCAACAATTGCGAGATGATTGTTCTAGATGATTCAGTTTCATGTTTTGTTTCTAAAATTAAATTTCTTGTATAAATGTAATCAATATTTTGTAGTATATTATAATGTATTCCTAATTTGGAGTATTTACTGATTTCATATGGAGTCTGTGGAAAACGAATTGCAATATTTGTTCAATTAACAAATCGAATTTCAAGTATAAATAAAATCATTTGCTTTATCTGCCTTATTAGAGTCTATCCGCAATAGAATTTTAAAATAGTATTAAAACTATATTATGAACCTAAATTTGCATCGGGTAGAACATGCAGCCATGAGGTGAGATTTTCTTAGGCAATAGATGTCTTGTGCTAACAATTAGGCATCATACATGCATGTTATTTGCGTTCTAGTACATTAAGTGTATTCTGTTTTCGGAACTGAGCCTAGCTCAATTTGTTAGAGGAGAGCATCATATACTTGTATTTTAGCTTATATACTACTACCTGGAACAGCTTATTAATGATTTTCACTTGCCTTAGCTACTATGGGACATGGAAGCATATTGAAAGCACATACTGTCGATCATCCTTTTCTCGCGATCCAGCTCTTCTTGCTCGTATATATTGGCTACCTATATTAGCTCAAATATTAGAATTGTGCTTCAAGGAGGCATAGCACCATGCCGACCGAAGTCTTTCGTCAACAATTCCTGATTATTTATTTTCTTCAGTCCACTATCTCTCTTGCTGCAGGCCAGCGCTGGGAGAGGAATCATCTACACCATTCATTTTTAGAAGATGATCAACGCAGTAATTGCATACATCTACTTGTTGATGCGGTCGGGTCGTTCTTCCTCCAATTCACGTTGATGCACTGATGCAGTCATGCAGGTACTTGCGACAACAGCTCGAGCGACGAACGTTGGTGTGTAGTTGCTGATGCCTATGCCTTGGGTCGTATTTCTTCAGTTCATGTTGATGCATGTGCTCTCGACAACAGCTCGGGCGGTGGCCATTGGTGCGGCGATTGCGCTTGACCAGCATGTTTCGGCATCATGCCGAGCAGATCGTGACTGCCACCAACGCAGTACGCCAGAGGGAATCGGAGTCAATCTCTTATGCGCCTGATACTTTAACGCTATACCGTGATCGAGCAGATGAGAAATGAGATCAGAGATCAATTAGATACATGGATGTGGAGTCGCTCCAGAACAACCCGGCCGTTCGGCCGCGATGGCGATTAAATACGGCGGTCGATGGATGGCTGCGGCTGCTCCCAAGGATAGCAGGGCAAACTGAGATGCAATCGCTAGCTTGCGATGCGCCGACTGTTTGTCCTTGAATAGGAAACCTAGACCACTGGATAGCTCGCTCGAGAACCACCGAGCCGGCCGGCCGCCATGCCCACCAAAGACGACGACCTCTGGATGGCTGCGACTGGATTGCAGGGTCGATGAGCCGCTGCTCGATGTACCCTCAGTAGCTGCCGTTGGCGCTGCTCGATGTTCCTGACCATCATTGCTGGTCCTGAGGTGGGACGGCGGCACCGTCGCGTGTCTTCTGGTGGTCGATGTGGAGGCGGCGGATTTGATGTGTGATCGATCTCCTTGGAAGTTCTATATGTCCCAGGCCTGACCTAACACGGCAACAAACCGACATGGCGTTGCTATACAGATCTGACCCAACACGGGCAACAAACGGACTTAGCATTGATCGGAAGAAGAACTAACTCTTGACGTTGATATACCGATTTATTTGATCGGGCTGTAAATCTAAACCGTTCCTTTTACGTTGCTTAATCTGAGCCGCTACGTGAAAAGGGTTTGAGTCGGTTATGCGTTTCGATCGGCCGGATATTTAGGCGCCGGTCAGTTTAAAGAAAATTTCAAGTTAGGCCAGGATACATTGAACGCGTGCTGGTCCGGATATATCTAATCTGTTTTTTTTTAACGATGATGGATTTTGTACGCTGCCTATTTTTTTCGTGTGTGCGATCTATCTAACTCCGTTGGTTTTGCGTTGTCTAATCTCCACCATTGATTGTCTTGTACTTTAATTATATAATAGATAGATGATGACTCTATGATATTCAACTGTTATGTCTCGCAACAACAATCTTCCTAGGATTGCGATGTATGGCATAATAGGCATCTGGACTTAAAAATCCGGGTGTTGACAAGTTGGTATCAGAGCCATTGTTTGACCTTAGGAGACCCTAGTTAGAATGGACGTCTGAAAATTTTAATTTAAAAAAACAAATGAAGTGAATATTTCTGAAAAATTATTCTCACTCTTATCCTTGAGATCTTTTCCAAAATAAGAAATCCATACTCTACTTTTCCTTGTAATCCTACATAAAATTTTGCACACTTGATCACTTCTCTAACTTACTCATCCTCATTGTTCATAGATGGAGTACCAATGTGAGTCCTATCAGCTTGGCCACGGAGGAGACCTAATGTTCGAGAAGGATCTGGAGAAACTAGTGGAATATTTAGGACGCCCGTATCCCGAGTTCTTCGGAATACCACTCAATAACCAGTCGGGAAAACCACCTCGGTGGGAAGTTAGTGCAGATCTGAGAGGAAATCTTGGAGCCCCAATATGGGAAACTATCTGGTTTTATGTAATGGGAAACACTTGGAAGGATGGAATAGCCAAAGCCATGCAAGAAGCAATCGCCCGTCTGTGTGGACAAAATGAGCACAAGATCAAGAACACTCGCTTTGTTTACTACCCAAGACATGACCCCATGGGAAGACCACTAACCATGTCACCGCACCCGGAGATGAACTACTATGTCGCATGCCTCGACTTCCTGCTTCACAAGACCCGCAAGGAGTTGGACAACGCCCGCGATGGTCGCTAAGCACACCACCCATGAAGATGAAGAGTAGTATCACCACATCACATCGTAGGTGTGAGTTTGTATCAGGATCCCCTTGTATCGTAGAGCGATGAATGGTTCTTAAAACCAACGGTGTGTTAGCTTTGTAATATGTGATGTTTGGTATGAATGAAAAAGTGTTGTTGGTTTTACCCCCTCAACACTACTCAAGTTTTGAACTTTTGAACTTTCATTCAAAAAAACCATAGAAATTTCCCTCTTATCTTATCATCTACCTCAATATTCAGATGGCCCCACCAACCCGCAGCGCCAACCAGGATGCATTGATGCAGATGCTGCAGATGATGATGGGCAGAAGCCGAGAGAGCTGAACGCCAAGCCAATATCGCTGCACTATAGCAGATAGCACAGAACAATCAAGGCCATGGAAACCACGATCACCCTGGATCGAAGCTGAAGAATTTCCAAAACACTAATCCCCCAATGTTTAGCAAGACAGAAGAACCCCTAGATGCTGATGATTGGCTCCAAACGATGGAGAACAATATCGAAGTTGCGGGAGTAGAAGCCGCAAAGAAAGTACTGTTCGCCACCCACTACCTTTCAGGACCTGCCAGAGCCTGGTGGACTAGTGCCCATGCAATGAATGCAGGGCAATGATGACCTGGGAAGACTTCAAGCTGAAGTTTAGCAAATACCATGTGCCCCAAGGACTGATCAAGAAGATGAGAGACGAGTTCCGCGAACTCAAGCAAGGAAGAATGTCCGTTGTGGAATACCACGACAGATTTCTTACTGTGTGAAGGTACGCCCCGGATGAGACCGACACAAATGAAAAGAGGAAGGAAAGATTTCTGAACGGACTGCATGACGAGATGCAAACTGTTTTAGTGAACATTTCGTTCGCTGACCTCGAAGCCCTGGTGGACTCAGCCATCCAGATGGAAGGAAAGCTGCATCAAGCCAACGAGAACCGCAAGAGAAGAATGATGAACCATCATGGACCCATCAACGCACAGAAGCAATGTAACAATTCCACTGGAGGATTTACCCCAAGATACCACAAGCCCCCTGCTCAGACTTACCGCCCAAGCTACACCAACAACAATGGAGGACCCCCGAGGCCCGGAGGTAACAACAACCACACCAACAACAACAGCAACAACCACCACCCCAATGGTAGCAACAACAACCCCAATACTGCCCCCAGGACTGGAAGCAACGCTGTTCCCGTCACTCCCAAAGACAAGTCAACTGTGAACTGCTATGAATGTGGAGTTGTGGGTCACTACTCCAATGAGTGCCCCAAGAAGCTTGCCAAGATTGCCGCCAATACCGCTGCACCTGCCAGCAACAGCGCCACTTCGCAGCCAGAAGGAACCAAAACAACCGCAACGGCCGCCTCTACCACATGAATGCAGCAGAAGCACCGAAAGCAACTCAGGACATGCCAAGTATGTGTTCCTGTTAATCCAATTGCTCAATCTCTCTTAGGAACCTAACTTTCCTTAAAATATCGGGACGAGATTTGTTTAAGGGGGAAGGGTTTGTAACATCCCAAAAATTTCAAAACAAAGAAAAATGAATTTCCCTTTTTCAAAATTTTGGAACCAACAAAAACTTTTATTAATTTAAGTTTGATACATAGTGAGCATGCTTAATTCTTGTGCTACTGCCATAATTCTTTGTTTATTGCTTGAACATGTAACCCGAAACCCTAAACCTCACTCCTCCTTTCACCATCCAAGTTAAATCAAAATAAAAAGAATTTAAATAAGAAAAAGGCCTATGTGCCTATGGCTATTTTTGTAAAACTTTACCTAGGCTTTCTACCTTGCTTAGATGTTTTGAAAACATCAACAAACCTAATATAGTACTTCACCAATCAATACCAAGGTGAAATAAAAGAAATTAAAAAGAAAATAAAAATGGCATAGAGGCATATGAGAGTAAATAGCAACTTTGTGAATTTGAGGGTCTTGACCCTAAGACTTGTGGTGAATGGTTGGGTCACTCCTCTATACCATTTCAACACTCAAAAACATCAATTGGGCCAAGAGAAATCAAATCAAAAATCAAAGAAATGAAAATTGCATGCGGCATGTGATAATGGTCACTTTTGACCTTTTTAATATCTTACCCACTTTGAGCTCTTCTATTAAGAGATTCTTAAACCAAACCCTAACAACTCTTTGCACCTCAGCCAAGAACTCATCAAGAGGAACATTTTTCGTGTTGACCACTTTGACCACAGCTTTGACCATTGCTCTATTTAGTCAAGCCAAGATGCCACCTTGAAACAAATTCTAGATTCCCTCCACTATTTGAATTTTCACAAAACTCCTCCAATTTTCAAACCAATACCACACATAGTTGCCCAACATCATATAGAACTCATCCATGCAGAAATTTGATCAAAAGTAAGTGCAAGAGAGATCATTGCATTAAAGGGAAGAAGTACACATAGAATCAAATGGAGGTACAACCACTTTACTAATCACTTTCTCACTTTTTCCCTCTCTCTCTCTTGCCATCCTTGATGGTACACCATGGTACTATGAAAGCCACATCAATGAGATGACACCACCTTGGCAATGATCACCACCTCAATCATGGCACATCATTTCATGTACCACATGCACATTTTGAATAAATCCAGTATGCACATATCTAGCCTCTCCAACCTTGTGCCCCATGTCATACACAATCATCTCACCCCTCTCAAGCTTGCAGCACCTTTGTTACACCAAAATCATGCACCAATGGATCCATGCCAAGCCATGCCACTGATTTGGACACCACCATGCCAAACCCTGCCATTCTACCTCTCTGGTCACTCTCACCTTGTCCCTTAGTCTCACCTCACACCATTGACCACCACCATGCAAAGGTTGACCCCAGGAGAAGCCCTGCACATCCTTATCACACCATGCCAACCATCATGCTCACCACCACGCCCAACCCTACCCTGGACCTCTCCTCTCCACCTCACCTTGCCAAACTAGCTACCCTACTCATGCTGAATCTACTAGACATGATCCCACGCCAAATTGTGCACGACATAGCCCTGGCCGCGACATGATCACCACACCTGGACGCGCCAGAGCGTGCACCAGCACCACTCTGGACACGCCAGTACCCAGCGTTGCCCCGTCGCGTCTGTCCTCCTCTCCCTCTCTCCTTGCGCACGCATACTCATCACCACACCAGTACATCGGCAGACACGCGCCATTGGCCGCGCGTGCACCATCGCCGTCGCCATGATCAAACCCTTGCCGCCACGATGCTGCGAGCACTCCAACATCGCCAGCACGCCTCAGACCACTCCTCTCTGTGCCATCACGCTCATTAGCTTCGCCTAGACGTCGCCTACCCCCTGCGCACCCTACCTTGCCCCTTCGCCGCTTGAATCGCCGGCGCCATGGAGGACCTCCACGGCACCCTCGCAGCACCTCGCGCTCCTATAAAAGGAGAGCACCCGCGCCTCCAATCCTCACTCCACTCGCGTCATCTCATCTCCTTAAGCCTTCTCGAGCTCAGCCACCTTCCAATTTCACCCGTAGCGTGCTAATTGATCGCCGGAGTCTGCCGGAGCAGAAGCAGAAGGTGTCGTCGAATTCGTCTACCCCCGACGCTGCCGCGCCCACCATTGGCTTCCCCATCGTCCGCAACATCACCCTGCCTCGTCGCCGTTGATCGCCGGAGCTCCAGCTCGCCGTCGACCCTCTACCTCCGCCGAGCCAGAGCTCACCTCTCGTCGACGACGACGACAACCCTCCGCCGTCCGATCTTCTTCTGATCCAGCGGCTCGCGTTCACAGGTACCGTTTCGGTGTTAAAGAGAGACTGACACGCAGGCCCCACCATGTCAGTTGGCCTGCGGCGTGTGAAACGCTGTTGGGCTGGTTTTCCCCATTTCAAACCATTTCGGCCCATTTGCTTTCCTGCCTAAGCCCGTTAATTCAAATTCGAATAAATTGTGTCAGTTTGATTTCAATACTGGACTTTTCTAGATTTTAAATAGTTTCAAATCTACAAGTCCAAATTTAGTGATTCAAAATGTTCCAGAAAGCTTATGAAAGGATCTAACTAATCCCACTGGTTTGAACCCTAGAACTATTATGGAATTTGAATAGCAAAAATAACAATTCAGAGACTTTTCAGATTTCAAATAATTATTAAAAATCAACCCTAATGAATTTTGAAGGGAATCCAATTGTTATGATTCACATTTCAACCCCTCTAATTTAATATGCAAAAATATGATATGAGTACTATGTATGATCATGGGCTAGAAGCAAAATATTTGCTATGTAGTCAATACTAGCCCATTTAAATTATTTCAAAATTTAAGATTTCAAATCTATGAGGTGTAGCATCTCATTTAAATCATATTCCCAAGTGGTATGAAGTAATGTGGTGACCTCTCCTGCATGGTCTCATATATGCTCACTTGAGGATATTAAATCAAATAGGATTTAAATTGCATGAGGTATAGAACCTCATTTAAATCATGTTTCTCAAAGGATAAGTGTGAAGTGTTGACCTTGGTCAACATGTGATCATACCTTGTCATTTGAGGAGATTAAATCTTAACAAGATTCAATGAGAGGAAATTATTTCTCAAGAATAAATAAATAGAAACACTAATAAATACTTCAATGAGAGGAAATTAGTTCTCAAAGAATTAAATAGAAACCCTAATCAATATTTGTAATGAGAGGAAATTATTTTTCTTTAAAAGAAAACAAAGTCAACCAACATGTTAATAATGTGGTGATGCTAGAATAGCTTGTGTGAACCATTTGTGTGATTAGTCTAGCACTTAAGTATTGTTTGGTGATTGTATCCTCGTGTTCGTTTATAGACGCTAGTACCGGAGACTATCCAGAGGAGGAGGTCTTCTACCAAGAGGAAGAAGAAGAGAACTTTGATCACCTCACCAACCAAGGCAAGCTAATATTCTTGCAAGTTACCCAAGTGCAAAGCTCTACTAGAGTAAAGCCCCATTACATCATACTTTATGCTTAAGGATCCTACCCCAAGTCTTTACCTTACAAGTTTTGAGTTTTGTTTATCAAAGTTTACTTTTTGATTCATGATTCACTTGGTCTAGATATAGAGTAGTACAAGAGTATCAAATTTAGCCTAGAGCAATACAAGCTAGTTAGCACCCCTCATGACTAGTTGCTAGTGCTAAACAAATAAAATTGACTACTCTAGATGGGAACATGTGAAATGAAAGGACTTTGAAAACCTTGGAATGATGAATCATTCTATTGAAAGATTTTTGAAGGTGAATATGACTTGTGAATGACTTGGTGAATTTTACGAAAACTGATGGTTGGGTTCGGATGCGATACCATTCCAGTTTGAAAGTACCCCCACAATACCCAACATGGGTAAGGGCTTAACTAGAAATTTATGTGCCTTAGTATGGGTTCCCTCTAAAAAAGCGTCATAGGGGTTATGCCGAGTCTGCCTCCAATTGAGATGTGAACTGATGTGAAATGACGTGATGAGGTGAATGTCCGGCCCAAGCCCTGTGCAGTTCCTAGGCTGACGGTTTGTCTTCACTGGGAGGCCAAGCTCATGGGGAGAGGTGCCTATACTAGGGTATGTAAGTGAAAGGTTATGGTTGGTAGTCCGCACACGGAGTGTGATAAATCAGGGCCAGTTAACCCTAACGGATTATTGCAAATGTTGTGGCACAAGTGTACGACCTCTGGAGAGTGTAGAACTATTCGAATAGACGTGTCCACGGTTACGGACGATTGGAAAGGCCATAATGTTCCGTCATCAGACCAATTTCAAAAAAAATGTGACATATGACTTGTGACTTGACCTTGAAAGGTGAATGGTGAATTTGACTTGAATCACAACAGAGTTTTGGGAATGACACTAATGTTCCCACTTGAGTTAGTTAGTGATGCGCGTAAATGTACACGTCCGTTGGGAACCCCAAGAGGAAGGTATGATGCGCACAGTGGCAAGTTTTCCCTCAGAAAGAAACCAAGGTTTAATCGAACCAGGAGGAGCCAAGAAGCACGTTGAAGGTTGATGGTGGCGAAATGTGATGCGGCGCAACAACAGGGATTCCGGCGCCAACGTGGAACCTGCACAACACAACCCAAGTACTTTGCCCCAACGAAACAGTGAGGTTGTCAATCTCACCGGCTTGCTGTAACAAAGGATTAACCGTATTGTGTGGAAGATGTTTGTTTGCAAGAAAACAGTAAAACAAGTATTGCAGTAGATTGTATGCTATGTAAAGAATAGGACCGGGGTCCACAGTTCACTAGAGGTGTCTCTCCCATAAGATAAAAGCATGTTGGGTGAACAAATTACAGTCGGGCAATTGACAAATATAGAAGGGCATAACAATGCATGTACATGATATGGTAAATATAGTGAGATTTAATCCGGGCATTACGACAAAGTACATAGACCGCCATCCAACTGCATCTATGCCTAAAAAGTCCACCTTCAGGTTATCATCCGAACCCCATTCAGTATTAAGTTGCAAAGCAACAGACAATTGCATTAAGTATGGTGCGTAATGTAATCGACAACTACATCCTTAGACATATAATCAATGTTTTATCCCTAGTGGCAACAGCACATCACAACCTTAGAACTTTCTGTCACTGTCCCAGGTGTCAATGAAGGCATGAACCCACTATCGAGCATAAATACTCCCTCTTGGAGTTAAGAGCAAAAACTTGGCCAGAGCCTCTACTAATAACGGAGAGCATGCAAGATCATAAACAACACATAAACAATAGATTGATAATCACCATAACATAGTATTCTCTATCCATCGGATCCCGACAAACACAACATATAGTATTACGGATAGATGATCTTGATCATGTTAGGCAGCTCACAAGATCCAACAATGAAGCACAACAAGGAGAAGACAACCATCTAGCTACTGCTATGGACCCATAGTCCAGGGGTGAACTACTCACTCATCACTCCGGAGGCGACCATGGCGGTGTAGAGTCCTCCGGGAGATGAATCCCCTCTCGGGCGGGTGCCGGAGGCGATCTCCTGAATCCCCGAGATGGGATTCGCGGCGGCGGCGTCTCGAAGGTTTTCCGTATCGTGGCTCTCGGTACGGGGGTTTCGCGACGGAGGCTATATGTAGGCGGAAGGGTAGGTCAAGGGGGCTGACGAGGGCCCACACCATAGGCGGCGCGGGCCCCCTCGGCCGCGGCCCTATGGCGGCGCCTCGTCGCCCCACTTCTTATCCCTTTCGGTCTTTTGGAAGCTTCGTGCAAAAATAGGACCCTGGGCGGTGATTTCGTCCAATTCCGAGAATATTTCCTTACTAGGATTTCTGAAACCAAAAACAGCAGAAAACAGCAACTGGCTCTTCGGCATCTTGTTAATAGGTTAGTTCCGGAAAATGCGTAAATACGACATATAATGTGCATAAAACATGTAGGTATCATCAATAAAGTAGCATGGAACATAAGAAATTATCGATACGTTGGAGACGTATCAGCATCCCCAAGCTTAGTTCTGCTCGTCCCGAGCAGGTAAAACGATAACAAAGATAATTTCTGAAGTGACATGCCATCATAATCTTGATCATACTATTTGTAAACATATGTAATGAATGCAGCGATCAAAACAAAGGTAATGACATGAGTAAACAACTGAATCATAAAGCAAAGACTTTTCATGAATAGTACTTCAAGACAAGCATCAATAAGTCTTGCATAAGAGTTAACTCATAAAGCAATAAATCAAAGTAAAGGTGTTGAAGCAACACAAAGGAAGATTAAGTTTCAGCGGTTGCTTTCAACTTATAACATGTATATCTCATGGATATTGTCAACATAAAGTAATATAACAAGTGCAATATGCAAGTATGTAGGAATCAATGCACAGTTCACACAAGTGTTTGCTTCTTGAGGTGGAGAGAGATAGGTGAACTGACTCAACAATAAAAGTAAAAGAATGGTCCTTCAAAGAGGAAAGCATCGATTGCTGTAATTGTGCTAGAGCTTTTATTTTGAAAACATGAAACAATTTTGTCAACGGTAGTAATAAAGCATATGAGTTATGTAAATTATATCTTACAAGTTGCAAGCCTCATGCATAGTATACTAATAGTGCCCGCACCTCGTCCTACTTAGCTTGGACTACCGGATCTTTGCATGCCATGTTTCAACCAAGTGTCACAAAGGGGTACCTCCATGCCGCCTGTACAAAGGTCTAAGGAGAAAGCTCGCATTTTGGATTTCTCGCTTTTGATTATTCTCAACTTAGACATCCATACCAGGACAACATGGACAACTGATACGCGTAGATGCACACGTCCGTTGGGAACCCCAAGTGGAAGGTATGATGCGTATAGAAGCAAGTTTCCCTCAGTATGAAACCAAGGTTTAATCGAACCAGTAGGAGCCAAGAAGCACGTTGAAGGTTGATGGTCGCGAAATGTGATGCGGCGCAACACCAGGGATTCCGGCGCCAACTAGGAACCTGCACAACACAACCCAAGTACTTTGTCCCAACGAAACAGTGAGGTTGTCAATCTCACCGGCTTGCTGTAACAAAGGATTAAACGTATCGAGTGGAAGATGTTTGCAAAGAAAACAGTAAAACAAGTAGATTGTATGCTATGTAAAGAATAGGACCGGGGTCCACAGTTCACTAGAGGTGTCTCTCCCATAAGATAAAGCATGTTGGGTGAACAAATTACAGTCGGGCAATTGACAAATAGAGAAAGGCATAACAATGCATATACATGACATGGTAAATATAGTGAGATTTAATCCGGGCATTACGACAAAGAACATAGACCGCCATCCACCTGCATCTATGCCTAAAAAGTCCACCTTCAGGTTATCATCCGAACCCCCTCCAGTATTAAGTTGCAAAGCAACAGACAATTGCATTAAGTATGGTGCGTAATGTAATCAATAACTACATCCTTAGACATAGCATCAATGTTTTATCCCTAGTGGCAACAGCACATCCACAACCTTAGAACTTTCTGTCACTGTCCCAGATTCAATGGAGGCATGAACCCACTATCGAGCATAAATACTCCCTCTTGGAGTTAAGAGTAAAAACTTGGCCAGAGCCTCTACTAATAACGGAGAGCATGCAAGATCATAAACAACACATGAACAATAGATTGATAATCACCATAATCATAGTACTCTCTATCCATCGGATCCCGACAAACACAACATATAGAATTACATATAGATGATCTTGATCATGTTAGGCAGCTCACAAGATCTAACAATGAAGCACAACAAGGAGAAGACGACCATCTAGCTACTGCTATGGACCCATGGTCCAGGGGTGAACTACTCACTCATCACTCCGGAGGCGACCATGGCGGTGTAGAGTCCTCCGGGAGATGAATCCCCTCTCCGGCAGGGTGCCGGAGGCGATCTCCGAATCCCCGAGATGGGATTCGCGGCGGCGGCGTCTCTGTAAGGTTTTCCGTATCGTGGCTCTCGGTACTGGGGGTTTCGCGACGGAAGCTTTAAGTAGGCGGAGGGTCAACGCGGGGGCCACACGAGGGGCCCCGGAGGTAGGTCGGCGCGGCCGGGCCTGGGCCGCGCCGGCCATCCCCCTGGCCTCCTCGTGGCCCCACTTCGTTAGGTCTTCGGTCTTCTGGAAGCTTCGTGCAAAAATAGGACCCGGGCGAAAGTTTCGTCCAATTCGAGAATATTTACTAGGATTTCTGAAACCAAAAACAGCAGAAAACAGCAACTGGCTCTTCGGCATCTTGTTAATAGGTTAGTTCCAGAAAATGCATAAATATGACATATAATGTGCATAAAACATGTAGATATCATCAATAAAGTAGCATGGAACATAAGAAATTATCGATACGTTGGAGACGTATCAGCATCCCCAAGCTTAGTTCTGCTCGTCCCGAGCAGGTAAAACGATAACAAAGATAATTTCTGAAGTGACATGCCATCATAATCTTGATCATACTATTTGTAAACATATGTAATGAATGCAGCGATCAAAGCAAAGGTAATGACATGAGTAAACAACTGAATCATAAAGCAAAGACTTTTCATGAATAGTACTTCAAGACAAGCATCAATAAGTCTTGCATAAGAGTTAACTCATAAAGCAATAAATCAAAGTAAAGGTGTTGAAACAACACATAAGAAGATTAAGTTTCAGCGGTTGCTTTCAACTTGTAACATGTATATCTCATGGATATTGTCAACATAAAGTAGTATAACAAGTGCAATATGCAAGTATGTAGGAATCAATGCACAGTTCACACAAGTGTTTGCTTCTTAAGGTGGAAGGAGATAGGTAAACTGACTCAACAATAAAAGTAAAAGAATGGTCCTTCAATGAGGAAAGCATCGATTGCTGTATTTGTGCTAGAGCTTTTATTTTGAAAACATGAAACAATTTTGTCAACGGTAGTAATAAAGCATATGAGTTATGAAAATTATATTTTACAAGTTGCAAGCCTCACGCATAGTATACTAATAGTGCCCGCACCTCGTCCTACTTAACTTGGACTACCGGATCTTCGCATGCCATGTTTCAACCAAGTGTCACAAAGGGGTACCTCCATGTACAAAGGTCAAGGAGAATGCTCGCATTTCGGATTTCTCGCTTTTGATTATTCTCAACTTAGACATCCATACCGGGACAACATGGACAACAGATAATGGACTCCTCTTAAATGCATAAGCATGTAGCAAAGTTATTGTTCTCATATGAGATTGAGGATATATGTCCAAAACTGAAACTTCCACCATGATTCATGGCTTTAGTTAGCGGCCCAATGTTCTTCTCTAACAATTTTGCATGCTCCAACCACTAAAATGATAGACCTTCAGACAAGACGGACATGCATAGCAACTCACATGATATTCAACAATAGTTGATGGCGTTCCCCAGAAACATGGTTATCGCACAAAGCAACTTAATAAAATATAAAGTGCATAAGTACATATTCAATACTACGATAGTTTTTAAGGCTATTTTGTCCCATGAGCTATATATTGCAAAGGTGAATGATGGAATTTTAAAGGTAGCACTCAAGCAATTTACTTTGGAATGGCGGAGAAATACCATGTAGTAGGTAGGTATGGTGGACACAAATGGCATAGTAGTTGGCTCAAGGATTTTGGATGCATGAGAAGTATTCCCTCTCGATGCAAGGTTTAGGCTAGCAAGGTTATTTGAAGCAAACTCAAGGATGAACAAGTGCAGCAAAACTCACATAAAAGACATATTGTAAACATTATAAGACTCTACACTGTCTTCCTTGTTGTTCAAAACTCAATACTAGATATTATCTAGACCTTAGAGAAACCAAATATGCAAATCAAATTTTAGCAAGCTCTATGTATTTCTTCATTAATGGGTGCAAAGCATATGATGCAAGAGCTTAAACATAAGCACAACAATTGCCAAGTATCACATTATCCAAGACATTTTAGAATTACTACATGTAGCATTTTCCAATTCCAACCATATAACAAATTAACGAAGAAGAAACTTCGCCTTGAACATTATGAGTAAAGCCTAAGGACACATGTGTCCATATGCAACAGCGGAGCGTGTCTCTCTCCCACAAAGTGAATGCTAGGATCCATCTTATTCAAACAAAACAAAAACGAAAACAAACCGACGCTCCAAGTAAAGAACACCAGATGTGACTGAATAAAAATATAGTTTCAGGGGAGGAACCTGATGATGTTGTCGATGAAGAAGGGGATGCCTTGGGCATCCCCAAGCTTAGACGCTTGAGTCTTCTTAAAATATGCAGGGGTGAACCACGGGGCATCCCCAAGCTTAGAGCTTTCACTCCTCTTGATCATAGTATATCATTCTCCTCTCTTGACCCTTGAAAACTTCCTTCACACCAAACTTCAAGCAAACTCATTAGAGGGTTAGTGCATCATTAATAATTCACTCATTCAGAGGTGACACAATCATTATTTTCACTTCTGGACATTGCATAATGCTACTGGACATTAATGGATCAAAGAAATAAATCCAACATAGCAAAAGAGGCAATGCGAAATAAAAGGCAGAATCTGTCAAAAACAGAACAGTCCGTAAAGACGAATTTATAAATGGCACCAGACTTGCTCAAATGGAAAAACTCAAAACTAATGAAAGTTGCGTACATATCTGAGGATCACGCTCGTAAATTGGCAGATTTTTTCGAATTTTCTACAGAGAATTATGCCCAGATTCGAGACAGACAGCAATGCTGTTTCTGCGCAGCGATCCCAAATATAACATCAACTTTGACATAGAAACTTTACTTGGCACAAAAACATGATAAGGAGAGGTTGCTACAGTAGTAAACAACTTCCAAGACTCAACAAAACAAAAAATTGCTGTAGGTAAAAACATGGGTTGTCTCCCATAAGCGCTTTTCTTTAACGCCTTTCAGCTAGGCGCAGAAAGTGCAAATCAAGTAACATCGAGAGTAGAAGCATCAACATCATAACTTGTTCTAATAATAGAATCAAAAGGCAACTTCATTCTCTTTCTAGGGAAGTGTTCCATACCTTTCTTGAGAGGAAATTGATATTTAATATTACCTTCCCTCATATCAATAACAGCACCAACAGTTCGAAGAAAAGGTCTTCCCAACACAATAGGACAAGATGCATTGCATTCGATATCCAAGACAACAAAATCAACGGGGACAAGGTTATTGTTAACCGTAATATGCACATTATCAATCCTCCCCAAAGGCTTCTTTTTAACATTATCGGCAAGATTAACATCCAAATAACAATTCTTCAATGGTGGCAAGTCAAGCATATCATAAATATTTTTAGGCATAACAGAAATACTTGCACCAAGATCACATAAAGCATTACATTCAAAGTCATTGAATTTCATTTTAATGATGGGCTCCCAACCATCTTCTAACTTTCTAGGAATAGAAGTTTCAAGTTTTAGTTTCTCTTCTCTAGCTTTTATGAGAGCATTTGTAATATGTTTTGTAAAGGCTAAATTTATAGCACTAGCATTGGGACTTTTAGCAAGTTTTTGTAAGAACTTTATAACTTCAGAGATGTGGCAATCATCAAAATCTAAATCATTATGAGCTACAGCAATGGGATCATTATTCCCAAGGTTGGAAAAAATTTCAGCAGTTTTATCACAAGCAGTTTCAGCAGTTTTAGCAATTTCAGGCAGTTTTGTACGCTTTGCACTAGGAGTAGAAACATTGCCAACACCAATTATTTTACCATTGATAGTAGGAGGTGCAGCAACATGTGAAGAATTAGCATTACTAGTGGTGGTAATAGTCCAAACTTTAGCTACATTATTCTCTTTAGCTAGTTTTTCATTTTCTTCTCTATCCCACCTAGCACGCAGTTCAGCCATTAATCTTATATTCTCATTAATTCTAACTTGGATGGCATTTGCTGTAGTAGTAATCTTATTATCAATATCATTATTAGGCATAACTTTCAACTTTAAAAGATTAACATCAGAGGCAAGTCTATCAACTCTAGAAGCGATAGTATCAATTTTATCAAGCTTTTCCTCAACAGATTTGTTAAAAGCAGTTTGTGTACTAATAAATTCTTTAAGCATGGCTTCAAGACCAGAGGGTACATTCCTATTATTATTGTAAGAATTCCCATAAGAATTACCATAACCATTACCATTAGCAGAAGGATATGGCCTATAGTTATTACCAGAGTTGTTCCTATAAGCATTGTTGTTGAAATTATTATTTTTAATGAAATTCACATCAACATTTTCTTCTTGAGCAACCAATGAAGCTAAAGGAACATTATTTGGATCAACATTAGATCTACCATTCACAAGCATAGACATAATCACATCAATCTTATCACTCAAGGAAGAGGTTTCTTCAACAGAATTTACCTTCTTACCTTGTGGAGCTCTTTCCGTGTGCCATTCAGAGTAATTTATCATCATATCATCAAGAAGTTTTGTAGCCGCCCCCAATGTGATGGACATAAAGGTACCTCCAGCAGCTGAATCCAATAAATTCCGCGAAGAAAAATTTAGTCCTGCATAGAAGGTTTGGATGATCATCCAAGTAGTCAGTCCATGGGTTGGGCAATTCTTTACCAAAGTTTTCATTCTCTCCCAAGCTTGAGCAACATGTTCAGTATCTAATTGTTTAAAATTCATTATGCTACTTCTCAAAGATATAATTTTAGCGGGAGGATAATATCTACCAATAAAAGCATCTTTGCATTTAGTCCATGAATCAATACTATTCTTAGGCAAAGATAGCAACCAATCTTTAGCTCTTCCTCTTAATGAGAAAGGAAACACTTTCAATTTAATAATATCACCATATACATCTTTATACTTTTGCATTTCACAAAGTTCAACAAAATTATTGAGATGGGCAGCAGCATCATCAGAACTAGCACCAGAAAATTGTTCTCTCATGACAAGATTTAGTAAAGCAGGTTTAATTTCAAAGAATTCTGCTGTAGTAGCAGGTGGAGCAATAGGTGTGCATAGGAAATCATTTTTATTTGCATTTGTGAAGTCACACAACTTAGTATTTTCAGGGGTATTCATTTTAGCAACGGTAAATAAAACAAACTAGATAAAGTAAAGGCAAGTAACTAATTTTTTTGTGTTTTCGATATAGAGAGCAAGACAGTAAATAAAGTAAAACTAGCAACTAATTTTTTTGTGTTTTGATTTAGTGCAGCAAACAAAGTAGTAAATAAAATAAAGCAAGACAAAAACAAAGTAAAGAGATTGAGAAGTGGAGACTCCCCTTGCAGCGTGTCTTGATCTCCCCGGCAACGGCGCCAGAAATTTAGCTTGATACGCGTAGATGCACACGTCCGTTGGGAACCCCAAGTGGAAGGTATGATGCGTATAGAAGCAAGTTTCCCTCAGTATGAAACCAAGGTTTAATCGAACCAGTAGGAGCCAAGAAGCACGTTGAAGGTTGATGGTCGCGAAATGTGATGCGGCGCAACACCAGGGATTCCGGCGCCAACTAGGAACCTGCACAACACAACCCAAGTACTTTGTCCCAACGAAACAGTGAGGTTGTCAATCTCACCGGCTTGCTGTAACAAAGGATTAAACGTATCGAGTGGAAGATGTTTGCAAAGAAAACAGTAAAACAAGTAGATTGTATGCTATGTAAAGAATAGGACCGGGGTCCACAGTTCACTAGAGGTGTCTCTCCCATAAGATAAAGCATGTTGGGTGAACAAATTACAGTCGGGCAATTGACAAATAGAGAAAGGCATAACAATGCATATACATGACATGGTAAATATAGTGAGATTTAATCCGGGCATTACGACAAAGAACATAGACCGCCATCCAACTGCATCTATGCCTAAAAAGTCCACCTTCAGGTTATCATCCGAACCCCCTCCAGTATTAAGTTGCAAAGCAACAGACAATTGCATTAAGTATGGTGCGTAATGTAATCAATAACTACATCCTTAGACATAGCATCAATGTTTTATCCCTAGTGGCAACAGCACATCCACAACCTTAGAACTTTCTGTCACTGTCCCAGATTCAATGGAGGCATGAACCCACTATCGAGCATAAATACTCCCTCTTGGAGTTAAGAGTAAAAACTTGGCCAGAGCCTCTACTAATAACGGAGAGCATGCAAGATCATAAACAACATATGAACAATAGATTGATAATCACCATAATCATAGTACTCTCTATCCATCGGATCCCGACAAACACAACATATAGAATTACATATAGATGATCTTGATCATGTTAGGCAGCTCACAAGATCTAACAATGAAGCACAACAAGGAGAAGACGACCATCTAGCTACTGCTATGGACCCATGGTCCAGGGGTGAACTACTCACTCATCACTCCGGAGGCGACCATGGCGGTGTAGAGTCCTCCGGGAGATGAATCCCCTCTCCGGCAGGGTGCCGAGGCGATCGAATCCCCCGAGATGGGATTCGCGGCGGCGGCGTCTCTGTAAGGTTTTCCGTATCGTGGCTCTCGGTACTGGGGGTTTCGCGACGGAAGCTTTAAGTAGGCGGAGGGTCAACGCGGGGGCCCACACGAGGGGTCGGCGCGGCAGGGCCTGGGCCGCGCCGGCCACCCTGGCCTCCTCGTGGCCCCACTTCGTTAGGTCTTCGGTCTTCGAAGCTTCGTGCAAAAATAGGACCAGGCGAAAGTTTCGTCCAATTCCGAGAATATTTCTTTACTAGGATTTCTGAAACCAAAAACAGCAGAAAACAGCAACTGGCTCTTCGGCATCTTGTTAATAGGTTAGTTCCAGAAAATGCATAAATATGACATATAATGTGCATAAAACATGTAGATATCATCAATAAAGTAGCATGGAACATAAGAAATTATCGATACGTTGGAGACGTATCAACAACAGATAATGGACTCCTCTTAAATGCATAAGCATGTAGCAACAATTATTATTCTCATATGAGATTGAGGATATATGTCCAAAACTGAAACTTCAACCATGATTCATGGCTTTAGTTAGCGGCCCAATGTTCTTCTCTAACAATTTGCATGCTCCAATCATTAAGGTGATAGATCCTTCGGACAAGACGGACATGCATAGCAACTCACATGATATTCAACAATAGTTGATGGCGTTCCCCAGAAGCATGGTTATCACACAACAAGCAACTTAATAAAAGATAAAGTGCATAAGTACATATTCAATATTACGATAGTTTTTAAGGCTATTTTGTCCCATGAGCTATATATTGCAAAGGTGAATGATGGAATTTTAAAGGTAGCACTCAAGCAATTTACTTTGGAATGGCGGAGAAATACCATGTAGTAGGTAGGTATGGTGGACACAAATGGCATAGTAGTTGGCTCAAGGATTTTGGATGCATGAGAAGTATTCCCTCTCGATACAAGGTTTAGGCTAGCAAGGTTATTTGAAGCAAACTCAAGGATGAACCGGTGCAGCAAAACTCACATAAAAGACATATTGTAAACATTATAAGACTCTACACCGTCTTCCTTGTTGTTCAAAACTCAATACTAGATATTATCTAGACCTTAGAGAGACCAAATATGCAAATCAAATTTTAGCAAGCTCTATGTATTTCTTCATTAATGGGTGCAAAGCATATGATGCAAGAGCTTAAACATGAGCACAACAATTGCCAAGTATCACATTATCCAAGACATTTTAGAATTACTACATGTAGCATTTTCCAATTCCAACCATATAACAATTTAACGAAGAAGAAACTTCGCCTTGAACATTATGAGTAAAGCCTAAGGACATATTTGTCCATATGCAACAGCGGAGCGTGTCTCTCTCCCACAAAGTGAATGCTAGGATCCATTTTATTCAAACAAAAACAAAAACAAAAATAAACCGACGCTCCAAGTAGAGAACACAAGATGTGATTGAATAAAAATATAGTTTCAGGGGAGGAACCTGATGATGTTGTCGATGAAGAAGGGGATGCCTTGGGCATCCCCAAGCTTAGACGCTTGAGTCTTCTTAAAATATGCAGGGGTGAACCACGGGGCATCCCCAAGCTTAGAGCTTTCACTCCTCTTGATCATAGTATATCATACTCCTCTCTTGACCCTTGAAAACTTCCTTCACACCAAACTTCAAGCAAACTCATTAGAGGGTTAGTGCACAATTAATAATTCACATGTTCAGAGGTGGCACAATCATTCTTTACACTTATGGACATTGCATAAAGCTACTGGACATTAATGGATCAAAGAAATTCATCCAACATAGCAAAAGAGGCAATGCGAAATAAAAGGCAGAATCTGTCAAAGACAGAACAGTCCGTAAAGACGAATTTTAAAATGGCACCGGACTTGCTCAAATGGAAAAACTCAAAACTAATGAAAGTTGCGTACATATCTGAGGATCACGCTCGTAAATTGGCAGATTTTTTCGAATTTTGTACAGAGACTTGTGCCCAGATTCGTGACAGACAGCAATGCTGTTTCTGCGCAGCGATCCCAAATATAACATCAACTTTGACATAGAAACTTTACTTGGCACAAAAACATGATAAGGAGAGGTTGCTACAGTAGTAAACAACTTCCAAGACTCAACAAAACAAAAAATTGCTGTAGTGAAATAAACACATGGGTTATCTCCCAAGAAGTTCTTTCTTTATAGCCATCAAGATGGGCTCAATAATTTTAATGATACTCTCGCAAGAAATAAGAGTTGAAGCAAATTCAAAACACATTTAAGCCTAACCCACTTCCTATGAAAAGGAATCTTGTACACAAATAAATTCATGAAGAACAAAGTGACAAGCATAGAAAGATAAAACACGAGTAATTTCAAGATTCTCAACATAAAGAGGGGAAACTTAATATTATTAAGATGCATATAACCATGTTTCCCTCTCTCATAATAATTTTCAGTAGCATCATGAGCAAACTCAACAATATAACTATCACATAAAGCATTCTTGTCATGAGCTACATGCATAAAATTATTACTCTCCACATAAGCATAATCAATTTTATTAGTTGTAGTGGGAGCAAATTCAATAAAATAGCTATCATAATTATTCTCATCACCATAATCATCATATATAAGAGGCATATTCTCCTCAATAGTAGGTGGACTGAAAATATCATATTTATCATTGCAAACATCATATATAGGAGGTAAAGTATCATCCAAGTAAATTTTCTCCTCCATGCTTGGGGGACTAAAAATATCATGCTCCTCAAAACCAGCTTCCCCAAGCTTAGAATTTTCCATATCATTAACAACAATGGTGTTCAAAGCGTTCATACTAATATCATTGCTACCAGCATGCAAATAAGATTCCATAGGTTTTTTAATTTTCGCAGCAAACAATCCATGTCTTAACTCAGGAAATAGAATAAGAAGCTCACTGTTGCTTTCCATTATGCCTAACTAGTGAAAATAAAAACAAGTACAGGACTAGTCATGATAACAAAATAAATTAAATGCAAGTAACTAATTTTTTTGTGTTTTTGATATAAGGCAAACAAGACAGTAAATAAAATAAAGTAAAGCAAGACAAAAACAAAGTAAAGAGATTGGAAAGTGGAGACTCCCCTTGCAGCGTGTCTTGATCTCCCCGGCAACGGCGCCAGAAAACAGGCTTGATGCGCGTAAATGTACACGTCCGTTGGGAACCCCAAGAGGAAGGTATGATGCGCACAGTGGCAAGTTTTCCCTCAGAAAGAAACCAAGGTTTAATCGAACCAGGAGGAGCCAAGAAGCACGTTGAAGGTTGATGGTGGCGAAATGTGATGCGGCGCAACATTCCGGCGCCAACGTGGAACCTGCACAACACAACCCAAGTACTTTGCCCCAACGAGTGAGGTTGTCAATCTCACCGGCTTGCTGTAACAAAGGATTAACCGTATTGTGTGGAAGATGTTTGTTTGCAAGAAAATAGTAAAACAAGTATTGCAGTAGATTGTATGCTATGTAAAGAATAGGACCGGGGTCCACAGTTCACTAGAGGTGTCTCTCCCATAAGATAAAAGCATGTTGGGTGAACAAATTACAGTCGGGCAATTGACAAATAGAGAAGGGCATAACAATGCATACATGATATGGTAAATATAGTGAGATTTAATCCGGGCATTACGACAAAGTACATAGACCGCCATCCAACTGCATCTATGCCTAAAAAGTCCACCTTCAGGTTATCATCCGAACCCCATTCAGTATTAAGTTGCAAAGCAACAGACAATTGCATTAAGTATGGTGCGTAATGTAATCGACAACTACATCCTTAGACATAGAATCAATGTTTTATCCCTAGTGGCAACAGCACATCACAACCTTAGAACTTTCTGTCACTGTCCCAGGTGTCAATGAAGGCATGAACCCACTATCGAGCATAAATACTCCCTCTTGGAGTTAAGAGCAAAAACTTGGCCAGAGCCTCTACTAATAACGGAGAGCATGCAAGATCATAAACAACACATAAACAATAGATTGATAATCACCATAACATAGTATTCTCTATCCATCGGATCCCGACAAACACAACATATAGTATTACAGATAGATGATCTTGATCATGTTAGGCAGCTCACAAGATCCAACAATGAAGCACAACAAGGAGAAGACAACCATCTAGCTACTGCTATGGACCCATAGTCCAGGGGTGAACTACTCACTCATCACTCCGGAGGCGACCATGGCGGTGTAGAGTCCTGCGGGAGATGAATCCCCTCTCCGGCAGGGTGCCGGAGGCGATCTCCTGAATCCCCCGAGATGGGATTCGCGGCGGCGGCGTCTCTGGAAGGTTTTCCGTATCGTGGCTCTCGTAGGGGGTTTCGCGACGGAGGCTATATGTAGGCGGAAGGGTAGGTCAAGGGGGCTGACGAGGGGCCCACACCATAGGGCGGCGCGGGCCCCCTCTGGCCGCGCGGCCCTATGGTGGCGGCGCCTCGTCGCCCCACTTCTTATCCCTTTCGGTCTTCTGGAAGCTTCGTGCAAAAATAGGACCCTGGGCGGTGATTTCGTCCAATTCCGAGAATATTTCCTTACTAGGATTTCTGAAACCAAAAACAGCAGAAAACAGCAACTGGCTCTTCGGCATCTTGTTAATAGGTTAGTTCCAGAAAATGCGTAAATACGACATATAATGTGCATAAAACATGTAGGTATCATCAATAAAGTAGCATGGAACATAAGAAATTATCGATATGTTGGAGACGTATCAGTTAGCAAATGAAGGGTCTTTTACTAAATGCTTATGAAATAAAACTGACTTTATGCAAATAAACCTAGAGCTTACAACCCCCTTACTATAGTTGATAGTGCTTACACCAGTATTAGTTTGCGAGTACTTTAAAGAACTCATGGCTTTGTCCCTCGCTATTCAAATGGCCAGACTATGAAGAGGAACAACAGTACGGGGAGGATGGACATTAAGACGTCTATGACAACTAGGACTGCTCATGACGTCAAGCGTTTTTCTGTGGATTAGATAGTCCACTGCTGCTTCGCTTTCGCTAGTTGTGATGTTCGTTGATCAATAGATCAACTATTATTGTAATATTGGATCATGTGATCTACCTTTGTAAGACGATTATGTGTTGTAATAAATGATGATTCTATGATATTCAACTGTTATGTCTCGCAACAACAATCTTCCTGGGATTGCGATGTATGGCATAATAGGCATCTGGACTTAAAAATCCGGGTGTTGACAGCCCCGAAGGCATCACGTTATACTATTGTCTCCACCAACGACAATCTGGACTCGGGGGTACTCTTACCCTTGTATAGTTGTGCGGTGTCCCATGTTAAGAAGAACAAACTATGAGTTAAGCCCCGTGCCCACGTTGGGGTAGTGTGGTTGCGCAGTTTAGTTGTTCCGAGCGAATGCAAAGAAACGTGTGTTGTTTTTCTCAAAAAAAAAACCCAAGTAACACACACATTCCTCTTTCCAACAATATTTTCCAAGATCCTTTCCTTTCATAAACCATACACTCGGGTAAGGTCGACTCACCCAAGGTTTTCTTAAAACTTTTACAACAAGGTAAACCTTGAGGGGTTCCCAACCTAAAGTTTCATGATGGAACTAGCACACCATATGGCCGTGATGATAAGCATCATGCTCATACGGAGTCGATAGGGGTGGAATAACAAGGTCATACTTGCTTAAGGTAAGCATGTATGTTGACAACACAAGAGGGAGTATGTTTTCAGATTTGTGGTGTTAACCCAACCAACACTAATGGGAGTGGTGGTGATCAACAAAAAGGACATACATAAGGTGGTTAGGCATACCCATCTCAATTTAAGAGTATACCAAGTTCATGATGTGACTACCACTATACTAACAAGGGGTATAGTGCGAACTTTGTCAAGAAAGGTAGCATGCTCAAGATAAGCATGGAGGGCAACAAAGTATGATAGCATGGCCATGATTGCCATGCATCCCAACATTGACTATGACAACCATAAAGTGAGACCACAAAGATTACCATTCTTGAGACCAAGCATGGATGACAACAATAAGGAGATCAACACACAAAGAATTAAGATGCTAAGAATAGCAACAATGGTGACATCAAAATGAGACATCACAATCAGAGATCAATAGATGGCTTGCCTTGGCTTATTTTTCCCTGGACTTCTTCAACTCCATCAAATAAGAATTCCAACATTATATATAAAATCCTTGTCCAAACCACTTCTTCTTCTTCTCCGAAATTTTTCGCATCTATCGCCGGAAAATATTAAAGGAACACAATCAACTCATTGCACCAACATAACAAACATGCAACATGTAACACCCCAACTTTTGCAACCTTTTTATTTGTCCAAAGTGCAAATATTAGGGGGAACAAAAACTTTTTCTATAGACTAATTAAGATGAATTGCCTTGATCTGTTTGTTATGATGAATTGCCTTGATCTGTTGGTAGATGAATTGTCTTGATTTGCTTGTTGAGTTTTGTTTTGAGCTACCCTTAATAACAACACCTCTAGTGGTTAAACAAGCAACTCACTAAATAAAACACATGTGTGGCTTAGGAAGAATTGTTTTTCTTTTTACTACATCAAACCTCTCTCCTGATGGCAACATGAGTGTGCCTACTTATAAGATTCCAACTTTGGCAGTTGATCTCTTAGCACCCACAACTGTTTTTGGTGACCTCAGTGCATGGATCTCTTCTATGCAACACCCTCGGCAACTTCCGCATCTTACATGTCACATCCTCCACTTGCAACTCTTATAATCACTTGATCTGGTATCCTATCCAATGTTTCAGCACCAGATCACTTCTTCCTCTTTTACCTCTTGTGTTTATTTAATCCAAGTTTAATATCCACAAAACCAAGAGTAGGTATGATGGGTACATTTTGTAGCCACCATCTACCCTTGAGAACACTCCTTCCTAAATTAGTTTTCTTTCTCAAAAACCCTATTGTTTTTCTTCCCTGGTTTTAGCCACAAAAATCACTCCTTGTTATTAAAACTCCTTAAATGTTTTCTTCAAATAACAAGAGAGATTGTGGATGGTATTTTGTATCATCCCATTCCCTTCAACCCAAAAAGACTTTCTATAAAGGCATTTGATTTTCTTCCTTCTTTTAAGTGCATGGTTTTGGTACATGTGCCATCCTTGCACCTTTTGATAACACAAGGGAAAAATCTATTTGGCATTATTATGCAAGTAGACCCATTTTGTTTTAAAAATCATTGGATCTCTTTCAAAATGTTTTCAAAGGCAAGTTCAATATAAACCCTATCCAACATTTTGATCAACTCTCATAGTGGTGGAGACCCACCTCTGTAAAGTTCTAGATCTAATTAACAACTTCCATTCATTCATCACATCTCACTCTTGTATGGTTTACCATCATCATCTTGACCTCATGTTGATGGCTTATGCCACCATATTCATCCTTGTGAGTATGGTTATTTCACTCACCATTTCTCTTAGCCTTCCTCTACAATTGTCTAAACCACCATCACCACCATCATCTCTTGGCCAAATTGCTAATTTGATCAAGTTGCTTTATTCTTCAACTTTGGCACCAATACTTATTATCATCTCTCTCTTTTCATTTTGACTTCACCAAAACAACACCACCCTATTTACCTTGGCATGCTCATGCATTGTTGCATGTGGTCAATCCCAATCCTTCCAAATGTGAATTCAAATGAAAACTTCTAATCATCAACTATCCCTTTGATCTACTTCCATCTTGTGCTTGTCACAACCAAAGTGGTAGAATTTATCCTCATAATACTTGACACCTCACACTTCTTTTTATCAATATGTATCCACCCCTTTTCTTCTCATCATTGAAGTCACTCATTGACATTACCTCCTCAATATCAAGCCTTGGTATATTCACATGGATGTGTGCATCTCTCTCTCAATGTTCACTTGAGTTGGCAAGAATGAGCCGGCCAATTTGTGTTTGCATTCAAATTTCGGCCAGCCATGCCTCTTCATCTTTCCTTCCTCTACAAGCCTTGCCTCCCAACTACTCCAATCAATAAATGGGCAGCCACCCATCCTAGCCAATCAAAAAGGAGGCAGCCAACTCCATCTCCCTCTATAAAAGAGACTTGGCCGGCCACTCCACCTCCCTTTGCTCATTTCTTTTCACTCTCCACTCATTCCTCCACTCCCTCACACTCTCTTCCACTTCTTCCCCACGAAATTCTGCTGTCCCTTGCTCCCATGGCCGGCCATGGCCATGGAAAGCCCCCAAGATGAAGCTCTCCCCCTCCCTCAAGCTCATCCTCACCATGAGATCCTTCCTCTCCTTCTTCTCCCCAACCCTAGATGGTTTTCCCTCCTCTTCTTCTTCCTCCCTTGCTAAGATTGGATCCTGATGCAGGTGCATGTTGGTCCAAGCATGGAGAAGCTTGAGCTATCCTCAGATCTGAAGTTCTTGATCCAAGTTCGTCCAAAACCTTGCAGTAATTTCTGTAATCTTGATGTTTCAGATTCTGGTACGAACTTGTAAAATCCACCAAATCTCGTGTGCAGATCCAAATCGAGTGATTAAACTTGTTCTGGGTGTTCTGCAGACATGGCTGTTAGCTTTTAAATCCCCAAAAATCCATTTTTGAACCTAATTGAGTGATTCAAATTCTGTAGGACTACTGATTGTTTTCTTTATCTTCTCAAACAAGTTTCAAACATTTATCTGTTTTGTAACTCCAGAGGTAAAGCAAATGGTATAGACATGCAGTAATCTTGTCAATCCATTTGTGAGAGTTTCAGAAACAATTTGAACCCAAATCCAATTGTGTGTGCATCTCTGGTTAAATATCTTTCAAATACCAGTGGTCTCATATTTTTAGGATTTTTCTATGATTTATGGCTTACAGATCTTGTTTACTGTACAGTCAGATTCAAAGAAATTCCTAAAATTGTAGGTTTAATATTTTGGGATGATTCCAATTGGGTTAGTCTTGTATTAGTACTGGCCATCTAGGAAAAATAGTATTAGTCTCTGTTCATGCATATTTGTTACTGTTAGTAATGTATATGTGTGACATGCATTGTTGAAGCAAAACTTTTCGGTTTATTTAGAACCCTTGACCAACTCTTTTTATTAGAAATGGGCAACCTTTGTTTTATGATTGCAAAACAAAACCTCTGCAATTTAACATTAGCTCTTTTGTTTTGCTTAAGTTTTCAAATGGTGGGGCATATCATTTGCTTCCTATTCTTGTGTAGTGTTTTGTAAGCTTTATAAGATAGGGAGAATGATTGCCCGCTCTTCCAAAAATGTTTCAAATTATAATGTAAATGTTTTTGATGCCAAACTAATGCACTTGTCTTCTTTATGATGTTATCTACCAGGGGATACTTAGTTGTGCCATGGTGATACCGAGAGAGGCAATTGCTAAGTTGTGATACTCTCATACCTTTACTAGGTAAATAAAATGGGTTTTCTTTTAGTTGCTTTGTAGTATCTATAAGTTCTTTGTATGTTAGCCCGTAGTAAGGTGGTTAGCTATTGCTTGTTGATTGTTGAATGTTGCATGCTTGTTATGATTGGTGCAATGTGATTGATTGTGTTCCTCTTATATTTTCCGACGATAGATGCGAACGATTCCGGAGAAGAAGAAGTGGATCGGACAAGGATTTTATTTATATTGTTGGTATTCTTATATTGATGAAGTTGAAGAAGTCCAGGGACAAATAAGCCAAGGCAAGCCATCTCTTGATCTCTGATTGACGTGTCTCATATTGTTGTCACCTTATTATTACTCTTGTCTCTTGATCTTGTGTGTGTTAGTCTCTTTATCTTGTTGATGCATGCTTTGTCTTAAGCATGATGATCCTCTTGGTCATACTTCATGATCATCTTAGTAATTGTTGGTATACTTGTTGATCATGGCTATGCCATCCTACCTTGTTGAGTTACATGTTTACCTTAAGCATGTGACACTTCTTGTCGATTCACTCCTACAACCCTTGTGAGTGTAGTAGTAACAACATCATGATCTTGGTGTACTCTCATTTTGAGATGAGTATGCCTACCTACCTTAGGTATGTCAAATATCGTTGACCACCCTCACTTCTATTAGTGTTGGTTGGTTAACACCACAAATCTGAAAGTATTTTCTCTCTTATGTTGACAACATGCATGCTTACCCTAAGCATGTATGCCCCCTTGACCACCTATATTAGCATCTTCTTAGTGGCATGATGATTAACATCATGACCCTTGTTTAATCATACTACTTATGTTGTCCCTATGCATGCTTATCCTAAGTATGTATGATCCCCTTGACACCTCATTTATCACCTCCTTAGTGGTATGATGGTTGGCATCATGCCACTGTTGTCTCTTAGTTCTTACATGAAACCATAGGTTGGGAACCCCTTGGAAAAATACCTTGTTGAAAAGAACTTTTGAAAAACCTTGGGTGAGTTGGACTTACCTAAGTGTGTGTTTATGAAAGAAAAGGATCTTGGCAAAGATGGTTGGAAAGAGAATCTTGTTTATGAAAACTTTGGCGTCTAAGTATTCACCCGTGACAATTAACCCGCGCAACCACAGCTACTCCAACGTGGGCACGGAGCTTAGCTTGACGTTTGTTCTTCTTAGCATGAGGCACCGCACAACTATACAAGGGTACGGTTACCCCCGAGTCCGGGTTGTCATGGTTGGGACAATAGTATAACGGGAGGCCTTCGGGGCTGACCCGTCCGGAAGACACTATGGGCTTGGCGGTGGAGCCACGCTCTAGAGGAGGTGAGCTGCCACGGTGCCGGGGAGGTACATACTCCATAGGGTAGGACCTCTTGCTAAGTCGAATGGGCGAAAGGCTATGTTCGGGTATCCGTCGTGGCATATGTTGTTATGCGGGGATGATGCCCACACGATAGGTATCCGGATAGAGGTGGGGAAAGTGTGCAAACTCTGCAGAGTAAAATCTATTCGAATAGCCGCGTCCGCGGTCATGGACGGTTGGAATGGCTGTTGCTTAGCCTAATGAGTTTTGGTTTACAAAATGGTTTGGCAAATGAAAGGAAAGAACTTGTTTTGAAGTACCGGCAGGGTACGGGAAAGGTTGTGACGACCATATGGAGATGGTCGGGAAAAACAAATAAATTGGGTTACCCCATCCTAGTGTTTTATGTTGTGAAAATCTTTTAAAGTATCTTCTTCAACAAAGATATATAGATGTCATAGGGTATCTTTTGAAGTATCTTCTTTAACAAAGATATAGAGATGTCATAGAAATGTCTTATCACCCTCTTAGTGTCCCCTTCAACTGTGATGTGGGATGCTATATCCACAAGAGAAACTTATTCTCTTTCACATGCTATATCCACAAGAGAAACTGATTCTCTTTCACATGCTATATCCACCAGAGAAACTATTCTTCCTCTCTTGTCTTCTTTAGTTAGAATTGTTATCACCTTCTTGATGGTTTGCGAGTACAATTCAAATGTACTCACGGCTTTGTCCCTGGCTATTTACTTGGCTAGACCTGGAGGACTTCGACAGATGAAGAATGAGTTGACGACGTCTATGCGAGCTAGGAACGTCTTCCCGTCGTTTTGTAGGGTTAAGGCAGATGACTTGGGCTCTACTGCTGAAGTGATTCCTACTCTGATGATTAGATTAGGCCCTTCGAGGCTATCTTGTAAAGATGGGTCATGTGACCTTATTGTAATTTTCTTTTTCCATTTTGTAAAGGATGATGTAATTTGATATCAGTTCGGTTGTGTGTTCACGGCACACTGATCATGGGAACGTGAACTGTATACATGGGTATTTCGGACAGCTAGTCCGGGGTCCCCATAGAGCTGGTATCAGAGCTATCCTGACTGTAGGAGACCTTAGTTAGCATGGACGTTAGTTAGGAAACAAGTACTTGGGAAAAACTATTTACGAAACCAATTCTCTCTTTAGTCGGAAGCATAGCTTCTACTCCCCTTATTTATTCAAAACTTCTAAATTCTTATCTCTCCGCTTTATAAAAAAGGGTTTGAAAATTCTTACTCTATTATCTCATCCACTTCAAACCTACATATTGGACGATGTCCCAACTCAGCCGGAGACTCAAACTCACAGATGGACAAATCCCTCAGGAAGACTCATATGTCTCCAACAACAGCTATTGAAGCTTGGAGGCCGACTTAGCGCGCACATAAAGGGATAAGTAGATCATGTCTTTGGTTGTCACCAAAGTCTGTCAAGGAGCTGACCTTGTTCCTCCGTGGACTTGCACCTTTTTGCAGTCGTCAGGGATCAAGTCCTCAGTTCTTGACTAGTAACTTTTAGGCCAGACACGAGAAGACCTCAAACATTGGGAGTACCTCAACAGCTACCCCTCTGAAGACCTCACGTCCCTAGGATGTTGAGACCAGAAGTTCTACGCAGTTTTCGCCTCCACTTCAACATCGACGACTCAACACCAGGCTGCTTCGCCACCAACTGCTACCAGGATCCAAGTTGAAGCCAATGTCGGCAAGATGAAGACGTCGGCATATGTGACCAGCCCCAAACCTATAGGATGGATAGGACAAACTCAATCTCTTTGGTTGAGCTACCCCCGCGTATTAGTCATCCATGGGTACTTGTGTTACCATGTCTGGTTTGATGATTGCTTGTAGTTCCCTAAGTGTGTTGTCTTGAGTGTGTTTATTTGTTTGTTGTGTGTTTGATTGTCTTGGTCTTTAGGTCCGAAAAACACTCTTGGTGTGACAAACCAGCGTAGGAAGCCCCTCTAAGACGTTTTCACAGTCATCTACCTCGCCGATAAAATGCTTACTGCTAGTTAATTGGATAAGTTAACGAAAGGCACTAACTCTAACCCGTTAGAAGTTGTTTTCCTTCAACAGTCGGAAAAACTAACCCAGACCCCTATCTTTGATAACTACTTTCAAGATCAACAGAAGCATGTCTACTAAGCCGAGAAGACAGAAGCCCTGTTATCACCAGAATTTGACCAAGTCAGAGGTGGGCCGCGATCAAGATGGACGTGAAGATTGTACATGGAAGGAATACGTGAATCGGCCTTTTACACCAAGTTGGGCTAAACTGCCCATGTATCTGTAACATTTTAGATCGCATCTTAGTTTAGAAGTTAGAGTTTTACCCGTGCACGGTTTGGTGTACGCCCACGTTAGAAAGTCCGCCGGACTATAAATATGTATCTAGGGTTTATGGAATAAACAACAACCAACGTTCAACACAAACCAATCTCGGCGCATCGCCCCTTCGTCTCAAGGGTTTCTCCGGTAAGCACCATGCTGCCTAGATCGCATCTTGCGATCTAGGCAGCCTGCCTACGTTGTTCATGCGTTGCGCGTACTGAAGCCTTTTTGATGGCGAGCAACGTAGTTATCATAGATGTGTTAGGGTTAGCATTGTTCTTCGTATCATATGCTGTCGTAGTGCAACCCTTGCGCATCTAGCCGTCCTTGTACCTCATCATGGGTGCAGGGCGGCACCCCGCTTGATCGTTATTTAGTAGATCTGATCCGTTACGATTGCTCCTTGATTCATCAAGGATTAGTTTAATATCTGCAATAGTTAGGCCTTACAAAGGGTTGGAGGATCCAGCGGCATGTAGGGTGTAGTTTGCTGCCCCTAGACAGGATGTTCCGAGGATCAACCTAGTGTTGGTTTTTAGGCCTTGTCTAGGATTGGCTTACGATCACCGTGCGTGAGCGCGAGGCCCAATCGTGAGTAGGATGATCCGATTATGCGGTGAAAACCCCAAATCATCGTGGATCTCATATGCTTTATCTTGATCAAGCAGGACCACCATATATTCGGCCACCTTGGACGAATCATGGGTGGATCGGCTCCATGAGCCGATTCACAGAAACCCGAGAGCCGATCGAGGCTCGTATTTAACGTGTACGTGTGTGCCCTGCAGGAAACTAAGCGAGGCATAATCCACACCTTCCTGACCAGGTATAGGTCAGGTGGCACGCCCTGCAATTTGCATCGGCGCGCGACCAGAGGCTTTGCGGGCCGGCTCGAGGGACTGGGGCCAGCCGCAGCCCTAGTTGTTCCCGGCTCTGTGTTGACCAGTCACTGCCCGCCGGTGGGTTTCGACGTCAACACATTCGCACGCCGGTGGGACCATCTTCAACATCAACCACATCGCCGTCTACATCGGAGATGGCGGAAGAAACTCCGGTCAGTTACGAGGAGCTCAATGGCGAGCTCAAGAAGAAGTATGACGAGGTCAAGGCCTTCCTCGAAGCCGACCTCATCGGCTCTTTCCACAGGAACCGCTCCCATGGCATCAGATGGAAGGGGTTCTCACCTGAAGGCGCGCTTGATGGAGTGGACCTATCCACCCCGTCAGAAGAACGCACCAGGTCGCTGCGTCAGGAGATCAACTTCATGGTGGCTCATTCTCTACACCGCCATTCTGAGAGCCTGGTGAATACGTTGGAGCGCGTCGCTCTGCGCGTGATCCAGGAGATCATGAGCCGCAGTACTCTCCGTCAGGACCAGCTCTAGGGACTCACCAAGGAGAAGTGCCACTCCAGTCCCGTCCACCGCTGCCGTTCGCATTGGCAGCGCCCGAAGCGCCGAACTCATCGGCCTACGTCGTCTACAAGATTGGTGGTGACCCCAGTGACTACCAATTCCTACATGACGCGCCCAAGGAGATCCCGCACGGATACGCATGTGCATACGTGCCGACTGCAACACCTGGGCACTCTCGAACCAGGTTGCAACGGGGACTTCTCGAACAACTGGAGGAACGTCGGAGGCAGACCGAGAAGCAGACGTGGCTAGCTAAATACGCTACCCCGACAAAACTCCGAGCCCAGCTCCCGCAGTTGGCTTAGAACCGGAAAAACAAGCATGGCTGGTTAAGTACGCCACTCCGACGAATCTTCAAGGTTCGGCACCTTCAGCCATCACCGCGGATCAGATTTGTACGATTCTGAAAGATCAGTTCGGCATGATGCCGAAAAGGAAGACGGTCGGCTATACCAAGCCGTACCCCAACGAGTACGAATTGATCCCGCTACCACCCAAGTATCGGCTCCCGGACTTCACAAAGTTCAGCGGATCAGATGGTTCCAGCTCCATCGAGCATGTGAGCCGATATTTGGCACAGCTGGGCATGATCTCAGTCGGACGAGCTGCGTGTGAGGTACTTCTCACAGTCCCTCACAGGATCGGCTTTCGGTTGGTACACATCGCTGCCACCGAACTCAGTCCAGACTTGGAAGCAGTTGGAAGAGCGGTTCCATGAGCAATATCACTCAGAGGCTTCCGAGGCTGGCATTGCCGATTTGGCACAAGTACGACAGAAGCGCGGGGAAACAGTCGAATACATCCAGCGCTTCAGGACCGTTAGGAACCGATGCTATTCGGTTCACGTAAGCGAAAAAGAAGCAGTCGAGTTGGCGGTGGTGGGTCTATCATCATCGATCAAGGACGTGGCCTCCCAAGCAGACTACCCTTCGTTAGCACACATGGTGCAGAAGCTGTCAGCGTATGAACAGCGCCACCCAGATGTCTACCAGGACAAATTCAAGCGCGTGGTTACCATGGTTGACGCATGCGAAGATGAAAGTGCTACGGGAGAACAAGAGGTCGCAGTGGCTGAGTGGACTCGAGCTGCAGGCCCAGTAACCTGCAAATGGGTGAAGCCACCAGGGCCTCCAAGAGGGTTCGACTTCGACGTGACGAAAACCGAGCAGATTTTCGATCTCTTACTCGCGGAGAAGCATATAAAGATACCCGAAGGCCACAAAGTTCCCACGGTGCAAGAGCTGAACGGAAAGCCATACTGCAAGTGGCATAACACGTTCACCCACACCACTAACGACTGCAGGGTGTGGCGTCAGCAGATCCAAATGGCAATAGAAAATGGGCGACTAATTTTTAACCAGTACGCCATGAAGGTCGACACACACCCCTTCCCCGCCGTCAACATGGTGGAGTTCACCCACCTCGGAGGGTGCCAGCCAGATTTCTCAGCCAACATCAACATGGTAGAGCTTGGACACCCCTCTGAGAAGGGCGGGGATGAGGACAGCTACTCTCATAGCAAAGACACAGAGGAGGCCGCTCCATGCGATCGGCTCCGTCAAGATGGCAAGCGCTACGTCACAGAGGGAGAAGTGAAGAACATAAGATATCAACGACCCCTCTCTGATCACCTCCTCAACAAGTATGTGAGTCGGTATGACCAACGCCGGCGGCACGGCGACGATAATGAAAGAGATCGTCTGGCCAGAAACGACAGAAGGCATCGTCGGCATAATCACGATGAGGAGCGGCAGGAGCGCCACGCCAGGGAGCAAGACGACACGGGCAGGCATTGGGACTGCCCCTTCTTCAGACACTGCTGGGATTCAGGAATGAGCCGATTACCAACGATCGGCAACTGCCCAGAATGCAACCAGAAAAAGAAGGAGGCAGCCAACGTGTCTGTGTTCGAGCGCTTAGGGCCTCTCCCACCACAGAGTAGACGTGCTGAGACCCCTCGGTTGGAAGATCTCGAGGATTCGGAAGACGAGGGGGAAGACGACGAAGACAGGTACCACCGTCCAAGGTGGTGCCCGATGGTCTCAGCCATTCACAAAAGCGCAGGGTTCAGCGATTGCGCGGTCTGGAGGAAGCCGAAAGGTTATACTTGCATACGCTGAGGAAGGCACGACCTGATCGGCTGCGAAAGTCCAGCGAACCCTGGATGAGGAGGGGCAAAGAAAAGAGTGGCGCCCCAAGCAAAGGAAAGCCGATGATGAAACATCGGCTGGCACAAACATGGTGCTCGTTCGTCCGGCGAAGTGTAGAGCTCCACGATTACACGATGCACCCGAGGTGGACAACAGCAAGCGCACCAACGTGATAAAGTCAGAGATTGGGCTGGTTTTATCCACCGGCCTGGACGAGTAGCAAGACTACGTCAATAAGCAAACATGACAAGGCTGATCCTTGCGATCGGCCCCCCAAACAATTTTATGAAGGGACATTGCAAAACCTTCACCGAGCAAGCAACGTGGAGGCCGATTCCAGCAATCGGCCAAGATTATCCTCACCATCTATTTTGCCTGGGATCAACGTTTGACCCAACAGGGACTACCTGAAGAGCCGATACCATCAATTTTCTTGACAGAATCGGCTCGGGGGGCACCTAGGTGGATAAAACATGAGGAATTGGGATAATACTATCAAGTATGGGGGCCGATACACAAATCGGCCTAAACAATTTTTTTAAAAAAAAAATACAGCCGATGCAAGGGCATCGACTTTAGAATTGAGAAGTAGCCGATGCATGGCCATCGACTCAAGAGGAAAACTGTTACGATCAGAGGGTCAATGGAGCACGAAGGGGGATTTTAATGGAAGAACTCCTCAATGGAGTAATTTAAGGGCTCGGATCCTCTCTTCAAGAGCAGCCTGGACGTGCAGATCAGGTCAAGGATGGATTGCATTAGGAGCCGATCTGACTAGCAGGGCGCTAGGAGCGGACTGAAGAAACTCGGGGGGCAGCTCACCTTGAAGGCTCTCTGCTCTGGGAAGCCGATTTATGTGCAAATCGGCTGGCTCTGCATGATCAAGCCCAGGCTCATTCAGCTAATTTGCGCATCCTCGTCTCTGTTTTGCCTTGGCTAAGACTCGGGGGGCAACAGGCCTGGTAGATGTTCTATTGAGGAGCCGATTGGGGTACCATCGGCTGAATCTTTCGTTGCAACCTTCTTCGCAAAATGATGAGCGCTCGCTGAAGGGGATCGCTGAAACCGGTAGGCGGAATTTTAAGGGCTCTCCTGGAGATCCCACGGTATCTACCGGAAAGAGAATCATCAGTTGAAGGATGGAAGGGTAAAGGTCGAAAGACCGATGCGTTGCTATCGGCTCGTTACGCATTGGCAAAGGGGACGAATCGGCAAGATCAGTATGAGAGGAAATCGGCTAAGACAAGCTAAAAGGAATCGGCAAAATCAGATTGGGGAAAGTTCTTTATTGAGAGATTTCTTACATAGAAGAGCTGATTGCTCTCAAAAGGGAGTACTAAGGGGGTACATTGCCCCGTCTACTTCTACGGATCCTATGCTAAGGGCCCTATCTACGGGCCATTGCTACCCTCGTCGTCACCGTCATCGCCGCTGTCAGCGCTGCTCCCGGCCGGCTCGTCGTCGCTGCTCCAGCGGCCGCCGGCAGGACCTTCATTGTCCTCATCTTCCTCGTTGTCGTCGTCGTCGTCGCTGTCGAAGTCACTCAGATTCCCCGGCCAGGGGCAATGGCGCTTGGCCGGCGGCTCGTCGGGGAAGCTGTCGTCGTCGTCGTCTTCCTCTTCCTCCTCCTTCACCTCCTCGGAGGTGGCCCCATCCCAGGGAAAGCGATCATCCTCGCTTTCTTCCACCGCTTCCTTTCGACAAGGAAGCGGAGATCGCTCTCCCCATCAGTCAGGGACTTGTCGTCCTCTGACCAGATGGAAAAATCATGGCTGGGTTCATTCCCGGCCTCGATGGCGCGGCGAGTGTTGGCCGCGTGGACCTCCGCTGGGTTCCACTCCGGCGTCGGCTCGCGGGAAGAGGAGGACTCGATGGGAAAGCCCGATGAGGCGGAAGAAGAAGAGGACATGGTGGCGCAGGAGGGCTTTTTGAGTGCTAATGCGAAGGAGATGCAGGAATAAACTGTGCGGAGTGGTTAAATAAAAGGGATATAGTGGAAGTTTAATGCCACAGCAGTTTCCGAGGAGGTGGTGCTTAGAAAAGAAAAAAAAATACTGCCAGGTCACGTGGAGAAGTTGAGAAGGCAGGGCATCATGATGACGGATACTGCAACGGTTCTGCCACGACACGACCCGACGAAAGAAGAGCATAATGATTTTGGAAATGTCATTTCCAAAACCAGGGGGCATGTGTTATCACCAGAATTTGACCAAGTCAGAGGTGGGCCGCGATCAAGATGGACGTGAAGATTGTACATGGAAGGAATACGTGAATCGGCCTTTTACACCAAGTTGGGCTAAACTGCCCATGTATCTGTAACATTTTAGATCGCATCTTAGTTTAGAAGTTAGAGTTTTACCCGTGCACGGTTTGGTGTACGCCCACGTTAGAAAGTCCGCCGGACTATAAATATGTATCTAGGGTTTATGGAATAAACAACAACCAACGTTCAACACAAACCAATCTCGGCGCATCGCCAACCCCTTCGTCTCAAGGGTTTCTCCGGTAAGCACCATGCTGCCTAGATCGCATCTTGCGATCTAGGCAGCACGAGCCTGCCTACGTTGTTCATGCGTTGCTCGTCTGAAACCTTTTGATGGCGAGCAACGTAGTTATCATAGATGTGTTAGGGTTAGCATTGTTCTTCGTATCATATGCTGTCGTAGTGCAACCCTTGGGCATCTAGCCGTCCTTGTACCTCATCATGGGTGCAGGGGCACCCCGCTTGATCGTTATTTAGTAGATCTGATCCGTTACGATTGCTCCTTGATTCATCAAGGATTAGTTTAATATCTGCAATAGTTAGGCCTTACAAAGGGTTGGAGGATCCAGCGGCATGTAGGGTGTAGTTTGCTGCCCCTAGACAGGATGTTCCGAGGATCAACCTAGTGTTGGTTTTTAGGCCTTGTCTAGGATTGGCTTACGATCACCGTGCGTGAGCGCGAGGCCCAATCGTGAGTAGGATGATCCGATTATGCGGTGAAAACCCCAAATCGTCGTGGATCTCATATGCTTTATCTTGATCAAGCAGGACCACCATATATTCGGCCACCTTGGACGAATCATGGGTGGATCGGCTCCATGAGCCGATTCACAGATAACCCGAGAGCCGATCGAGGCTCGTATTTAACGTGTACGTGTGTGCCCTGCGAAACTAAGCGAGGCATAATCCACACCTTCTGACCAGGTATAGGTCAGGTGGCACGCCCTGCAATTTGCATCGGCGCGCGACAGGAGGCTTTGCGGGCCGTCGCTCTGAGGGACCGGGGCCAGCCGCAGCCCTAGTTGTTCCCGGCTCTACGGTGTTGACCAGTCACTGCCCGCCGGTGGGTTTCTGACGTCAACAAGCCCGTACCTTCAAGAGTGACTACACCTTTGCAAGAAGACATACGAACTTTGTCTAACCTTGGAGTATAATCGCGCTAACTTCGAGGATAACTTTTTGAGACTACCCTCTAACACACCGTCTAACAAGCTGAGAGGGCAATAGCGTCCAAGCCAAGCTACATCACATGGTTCATCTGGTCCTCAGCAAGTGAAGCTCCTGAAGATACCTCAAGACTCAAGATTAGGTGTAGTTTACCTGCTCACTTCTTAACTGGTAGAAGTCAACACCGACGCTCATGCTGAAGATTTGCCTTCGACGACCTTTGTTACTGCTTCATATGGACAACAACCAGGTGCTTCATCGACTTACTAACTTACCACGTGTTATAAGGTTTAATAAACACAGTGAGTGCCTTTTTAAGCCGTGGCCTACATTTCTCTCCTGAAGATTCTTCAACTAATGCGGAAGATCGATGACTTCTTCAGAAGCCCCAGACAGGACTACAAGGCAGAAGCTCTGAGTTTTTTCCAAAAACCCGATGAAAAATCTTAAGGGTGGAAGACTTCGTCTTCCACTAAAAATTGGAGCTGACCCTAAAATTTAAAACTTTCTAAAACACCGTTGGAAACTTGGGATGCACTAACTCCCCTTGAAGCTGTGGACTGCACCTCGCTCCCTGAAGATGCTTCAACTCAAGACGAGAGAAAGATCACTTCTTCGAAAGCACCGACAAGACCCGTAGCCGAAGCTTAGAGTTTTTTTTAACCCCCCTATGAACAATTTTAAGGGTGGAAGACTTCGTCTTCCACTAAGATTTAAAGTTAACTCTGAAAAGTTTTCAACCTTGCTAAAGCACCGCTGGAGTGCACTAACTCTCCCAGAATCTTCAACCCCCGCTAGGATCGCTTAGAAGCTACAGATCTAACACCTACATGGAGTAGTCAACCTCTTCATGAAGCTCGCCATCGACAGGAATCCATCATGTCTCCCAGAAGATGAAGCAACAACATTCTCGACAACGACACATTTGTAGAAGAGGAGTCTAACTTTAGTTAAACTTTACAACCCCTCTAGTTCTACGCTTAGTAATCTCAGGACGAGATTAATTTAAGGGTGGAAGAGCTGTAACACACCAACTTTTGCAACCTTGTTTATTTGTCCAAAGTGCAAAAATTAGGGGGAACAAAAACTTTTTCTATTGACTAATTAAGATGAATTGCCTTGATCTGTTTGTTATGATGAATTGCCTTGCTCTGTTGGTAGATGAATTGTCTTGATTTGCTTGTTGAGTTTTGTTTTGAGCTACCCTTAATAACAACACCTCTAGTGGTTAAACAAGCAACTCACTAAATAAAACACATGTGTGGCTTAGGAAGAATTGTTTTTCTTTTTACTACATCAAACCTCTCTCCTGATGGCAACATGAGTGTGCCTACTTATAAGATTCCAACTTTGGCAGTTGATCTCTTAGCACCACAACTGTTTTTGGTGACCTCAGTGCATGGATCTCTTCTATGCAACACCCTCTGCAACTTCCACATCTTACATGTCACATCCTCCACTTGCAACTCTTATAATCACTTGATCTGGTATCCTATCCAATATTTCAGCACCAGATCACTTCTTCCTCTTTTACATCTTGTGTTTATTTAATCCAAGTTTAATATCCACAAAACCAAGAGTAGGTATGATGGGTACATTTTGTAGCCACCATCTACCCTTGAGAACAGTCCTTCCTAAGTTAGTTTTCTTTCTCAAAAACCCTATTGTTTTTCTTCCCTGGTTTTAGCCACAAAAATCACTCCTTGTTATTAAAACTCCTTAAATGTTTTCTTCAAATAACAAGAGAGATTGTGGATGGTATTTTGTATCATCCCATTCCCTTCAACCCAAAAAGACTTTCTATAAAGGCATTTGATTTTCTTCCTTCTTTTAAGTGCATGGTTTTGGTACATGTGCCATCCTTGCACCTTTTGATAACACAAGGGAAAAATCTATTTGGCATTATTATGCAAGTAGACCCATTTTGTTTTAAAAATCATTGGATCTCTTTCAAAATGTTTTCAAAGGCAAGTTCAATATAAACCCTATCCAACATTTTGATCAACTCTCATAGTGGTGGAGACCCACCTCTGTAAAGTTCTAGATCTAATTAACAACTTCCATTCATTCATCACATCTCACTCTTGTATGGTTTACCATCATCATCTTGACCTCATGTTGATGGCTTATGCCACCATATTCATCCTTGTGAGTATGGTTATTTCACTCACCATTTCTCTTAGCCTTCCTCTACAATTGTCTAAACCACCATCACCACCATCATCTCTTGGCCAAATTGCTAATTTGATCAATTTGCTTTATTCTTCAACTTTGGCACCAATACTTATTATCATCTCTCTCTTTTCATTTTGACTTCACCAAAACAACACCACCCTATTTACCTTGGCATGCTCATGCATTGTTGCATGTGGTCAATCCCAATCCTTCCAAATGTGAATTCAAATGAAAACTTCTAATCATCAACTATCCCTTTGATCTACTTCCATCTTGTGCTTGTCACAACCAAAGTGGTAGAATTTATCCTCATAATACTTGACACCTCACACTTCTTTTTATCAATATGTATCCACCCCTTTTCTTCTCATCATTGAAGTCACTCATTGACATTACCTCCTCAATATCAAGCCTTGGTATATTCACATGGATGTGTGCATCTCTCTCTCAATGTTCACTTGGGTTGGCAAGAATGAGCCGGCCAACTTGTGTTTGCATTCAAATTTCGGCCAGCCATGCCTCTTCATCTTTTCTTCCTCTACAAGCCTTGCCTCCCAACTACTCCAATCAATAAATGGGCAGCCACCCATCCTAGCCAATCAAAAACGAGGCAGCCAACTCCATCTCCCTCTATAAAAGAGACTTGGCCGGCCACTCCACCTCCCTTTGCTCATTTCTTTTCACTCTCCACTCATTCCTCCACTCCCTCACACTCTCTTCCACTTCTTCCCCACGAAATTCTGCTGTCCCTTGCTCCCATGGCCGGCCATGGCCATGGAAAGCCCCCAAGATGAAGCTCTCCCCCTCCTCAAGCTCATCCTCACCATGAGAGCCTTCTTCTCCTTCTTCTCCCCAACCCTAGATGGTTTTCCCTCCTCTTCTTCTTCCTCCCTTGCTAAGATTGAATCTTGATGCAGGTGCATGTTGGTCCAAGCATGGAGAAGCTTGAGCTATCCTCAGATCTGAAGTTCTTGATCCAAGTTCGTCCAAAACCTTGCAGTAATTTCTGTAATCTTGCTGTTTCAGATTCTGGTACGAACTTGTAAAATCCACCAAATCTCGTGTGCAGATCCAAATCGAGTGATTCAAAGTTCCACAGATAGATATTGAAAAGATCAACAACTTGGCGTTGGTCTCATCCTCTAATTCGTCACAGATTTTCCACGGTAAATAAAGTTCTGTAAACATGCAGATTCACTGTTTGTTAAATAAGTTCCGTTTTACAAAAACTTTTTGAGCAAACTCAACTTTGGGTGAAAGCACTCTTCAATACCTTCATTTTGGTGGTGGTTTCACTTCGATTGACCTCCTGAAACTGAAATGGTTCACAGATCAAGATCTGGTCAGATCTGACTTTGTCGAATTAAATCAGGAGCTTGGGAACGAATTTTTGAATGAAACCAATTGGGTAAGAACCAGCCTTTCAATACCTTTCAGATGCAACTGACCGCATATTTTTATGATTTATGTACGAGTTCTGGTGAATTAAACTTGTTCTGGGTGTTCTGCAGACATGGCTGTTAGCTTTTAAATCCCCAAAAATCCATTTTTGAACCTAATTGAGTGATTCAAATTCTGTAGGACTACTGATTGTTTTCTTTATCTTCTCAAACAAGTTTCAAACATTTATCTGTTTTGTAACTCCAGAGGTAAAGCAAATGGTATAGACATGCAGTAATCTTGTCGATCCATTTGTGAGAGTTTCAGAAACAATTTGAACCCAAATCCAATTGTGTGTGCATCTCTGGTTAAATATCATTCAAATTCCGGTCTCATATTTTTAGGATTTTTCTACGATTTATGGCTTATAGATCTTGTTTTCTGTACAGTCAGATTCAAAGAAATTCCTAAAATTGTAGGTTTAATATTTTGGGATGATTCCAATTGGGTTAGTCTTGTATTAGTAATGGCCATCTAGGAAAAATAGTATTAGTCTCTGTTCATGCATATTTGTTACTGTTATTAATGTATATGTGTGACATGCATTGTTGAAGCAAAACTTTTCGGTTTATTTAGAACCCTGGACCAACTCTTTTTTAGAAATGGGCAACCTTTGTTTTATGATTGCAAAACAAAACCTCTGCAATTTAACATTAGCTCTTTTGTTTTGCTTAAGTTTTCAAATGGTGGGGCATATCATTTCCTTTCTATTCTTGTGTAGTGTTTTGTAAGCTTTATAAGATAGGGAGAATGATTGCCCGCTCTTCCAAAAATGTTTCAAATTATAATGTAAATGTTTTTGATGCCAAACTAATGCACTTTTCATCTTTATGATGTTATCTACCAGGGGATACTTAGTTGTGCCATGGTGATACCGAGAGAGGCAATTGCTAAGTTGTGATACTCTCATACCTTTACTAGGTAAATAAAATGGGTTTTCTTTTAGTTGCTTTGTAGTATCTATAAGTTCTTTGTATGTTAGCCCGTAGTAAGGTGGTTAGCTATTGCTTGTTGATTGTTGAATGTTGCATGCTTGTTATGATTGGTGCCAATGTGATTGATTGTGTTCCTCTTATATTTTCCGACGATAGATGCGAACGATTCCGGAGAAGAAGAAGTGGATCGGACAAGGATTTTATTTATATTGTTGGTATTCTTATATTGATGAAGTTGAAGAAGTCCAGGGACAAATAAGCCAAGGCAAGCCATCTCTTGATCTCTGATTGACGTGTCTCATATTGTTGTCACCTTATTATTACTCTTGTCTCTTGATCTTGTGTGTGTTAGTCTCTTTATCTTGTTGATGCATGCTTTGTCTTAAGCATGATGATCCTCTTGGTCATACTTCATGATCATCTTAGTAATTGTTGGTATACTTGTTGATCATGGCTATGCCATCCTACCTTGTTGAGTTACATGTTTACCTTAAGCATGTGACACTTCTTGTCGATTCACTCCTACAACCCTTGTGAGTGTAGTAGTAACAACATCATGATCTTGGTGTACTCTCATTTTGAGATGAGTATGCCTACCTACCTTAGGTATGTCAAATATCGTTAACCACCCTCACTTCTATTAGTGTTGGTTGGTTAACACCACAAATCTGAAAGTATTTTCTCTCTGATGTTGACAACATGCATGTTTACCCTAAGCATGTATGCCCCCTTGACCACCTATATTAGCATCTTCTTAGTGGCATGATGATTAACATCATGACCCTTGTTTAATCATACTACTTATGTTGTCCCTATGCATGCTTATCCTAAGTATGTATGATCCCCTTGACACCTCATTTATCACCTCCTTAGTGGTATGATGGTTGTCATCATGCCACTGTTGTCTCTTAGTTCTTACATGAAACCATAGGTTGGGAACCCCTTGGAAAAATACCTTGTTGAAAAGAACTTTTGAAAAACCTTGGGTGAGTTGGACTTACCTAAGTGTGTGTTTATGAAAGAAAAGGATCTTGGCAAAGATGGTTGGAAAGAGAATCTTGTTTATGAAAACTTTGGCGTCTAAGTATTCACCCGTGACAATTAACCCGCGCAACCACAGCTACTCCAACGTGGGCACGGAGCTTAGCTTGACGTTTGTTCTTCTTAGCATGAGGCACCGCACAACTATACAAGGGTACGGTTACCCCCGAGTCCGGGTTGTCATGGTTGGGATAATAGTATAACGGGAGGCCTTCGGGGCTGACCCGTCCGGAAGACACTATGGGTCTCCTGGCTTGGCGGTGGAGCCACGCTCAAGAGGAGGTGAGCTGCCACGGTGCCGGGGAGGTACATACTCCATAGGGTAGGACCTCTTGCTAAGTCGAATGGGCGAAAGGCTATGTTCAGGTATCCGTCGTGGCATATGTTGTTATGCGGGGATGATACCCACACGATAGGTATCCGGATAGAGGTGGGGAAAGTGTGCAAACTCTGTAGAGTAAAATCTATTCGAATAGCCGCGTCCGCGGTCATGGACGGTTGGAATGGCTGTTACTTAGCCTGATGAGTTTTGGTTTACAAAATGGTTTGGCAGATGAAAGGAAAGAACTTGTTTTGAAGTACCGGAAGGGTACGGGAAAGGTTGTGACGACCATATGGAGATGGTCGGGAAAATCAAATAAATTGGGTTACCCCATCCTACTGTTTTATGTTGTGAAAATATTTTGAAGTATCTTCTTCAACAAAGATATATAGATGTCATAGGGTATCTTTTGAAGTATCTTCTTTAACAAAGATATAGAGATGTCATAGAAATGTCTTATCACCCTCTTAGTGTCCCCTTCAACTGTGATGTGGGATGCTATATCCACAAGAGAAACTTATTCTCTTTCACATGCTATATCCACAAGAGAAACTGATTCTCTTTCACATGCTATATCCACCAGAGAAACTATTCTTCCTCTCTTGTCTTCTTTAGTTAGAATTGTTATCGCCTTCTTGATGGTTTGCGAGTACAATTCAAATGTACTCACGGCTTTGTCCCTGGCTATTTACTTGGCTAGACCTGGAGGACTTCGACAGATGAAGAAGGAGTTGACGACGTCTATGCGAGCTAGGAACGTCTTCCCAGTCAGTTGCCTGTAGGGTTAAGGCAGATGACTTGGGCTCTACGCTGCTGAAGTGATTCTGCTACTCTGATGATTAGATTAGGCCCTTCGAGGCTATCTTGTAAACATGGGTCATTGTGACCTTATTGTAATTTTCTTTTTTTTTTCTGTTTTGTAAAGGATGATGTAATTTGATATCAGTTCGGTTGTGTGTTCACGGCACACTGATCATCGGAACGTGAACTGTATACATAACAGGGTATTTCGGACAGCTAGTCCGGGGTCCCCACACAACAATCAACAATCAAAAGCTAACCACCTTAATAAGGGCTAACATGCAAAGGACTTAAGGATACTACAAAGCAACTAAAAGAAAACCCATTTTATTTACCTAGTAAAGTTATGCGAGTATCACAACTTAGCAATTGCCTCTCTCGGTATCACCATGGCACAAACTAAGTAACCCCTAGTAGATAACATCATAAAGAGGACAAGTGCATTAATTTGGCCTCACAAGCATTCATATTATAATTTGAAATATTTTTGGAAAAGCGGGAAATCATTCTTGCTATTTTATAAAGCTTACATAACACTACACAAGAATAGGAAGTAAATGATATGCCACACCATTTGAAAACTTAAGCCAAACAATGGAACTAAGGTTAAGTTGCAGAGGTTTTGTTTTGCAAGAATAAAACATTGGTTGACCAATTTTAATGCAAAGAGGTGGTTAAAGTTTTTGAATAAACCAAAAAGTTTTGCTTCAACAATCTATGTCACACATACACATTACTAACAGTAACAAATATGCATGAACAGAGACTAACAATATTTTTCCTAGATGGCCAGTACTAATACAAGACTAACCCAATTGGATTCACCTAAAAATATTAATCCTACGAATTTAGGAATTTGTTTGAATCTGACTGTAAAGAAAACAAGATCTGCAAGCCATAAATCGTAGAAAAATCCTAAAAATATGGGACCACTGGCATTTGAAAGATATTTAAATAGAGATGCAGACAAAATTGGATTTGGGTTTAAATTGTTTCTGAAACTCTCATAATTGAATTAACAAGGTTACTGCATGTCTTTAACATTTGCTTTATCTCTGGATTTACATTATAGATAAAGGTTTGAAACTTGTTTGAGATGATTAAGAAAACATCCAGTAGTACAAAAAAATTGGAATCACTCAATTAGGATCAAAGGACTTAGAGAAAAGAGGCCGACGAACCTGGACCTGTCCTCTAGTAGCTTATGGGCGTCTCCTCCTCCCCCTCCGGCGGCTCCAAGGTGATCTCTCCTGATCGACGTTGATCTCCTCCTTCTGCTCCGAGCATCGTGATCTCTCCCCCAAGGTGATCTTCCCCATGGCTTCTTGCCCCTCTCCCCTTGGTCGTTGGAAAGTTTCTTTTGAATCTCTCTCTGATGATGGTGTTAGTGCTCTTGGCTCTGGTTTCCTCCTTCTATGGCCGAAGAACTGGTTGGCTTTGGTAAATCACAAGGATTCTCCTTTGGTTGGCAAAACCCTGCGTGAGGGTGAAACTTTTTATCCTGGATCTTCCATTAGATTCCCTTCCCATCTGGTCTTCGTGACAGAATGCCTTGTTTCACCTCCTGGTTTTTCATCGTTCTCAGAACCTGTTTCAATGAGGTGGAGAGTTACTTTCTCTGATCTGGGGAAAATGGATTCAAAAATACCCATGGGTAGATCTGCTTTCCTTTTGTTGAAACCTCATGCACAGAGGCTTTTTCTCCTAGACTCTAAGGAGCAGGTTATCTCGGCTAGATCTCTGCTTGAAAGTGAACAAGTTGTTACTGGCAATATTTTGGATTTCAAGGATCATTCCGTTTTAGTGGGTGAATGCATTGGTTCCCCTGCCTCTGCCCAACAAGATCCTTCACTTCTTCCTAGAGCCAAGGCACATGTTGCCTCGAGAAGTTTTGTGGATGTTGTGAGAGCTTCAAAAACCCTCTCTGTTGAACCTCTCCCTGATGCTCCTCTTGTTCGTTGGAAAGCTGCATGTTCTCATTTTCAAAATGGCTCTTCATCTTGTCAAGCTTTCCTTATTCTCAGACCTCAAGCCAAGAGATTAGTTCTCCTTGATATGCAAGAAGAGGTGTTGGATGCTAGATTTCTTCTGGAAAATGAAAAGATTCATTCTGGCATGATTTTGGACCTTAAGACTCATACTGTGGTTGTTGGTGAACGTATTATTTCTGATTCCTTGAGTTTGGGGTCAACTTATTAAAATCATCAAGCTCCACAGTTCATGCTGACAAGCCTATACCAGAGAATCTTCAAGAGGATCTTGCTCTGGATTTCTCGGCTGGTTTATCTTTTGAAGCTGCATGCAAAAGTAAGTTTGGCCATTCTGTAACACTTGCTAATTACTCTCGTAGAAGAGCATTCTTGCTGGTTGCATCCTTTGGAAGAGCTCGTTTCAAGCTGGATATTCACACTGTTGCCATTACTTTGCAATCTTGCTTTGGTGGCTCTGCATCTTGCTACAAAGTTAGGTTGCTTAGGGATAGAACTTTTCAATTCTCTGTGGCCTCAACAGCAGTTGGTTTTGAAATTTATAACAAGTCTAAGATTTGCACCCCTATGTTTGATTTGTTCTTGAACCTTTGGGGGAATGGAGGACCAAATTGGTTGATTGAAGAAAAGAATTTTTACAAGGAAACTGATTCTGAATGGCAAGTGGTGCAAAGGAAAAAATCTGCACTTTTGGGAACAAAAAGAGTGTCCGTTTTTCAGCGCATGCAGTCTCCGATTCAACATACACCTCCATCTTTTTCAAATCAACCTCTACAAATGGCATCTACCGCAAACCGTGCCAATCACTTTCAAACCTTGTCTGCGCAGGAATCCTCTTGTTTGGCGCATTTACCGGGCCTGTTACCTTTTTTCAAATTTCCATCCTTTAATCCTATTAATTGGCCCGATGATTCCTACCGGTCTTGGTTCAAGGCCCATGGGCCTGGCCCCGCTATCCAGGAGGTTACCTCTTTTAGAGATTTCTCTTTTCTCTATTTTGGGAAAAAATCGTCTCCTTCCTTTGTCGCTTCTGCCTCCTCGCATTCGCCGCTCCCAGCACCCCCAAAACCGCCATCGCCATTGCTAACAGTTGCAGAGCAGTTGGAGGTCCTTCCTCCGACAATAGCCAACATTCCCATTGATCCGCGGCCTTTTGTGCCCCACGGCTACCAGATTCAGAACATCGCCGGGAGAGTGGGAGTCAAGCGCGTGGTGGTTCCGCGGCGCCCCAAGGAGCATGAACAATATGCAATCGCCACTATTGCGCCATTCCCTGAAGGTTTGGTCCCTTTTCAGAATGTTAGAGATGTTCTTGGAGAATATTTTACAGAAGTTGCTAGAGTGGGTTTTGTTAGCCTACATTCTTGCCCCTTTGGGGCTGCATATGTGCAGTTCAGAAACGTCAGTGATAGGGACAGACTCATTGCTTCTAGCCCTAATCAATTTGGGGATGTCAATATTTCCTTTGTTAAGCATGATGAGGGAGCAAATTGGAGAGGGGTCACTTTCAATAGGGATGTCTGGTTACTTCTTGTTGGACCACCTCTAGATCATATGAATACTGATGACATCAATGCATGCTTTGCTGATATTGGGTCTGTGTTGCTATGGGAAAAGGATCCAAACAGAAAAGGCAGAATTCTTGTTAAAGTAAGGGTCACTGATCTTTTGGATATTCCAAGGAGCATTAGGATGACTGAGAGTTCCAGGCCAGAGGCACAGTCCTGGACTTTTCTTGTTGAAATTCTGCTAGATAACCTTCTTGGTGGTGGACCAGCAGATGAAGATCCTCTGCCAGATGATGGAGTGGACCCACACCCACTACCTGGACATGCTCTACCTGTTCCACAATTTATTCCTGCTCCTGTGATCCCAGCTGAACAAGATGACCAAGGTGATAATGACGGGTGGGGTCACTGGGCTATGGGGGCTCAACAAGAACAACCTCAACCTATGGAGATTGAACAGCAGCAACCTGCTCAGCAGGAAGAAATGTTTTTGGAAGACCAGCAGCTTGGACCCCCTTTACCTGACACAGGCAGCATGATTAATGTTTCATCCTCTAGTTCTGAGAGCTCTGCTTCTTTTGGTTCTCTTGATGCTGTTGGACAGGGTGGTGGTGCTATTGATCAAGCTTCTGATTCTGAACTACAAATGGAGCAGCCTTCCTTGCCCTTGGGTGAAGGCTTATTATATATTCTTCAGGCTTATTCTGCTCAGGAAGATCCTTTGACCAATATTCAGATGAGATGGTAGCTGGACCTTCTTCTCTTGCTCTATCTGCACAGGGCTTGCCCTCTACTGATGATGATTTATTTCTCCCTGCTGATGTCAATATGGCATCTCCAAATGAAGCCCATTTACAGTTAACCCTGGGAAGAGTGCAGACCTTTTTTTCCCCAATTCCTGAAGAGCATGATCTGTCAAAAAAGATTTCTGCTGAAGGCATGGCCTTATGGGAAAAATACTTTGCCCCAAAGTCTCCTAATTCTGCAAATGATGAGTGTTCTGCTCTGGTAGACATCCCTGTTAGCTGGTTCAATTTCATAACTCTTATGCTTGTTACCCCTGAAAAATTTGATTGGGCTAAAGGATTTCTGTCATCACAGCTCTGGGATATTATGAAGGAGCCTATGCAGAAGGAAACATCTGTCAAATTTGCTATCCCTGATAAATGTGTTACTTCAAAAGCTCCTTCTTGCTTCTCTCTCACTGAACTGGAGGAGGAGCCTCCTGCATCTGCTGAAGCTATCCATACCACTCCTAAAAGGAAAAGAAGAGATAACAAGATTGCTCTAGTGGAGTCTGAGGTAAGAAGGAGTCCCAGACTTGTTCTGTTAAATGATGGTTATAAAAACCATGACAATTGCTCTGACAAACATTGTCTCACTTGCAATGCTGCTCCCCCCATTATCAATCCTAAGGTGGTTAAAAATTTAGCCATGTCCTTTTGTAAGGTGTCTGAAGATACTGTGGAAAAAAGAATTCAGAAGAAAGGCAAGAACATCTCAGAGGAGTGCAAGACAGCTGCACCACATGGAGTGATTGGAAGAAAGAAGAGCAAGGCTCTCCCCTCAAGTGACAATGAGAAGGGGCAACAGAAGGCTACTGTCATTGCACAGCAGGCCAAGAAAAAATCATCCAAGTAGTTATTAATGCATACTTTTATATGTACTTTTGGTTCCTCTGGGGTTTGCTTCATGTCAGTGTTGTTTCAAGAGTTGTTAAGTCATGATTTGGCCATGTGGCTTTTGTACTCTGTGAACCTTATGAATTTCTATGCTACTATGGGAGTCATGCCAATTATGTTAATCTTCCTGATGCCTAGAGTACCCCTTTACTTTGGGCAGCTGATAAGTTTACCCCCTGATTTTTATGGATAGTTACAAATCCTGGAAAATAATGAACTGGAACTTAAGAGGCATTAATTCAGAGAAAAAATGGATAGCCTTATCCAACAAAATTGAGGAATCAGGTTGTGATATCATTTGCCTCCAAGAAACAAAAAGAGAGTCCTTTGACCTAGCATATATTAAAAAGTTTTGCCCAAAGAAATTCACAAGGTTTGAATTTGTCCCTTCATTGGGGGCTTCTGGTGGTCTGATTATTATTTGGAATGGATCTCTTTTCAAAGGGGAACTGGCGTTTCATAACGAATTTTCTCTCTCTGTGAACTTCCAATGTAATCTATCCAATGAATCCTGGATTTTAACTAATATATATGGACCATGTCAACCTGACAAAAAAGCTGCCTTTATTGATTGGTTTGCTAATATTGACATGCCTCAAGACTCTGATTGGATTATTATGGGGGATTTTAATTTCATTAGAAGTCCATCAGATAGAAACAAACCTGGAGGAGACCTAAATGACATGCTGCTTTTCAATGAGGCAATTAGTAATCTTGGCATTGTGGAACTGCCTCTAAAAGGAAGAAAATTTACTTGGAGTAATATGCAGAAAGACCCTCTGCTTGAAAAGCTAGACTGGTTTTTCACTTCTGCCTCCTGGACCATTTCATATCCTGCAACTTTTGCTTATCCTCTTGTGAAACCCACCTCAGATCATGTCCCATGTGTTGTGGTGTTTAATACAAAAATTCCCAAGGCCAAAGTGTTTAGAATTGAGAATCATTGGATGCAACATAGTGAATTCAGGAAAATTGTTCAGGCTGCTTGGAGCATTCCAGTAAATTACAAGGATAGTGCTAAAAACATCAATGCAAAGTTCAAAAACCTGAGAAGAGGCTTGAAACTGTGGGCAAAAAATCTTCCCTGTTTAAAGATGTTGATCAACAAAGTAAATGAAGTTATATCTCTAGTGGATACTTTGGAGGAATACAGAACCTTGTCAGTGATTGAATGGGATCTTAGGGATATCCTCAAAGCACACCTTATCACCCTGTTGCAAAATCAAAAAACTTACTGGCAACAAAGAGGAAAAATTAAGTGGGTCAAACTGGGGGATGCAAACACTAGGTTCTTCCACTCAAAAGCAACTATAAATTATAGGCACAATTACATTTCTATGCTCCAGAATTCTGACCAAGCAGAAATTCATGATCATGAAGGGAAGGCTGCTATTTTATGGCAAGCTTTCAAGGAAAGGATGGGTAATTCTTATAGCCCTGAGATGCAGTTTAATCTTGAGGGCATTCTGGAAAAAAATGTCACTGAAGAAATGAATAATATTCTGGAAGCTCCTTTTTCAGATAAGGAAATAGAAGATGTGGTAAAAAATCTACCAAATGATAAATCTCCTGGACCTGATGGTTTCAATAATGAGTTTGTCAAGTCTTGTTGGTCAATTATTGCCCCTGATATCAAAAAACTGATTAGTGACTTCCATGCTGGAAACATTTCTTTGGAAAGTATCAACTCCTCTTATATTACTCTAATTCCAAAGACAGAGAATCCTTTGACTCCTGGTGATTTTAGACCCATATCTTTACTGAACTGTGTACTTAAGATCATTACCAAACTGATGGCTAATAGATTACAAGATATTATTCTCTCTCTAGTACACAAAAATCAATATGGATTCCTCAAGAAAAGGTCCATACAAGACTGTCTGGGTTGGGCATTTGAATATCTCTATCAATGCCACAAATCAAAAGAAGAAATCCTAATCTTGAAGCTAGATTTTGAGAAAGCTTTTGACAAGATTGAACACTCAACAATTCTTCACATCCTCCAAGCAAAAGGATTTGGTGACAAATGGCTACAATGGATTTCTATGATCCTCAGTTCTGGGACATCTGCAGTCATGCTGAATGGAGTCCCTGGGAAAAAATTCTACTGCAAGAGAGGAGTGAGACAAGGGGACCCTCTATCACCTCTGATTTTTGTGTTAGCAGCAGATTTCCTACAGTCCATATTGAATAAAGCTATGGAGATGAATCTCATTACAAGACCCATACCCTGTGCATCATGCCCAGATTTCCCTGTGATCCAATATGCAGATGATACCCTTCTTGTTATGAAAGCAGATGCAAATCAATTACTTTGCCTTAAAGCTCTGTTACATTCTTTTGCTGCTTCTACTGGGCTCAAAGTGAACTATTTGAAGTCAAATATGATGCCAATTAATATGACTGCAGAAAGGCTGGCACACTTTGCAGCCACTTTAAATTGCAAAATTGGATCACTCCCTTTCACTTATTTAGGGCTTCCACTTGGCATCACAAAACCATCTCTGGAGTACTTTCTTCCCATGGTTCAAAGAGTCCAAACAAGACTTGGTGGAATTGCGGACTTCCTCAACTATGGAGGAAAGTTACAAATGGTGAAATCAGTACTGGCTTCTCTCCCAATCTTCTTTATGTTCTGCCTGGATGTTCCAGTGACAATCAAGGATCAGGTTATTAAATACATGAGGCACTGTCTTTGGAGAAAGAGAAATAATGATGTACAAGCTAAAGGGAATGCTCTTGTCTCTTGGAAAAAAATCTGCAGACCTAAAGAACAAGGAGGTTTGGGAGTTCTTAACCTTGAGATTCAGAATAAGACTCTGTTGCTCAAGAACTTGGATAAATTCTTTAATAATCTTGACATTCCTTGGGTGAACCTCATAAGAGATACATATTATGATGAAGACAATCCACCATGAATTAAAATTGAAGGATCTTTCTGGTGGAAATCACATTTGAAGCTCTTTGATACTTACAAAGCACTAGCAAGATGTAACTTGGGTAATGGGAAAACTGCATTATTCTGGACAGATTTGTGGGGAGATTATTGCCTACACCAGAAATTTCCTCATTTACTCTCATTTGCTAAGAAAACTGATATCTCTGTAAACAAAGTGATGCAGATGGAATTTCTGCAGGACATGTTTCACCTACCCCTATCCCAACAAGCATTTGCTGAGTTTGAACAGTTGGAAGTATTATGTGACTCTTTCCAGTTAAACATGCTTCAGCCAGACTCATGGAGTTATATTTGGGGCTCAAACAAGTTCTCTACTGGGCAAGCATACAAGGTTCTTGTTGGCACTCAACAATCTCCCATTTTCTTCACCTGGTTATGGGAATCTTCCTGTCAGCCAAAACACAAATTCTTTTTCTGGCTGCTCCTTCATGATAGATTAAACACAAGGAATCTTCTCCGGAGGAAAAACTGCAACTTGCAATCTTACAACTGTGCAACACTGCAATGTAGTCAAGAAGAAACCTTAGCTCATCTTTTCTGGAGTTGTCCTTTCGCACAGCAATGCTGGTCATTTATTTGCCCTCATATTTCAAACCATCAATCTATCATGGAGGCTCTATATGATATCAAGGACAA